>OX359245.1:21972476-22347476 GCA_947179485.1 Allacma fusca
GGTAACTACTACTTTCAGATACCACATCTCAGTTGGAAAGAACACTACCCGTAGATGGAGATCGCATCGTAGTGTCAGCTGAACAACCTTTAAGTTAAAATCCACTATTGCCTCAAAAAAGTGTTCCAGATGTGGTCAAACAGGTCACATTAGAAAAACTGTCCGAACTACAGAGCTCCTAATAGCTTAAAACTTTTCAAGGAACCACTTCTAAGAGCCAACCGTCATCGAGGAGGTAGGCGCTTAAAGGCTAAAAAAGACCTCGAAAGAAAGCTGGCTCAAAGAACCCAGAGATTCGGAGGACCCTCTAGCTTATCTTCTTAAAAATCTGGAGATTTTTTAAAAAAATTCGGGAGACGTTGTCAGGAAGAGTGCTCCTTGCTTATACACGCATGAGATGCAATCAAAGATGGGCCTTTTAATTCACCTACCGTATTTACGGCCTATGATTAAGCTAACATGAAGAGCCAGCCTATATGCCTATAAGTTATCTCCCCCTTTAAGCAGGTGTTCAACCAAACCCTTCGTTAAATCCTATAACCGCTAAAGAAGCACGACGTTCCTTCGTGTAATATAGGAAACCGGGATTTGATTTGATTTGATTTGATTTATTTAGATTGAATTGTCAAGTCATACATCGAATTAAATCAATGATTTCCAATGACGGACAATATATAATAATAACTAAGCTATACTTACAGGAACATATAAATTCATAGTCACTGATAAAAACAAAAGTAAAGAGTATTAAATTTACGGTGAGTTAATTTAGTACATTTAGTGGATCTCTTTTTAGCAGTATCCATTTAGTCAATTCAATGTAAAAATTTTTATTTTCTAAGTCACGAAGAGGAGGAGGGAGTTTATTCCACAATTGTATAAACCTGAATTTATTTGACCTTTCGAACGTAACGGATTTGTGAGTTAGAGATTTCAGAGTGTTTCTGTGTAATACTTGTACAGAATTTTGCGTGTACATAAAGACTTCATTGTATTTTTTGCAATCGTTTTTAAACTTCAGTTGGCGTCGAAGTTGTCCCATGGCGGTGAACAAGAGTCGTTCTTGAATTGAGAGTAGATTGAATTTTTCTAAAAGGAAATTTTGCATATCAGCAGAAACGAACATAGTACCTCTATGACGAGAGTTACGTTTAATACCTCTCTTTTTACAGTTTATTTTGTATAAGCATGAGTAGAGGAGTTTATTTATTTTGTTTTGTAAATAGAGAAGGTCAGAAGCATTAACACATCCCCAAGTGGTTAAACAATAATTTATATTTGAGAAAAGATGAGCATGTACCAATAATTTAAACATTTCAAAGTTAGTGTATGGTATTAGCTTATTTAGCAGACATATTACAGAGGATATCTTTTTCCTTATATGCGTAAAATGAATTTTGAACGTGAGATTATTGTCCAAATGTATTCCAAGATACTTAAAGGAGGAAACTCGTTCAATTACATTTTCACCACATTTCATTGTTAAATCACTAGACACAGAATTATCATTAGCTTTGTGAAATACCATGAATTTTTTTTTCAAAGTTTATAAACAGACCATTTTCTTTACACCAGTTGTCAATTTGTAGTAAGACACTCTCAGCTTTCTTTACGGCTGACTCAACATCTTTGTCATTTACATAAATGACGATATCATCAGCGAATAACAAGCATGTACATAAAGATACAATAATAGGTAACGAGCACACATCATTTATAAACAGAATAAATAATAACGGGCCAAGAATTGTACCTTGAGGGACACCACAAAAGAAGTTGTAAGGATTTGATAGCTTGTTACCTAACTTAATTTGATAAGATCGTTGTAATAAATAGCTACACAAAAGTTTTACAATATCCGCATGTAAGTTATACGAAAGTAACAGCTTTGTGAGTAAAGGTGTATGTCTGACAGTGTCAAATGCTTTTCTAAAATCAATAAATACAGCTACAACATGTCCCTTAGTGACGTCAATTTTATTGAAAACTTCCTGAGTGAGAATTTGCACTGCAGTATCACACGAACGGCCTCTTCGGAATACGTGCTGATTATCTGCAAGCTTTTCAGACACTTCAGCTAATATTAGCCGTTGTAACACTTTCTCAAAAATTTTGCACATATAGGGTAAATTACTGATAGGACGGTAATTTTTGGCGTCAGTTTTTTTGCCGGATTTTTTATACAATGGGGTTACAATGGCTGATTTGAATTCAGCAGGAAAATGACCAACTCGTAAAAGCTTTGTAAAAAGTTGTGCCGCTGGGTTAGCTAGTGAAGATAAACACATAATAAAAATAAAAGACGAAATGGAAGATTGTGATGAGCAAGTTTTTCTCTTCACACATTTTGCAGCCGAGATGATTTCTTTTGAAGTGATTTCAATCGGAGAATCGGAACAAGGAATAGAAGCAGCCAGATTTGTTATATCCAAAGTCGTGTCCGGTGATTCAATAACAAAGTGCTTATTTAAATTGTCACACATATCTTCCAAATTATCTAGCACGATGTCATTAGATAACAGCTTTTTAATTTCAGATGTATATTGCTTGCCGCCTGATAAATCTTTGAAATTGTTCCACAAGGAAGTTGAGCTTCCAGATTGTTCACACTTTGCCTTGTGGTAGCTAGCTTTGCAGTTTTTTATTGCATTAGTTACTTCATTACGTTCATGTTTATATTTACTCCACGCTATGTCAATGTTGCACTGCAGTTTAGAGATAGCGCTGGAGTTTTCTGGGTCACAGAGTCTTACTTTTTGCAAATGAGCCCGAAGTTGATGAAATGATTTCAAACACTTATTACGGAAGTATATCATTTGACGGACACTTTCATTTAACCACGGACAAGGTTTTCCCTTTACTCTAACCTTACGTATAGGCGCAAATTTGTCAACTATGGTCATCACTTTATTTTCAAAGTGTGGCCACAATAATTCTGTAGAAATGCTGGTATCCTGGAGGTTGAATGTTGTTGTTGCCAGCTCATTGTTTAGCTCATTCCAATTAACATTTTTAAAACTTCTAGCAGAGACACATAGTGGCACGTATTTGACTCTGGGGCTTTTTATGACTACGTAAACTAGCTCATGATCAGAGCTAAAGGGAAGAGTTCCACTTAATTTGAGCTTTTCTTTAGAAGAACAATAAAAATGATCAATGAGTGTAGCAGTAGCCTCTTTATGTTTTTGTTTGGCTATTCTTGTTGGAGTAGTTATTGCTTGGGTAAACCCAAATTGCCTTGTAACTACATGTAGCCTGTGAGCATCGCTCGTGTTTGTTGAAATATCAATATTGAAATCACCAGAGATATAAACATCGAGATTTTCATCCAGTAAGGTTCCAAGTAGTTCGTCAAAGCAATCAATGAACTTATTTGAGTTCACTGAGGGTGGCTTATAAATGCATACTACTATAAACGGCTTCATATATTGAGGCCATACTTGGACACACGTAACTTCAACTTCTTTGGGAAATTGTACGTTATAGCTTAGTTCTAAGTGTTTATAAGTTATTGACACAAATATGGCTGAGCCGCCACCTAATCTTGTTTTTCGGTCTTTTCTTATCAGAACATAATCAGGAATATTGTAATAACTATCAGGGACATCCTCAGTCCACTTGGTTTCCGTGCACATTACAATATCCAATTTGTATAGATTGGCTAGCATATGCAGTTCAGCTAATTTAACTAGGTTCAAGCTGTTTGCGTTTATGTGAGTCAGCTTTATTCCCTTTATTGACTGTAGTAGCGTATTGGGAACAAGTGTAGGAGATAATTCTGGAAATTCTGTAGTATTGCAGACTAGGTTTGTTAAGGTGCTAAAGGATGATACAGTTGAAGCATCCTTTAAAGTCGTAGTACAATTATCGCATTTCCAAGAATTAGAATAAGCTAATTTATGGAATTCATAAACAGACGGCCGTGGAACAAGACAAACACGATGGAATAAGCGCGAGCAAACGCAGATAAAAACTAGCTGAAATTTCTTGACCGCCTTGGCACATAATTCACATTTGCTAGTAGCATCCATTACATAAGATGCGAATGAGTCACCCAGCGACTGTGTACATACACAGAGGCTTGAGCCACAGAGCACTAAAACAAGAAGCACAGCAATTAGACAATTATTAAGCAGAAGCACTGAGCACTTTACTTTAGAAGCACTGAGCTGGGAGATGCCTACTTACATATATCCCTTTAAATGTTCTTATATTGTTCCTTATGAGAGTATCGGGCAACTACACCCTATTAGAAATTTCAAAATCCAATACTACTATATATACTACCCTATATAAGTACACGCTTGAAGTCCCTACAGAAAACCGAAAACCCCGCATGTGTTAATGTCGACATATCCTGTACTTAATATTACTGTATATTTATTTATTGCTACGTTGGTCGTTTCCACGCTGAAAATTTGTTATATAACTGTCGTATGAATCGGGCTATTCCATGCTTTACTTTTTCGTATTTTTCCAACCAATGTTAATATGTTGTAGTGTAAAAGATAGGGAATTCCCAGTGCAAACTTATGCATTCCTCTTCGAAACTATATGCATACGTTTTATTATCCAGTGCGTCCGTTGCATGACTATACCCCTATTTGGCATGTTAGCATCAGTAGCATATCTACTCCGTTCATATTATACTTATTTATGAAGCCCCTAGCCTAGATTTCCTAGGTGTCTATATTTATCCTCCAAACATCCTATACTATTTTATTTGCATTTAAATCCCTGTAGGATTGTCTACTGATATGAATTGTGATTTCGGGAATAATAACTTCTTCCGTCTGTAAAGGTTGAGCATGGGTTTTCAATTCTATTTATTTTGTAAAAGCATCACATATTTATAATTATTCTTGGTCTAAGAAATACATAATGATACTTTATGCGGAATTAACGTACTTAATACTATCGTTTAGGCTTTCCTTGTAAATAAGCAACTGGAACACCAGGAAAATTTCAAATTACCTAAATGAGGGCACACTCACCTCAATATCTGCGGCCCCGTTGTTTCCGTAATGACTTCATTATTATTACTGAATATTTGATTACGGATAACTGTTTGCCTAATATTAATCATAGAGGAACACTCTGGCCCTCTTAATTCATATGAGCCCTTTGTTAAGACACATTCATTTAATAATGGAATCGGAGGTGTTGAGTCAGATATTAGTGTGAAACTAATTCCGTCCAAGGATTGAGTTGATCCTGCATGAAGCCGAGTTTCATTTTCCTGTTTCATTTTTTCATGTTTATCTCCTAAATGTAAGGTGATATTCAACGTTGCTACAAGTTTCCACTCTGGACAATTATATACGGCACAAACTTTGTTCGTGGGATTGTCCAGCCATGTACGGTAATAGTTACAATCTCGCGTAAGGATACATGGACATCTGGGGTGTCTTAATGCTTGACAGCATGACCATCCTAGGTTTGCCTTGCTATCTTTAAATGCCTTTAAAGTTCCATTAAGTGGGAAGTCTGCATTTCTTGTTATTGCATTCAGCGTCCGCATATAAATTGAAATATTGGAAGGAACTTTGACAATAAGCCACAGCTCTCGGAGTGTAATATAATAATTCCTTCATAAATTTTAATGGCACTGAATTGGTTTCAAGAGTGATAGTTCCAAGCAACGTATTATGCGCATCTTCAATGCGGTCGCCGGATTTTTGTCCCAACGGGCTGAGAGCTTGTCTTGTGTTTATCCGTACTAGTAACGTACTATCAACTTGATTTTCATTTGTAACACATTCCCTAGCGGTAGTAGGTCATGGCTGCAAAGTTTGAGCATGTCTTACTTTGTGCTATCAGCATGAGGACGTAAGTCAGTATGGATATTAGTATGGGCAATTGAGGAAATATTCGATTTCTTCTGCGGTCTTGATATCCCATGACCTCGTTGACTTCATCTATGACGGTTGATTGATGTGGTCCTCAGGTTGCCCCTATTAGTTCCATCTCCTCTTGATCGAGACTGTTTTAATTATGCCTTGCAGGTTTAGATCTGGCATGTTTGTTCAAGAATATGCCCTAAAACCCACCAACATATTGTCATCATAACACCACTCATAAATATTACTACCAGTAATATGAAAGTTATAACTATTCCGATTGTAGCTAATAAAAGCCAGTGGTATATGCTATAATATGATATATTCCCCCATCGGTCAGCACAAAAATAACAGTTCCTTAATTCATATATGGGTAAGCGGGACATTTCAACTCCCTGGTCGTTACAGAGTCGTAGTTAGTGAACCAAATTTCTATTTGAATTTTTCTGGTGGAGGCTATCATGTTATCCGTTAAATGTGCGGTAGTTGCTTTGGATAATGCAACGGTTGATACAAAGCCAGGATTTGTCTGTACTTTTATATACTTCGACAACTTTCCTGGAGTTGTAATTTTCAGACCCAGACTTTCATTGTTACATTTTTAACAATTTAAACATTCACATGTTTCCTTGCCTCTATTGAGGTCTTCCTTTCTGGTCAATACATATAGATGTCCCCAACATTTGGAAATGATTTCTCCTTCCTCGGTCTGTATTTCATGAATATTATTCGTAGAATTATATTTGCATTCACAAAATTGTTCTCTGCCTTTTGTTGCAACCGAAGCTGAAATCATCATTTCCAGCACATTCTCCGTCTTCACAGTCAAGCTCTGCACAAGAACATAGGCAGTTGTAGGAAGTGAAGTAAGACAATTGAGCTTCCCTTCGGACATGTAGAAATTGTACTGGGTAGATGTCACAATCATTCAACTAAAGTAAGGTAATATTTTGAGCTTCTTTCAAGAGTTGCCTCGTGGTACATTTAGGAAATCCCTACAAATATTATATTCCAGACCAAAATTCCAATCCAAGATGGCCCAACGTGTTGTAAATAAATTGAAACGGGTGCTATATGGTTGTGATTGCGTATGTATGTATTAGTTTAGTTATCTTTAAGACGCAAGATACCCGTACCTAGACTTGTACGGAGGCTGCTCATTTTAAAAAAAAATGGTTGAATACATTTTGTTTTGCAAAGCAACGCTTGCAGGGCTATATTTCCACAAAATACAGTATCGGATTTCCGTAATAAATTGAGTTCTCTAATACGTTTTGGTGAAGTCGCACTAACAGAGTGCTCGTATACATTTGGAAATGAATTTCTCCTTAAGGATGATGTTGTAGTATGGGAAAGGGTTAACAGTATGGATTTAAAAGTAAACAAGATAAAAGAAAATAAACTTCAAAAGGATGTGCGAGCAATTGATGAATTACCACAATTTATGAACGTCGCATTAAATTGTGATTATATTCGGTTGATCAAGTACATGTTTAAATGTCATATAAAACAACTACGATTCAATTCCCAGAGCAGTTGAGCGGCATTCTGAGCAAAAACTGAATTTGTTTCCAGTTCCTTGGAAAATATGTTCAAAATATCAAACAAATTATTAGCCTCACAGCCACTGTTTGAAAATCGTGAAATTAAAATTTAAGGACAGTATCCGGTTTTCCCGAACACTGGTAGAACCAGGTTGTCTATTTATTGTAATATTATAAAACTACAGTATTTTGTTGATGTAATGGCTCCGTGTCTACGCATACTAACATATGTAGGAGAGAATAGACAACAGTACACTCATTCATTCCAAAACCCTCACTACGTCGACTTGTCTGTTAGAGATATTGATTACATACACATCAGTATTAAATCTAAAACGGCAAATAATTTAGAATTTGAATTTCCGTGCTTCTCAGCAATCCTAAAATTTCGGGATAAGCGCTTTAGATAAGCAGAAAATGTCAATTCCTGCTTATAAATATAGCAGTCGTATAAGAGACTTCATCAGCAGCTTCCTTTAAAACGTGGCGGGCCACATCCGCCTGTTTATGACCGAAGTGTTTTTCATGGGACAAGGAGACAACGAGCAGCGGGTCTTGGTGCACTGTTTGGCGCCATGGCACAACATCTGATGCCCTTTGCTCGAAAATATATTGTTTCAAATTCAACTAAAGCGCTTACGAATTCGGCACCAGATCTATTAACTGGTGAACGTAACTTTGAAGAGTCCTTAAAGTCAAATTCTATGAATGCATTAAAAGGTATTGGCCGAGACTATTTAAATCAGAAAGGAAAGGGCAAGAGACGTAAAAAGATTTCAAATAAAGCTGTCAAGAGCAGGAGCAAACGGTCACGAATACACAAAGATAAACATACGGAGGAAAAGATCAAACGAAGTGTGAATGCCAAAACTAGAACCATCCGGAAAAAAGCGCTAAAATAAAAGACACCTAGCACCTAAAAATATTTACGATTGAAACAACGTGCCAAAGGTCAATATAATACCAGTTACTAAGAACATTCCTTACACATTTGTAATGAGTGAAAGGGATTCTTTTCTGATGCTCCCATGGACGCTTCTGTAAAAGGTTCATTCTGCAGTGAATATCCCCCATCGAGTTCAATTTCAGATAAGCTAGCTCCTATACAATTGTTTGTTAAAACTAATGACACTTACTATGTAGAACTGGATGAAAACCTACTTTATCTAAAGCGTAAAACTGTGGGCTTCACGTGCCAAGACCTTAAGCCAGATTAAGTGGTTGCCCCGGTTAATAATGTTTTACATTCGTGCTTGCAACAAGTCTCAGTACGCTTCAACAAAACCCTTATCACCCCTTCCAACAATAATTATGCTTACGGAGAATATTTCAGACTCTACTCTCATACTCAAACGAATTTAAGAAAACCAGTCCACTTGCACAATGTTTTACAAAGAGAAGGATGGGAAATATGTCAAAATTATTGATGAAGATGAATTCCATAAACCGTTTGATTTAAGTAGAGTTAGAAAGACGTTTGAAATGATTGGCCGCCGTTCGTGGATTTTTTCTTCCAAAATAAATAGCGTATACCTGGTATATACATGCGTATCAAGTTTGATAGAGCACAAGATGAGTTTTGCCTGTTTGCTGCCAGGGACGAATAATACAGTGTTGAAGTTTTGTAGGCAAAATCGATTGTCAAGAAAAACTGTTCTTCCAACTCGATTGATTGAGGGATTGGTTTCGTCAAAAATATTCATGGGGGATTTTATCCAAAACCCATTTCTGTTTTAAAATCGTAAATTAAAATATATGCACTTGACTGTGAACGGAGAGGGGTTTCTGGTTGCCCTTTTCCCACATTTTTGTTGGTGTTATTTTTGGGTCCCAGCTCTTCAATGGCATAGTCTTAGTCTTCATCAATTTTAGACAAGGTAGGGGCTGATGCAGCAGGCATCGTAGCTTAAAAATATCAATGAGCCCTTCATTGTCGCTTGTAAAAAGTTTAGACATGTTGATATTTTGGGAAGGTGTATATGAAAAAATGTTTAGAATGTTGACAGCACAAGAGATTGAAAAAGTATGGCACAGAAACTTGCAATTAGTTTAACTTAAGCGCTCTTTGGGGGCAGGTGCTGAGGGATTCAAACTGAATTTGGAACGCAATGTCAACGAAGGACCAAGTGGCAATATGTCAATAATAGGTTGAAGGCCAGCTATAATGGGAAAAGCGGTTTTCAGAAGAATACCAAACAAAAATACACGTCGAATGTCATTGACGAAGTATTTGAGAGAATCCCAGAATATTACTTGCACAAGCCCGTGCAAGTTGAAGACGTGTTTAATTATCGGATGTTTTAGACCTTTTAGACCTCAGCAAGTACGCAATGCAAAACAACGGCTACAAATGGTTACTAACAGTAATTGATGAATTCTCAACAGTATCGAACATTGTCAAAATTTAAGAAGAGGACAGAGACTGTACTAAAAGCTTTTAAAATGTTTTTAAAGGAATTCCAAGGTGTTGTCAATTCAACGAGGGGAAGGAATGCAGAAACCGGAAGTTTTTAGACCATTTAAAGGAACTTAAAACTAAAAGAATTGCAACGGGTTCTACTTTGAAAGCTTTTCGGATTGTAAAAAGACATCGGACACTAATGAATAGAATATCGCGTTGGGTGACTCATAATAACTCCAAAATGTATACAAACGGTTTAGATAACGGAATTACAACAACAGATATCATCGCAGCATTAAAATGGCGCCATCTCAACGAAATAAATTAACTTGACGTTTATTTATAATGTATGAGTGATGATGGCTTTTGAGCCATTGCTGGGATCAAGGCACACATCCATGCAGCATTTACACTCAATTACTGTTGAGAGATAATGCAGCATTATATTCTGGACATAGGTCTCGTAAACATGTCTAAGTTGTACCTTCAGCAATACTATACACCAAACTCACCCGGATCTTTTAGTGGGGTAAATCGACTGCAAGAATTGAATAAAAACTCTTCTATCACTAACATAAACATCAACATATGTAAAACATAGCATTCTTCATAGTCAGAACGCATATACACTACACAAGTTTACACGAAAAAGGTTCACAAGAAGAAACATTTTATCACCATACAGAAACTATTTATGGCAAGCAGATCTACTACCGATGGGTAATCTATCTCACCATAATCATGGTTATAAATATATTACTGCATAATTGACGTTACAAGTTGCTACGCTTATGCAAAATGTTTAAAAAAATAACACTATACGCGATTTTACTCGAGGGGTTTCAGAAATAGTAACTTTAGAGAATAGGCAAAATATTTACAAGTGGATCGTGGGCTAGAATTCTATAACGGCTCATTTCAGGAGTTTTTAAAACTACATAGCATTGTTATGTTCAGTAATTATTCAGTTTTTAAAGCGTGTGTCACTGAAAGGTTCAATTCAACACTGATGTCTCGAATAAGCAAATATTTTACAAACTTCAAAACGAAACGTTACTATCATATATTGGATGATGTTATATACTCTTACAACCATACAAAACATCGAGGGTTGGGAATGAGACCATCAGAAGTAACACAATTTACAGAAATGGATGCATGATCTAATTTACGCAGAGATATGTTTAATAAACGCTGGAAAAATGCTTCTCTTAAAATAAATGATTATGTAAGAGTTTTAAAAGTTAAAAATAATTTTGAAAAGTGATATACTAAACGATTTACAGAAACAATTTACTTAATTAGTTCTATTATACCAGGATTCCCAACTACATATACAATCAAAACAGCAGAACATAATAAATTAAATGGTATGTACTATGAACAGGAATTATGCAAAGTAATAATTAGTGAATGAGTAATGAGTGTATATGTTATACTGAAACCTTTTGCATGATTTATAGTTTATTTTATATAAAGTTGTTTGAGATTTGATTTTAGTGGAGTTAGTATGATTTGGGTTTTAACTAATAGTAGGGAATCGAATCCAGGTAGGACTCATTAAGAAAAAAAAGAAGACAAACTATATGGCTACTTTTTGAATAAAATTGAATACATACAGTTTATGTATTGAATACCATTCAAAAAGCTCTGTTGCAAACATGTCTCATTTTATTACGTTTAACTCATGCCATTACGCAGACTACTTTAATAATAATCATTCGACAAATTTCCAAGTTCAGCTACCAACAAAAATTGACGCTTTAGGGAACAATTACGAGATTGCTTTAATTAATCTGAATTTTCAACAAAAATTATCACACCTGGAAGATTGTTTTTCAGAACGATGACAATGTAACGATTTCTGAAATAAATATTCCTCATTTTGAAAACAATACGATTGAGGATTATATAAGCTTAATCAACACTTGTGTTAATAAATTAGTTATTGGGTTAAATTGTAAGTATCATGTTGTGAAAAATAGAGTTCTGGTTGAAGTGCCAGCTCATATTTCTGCTTTGTTACCAGCTGAGCTGGCTCTGCAATTAGGCGTTGTTCAACCATTATTTAAAAATAGGATGTATGCAATAAATCCTCCAGATATAAGTAGGTCTATACAATATTAAAATGTTTATATTTATTATAATATTATACAGCCTCAAATATTTGGTGACAAAATGCAAAAAATTCTTAGATGTGTTAATGAACCACTGGTTTCTAATCTAACACAGAACATTCGTTTTATGAACCCATATTTTGTTAGAGTTCAAAAACATTCATTTAGAAATATAAATATTAAGATGTGTGATGTAAATGGTAATGAGCTTGCTTTCTCCAGCTTAATTGAAGTAAAATTACAACTTCGAAATATTACATAATGTGTCTCACCTTAAGTGCTATAATAATTAAACTTTATACAAGATTATACAAAAGCTGAGGCAGCAGCTTTTGTATAAAACGCTTGATTTCAGATTAAAACGTTTTACGTTCTATTTCATGGTTAAACCTTTTTTGTTTTAGTCACTCGAAAAAGAAAAAAAAATTAAACATAGTCATGCTTAGCAATATAAAAAACCAATGAAATATTTTATTAAGCTTTAGTTGGAAATAAATGATTTTTATGATGCTGAACCTGTACTGCATGCGCCTTTTACCATGACAGTAGCTGGTTGCACTATGTCAGGGAAACCCAATTTTACCATAAAATTACTTCAAAATTTAAGCCGGCTTTGCGATTTTACGCCTCAAACTATTATCACTAGCTTTGGTGAAAACAATGCACAATGTGATATTTAAAAAAACAGTTAATCAGATAATTTTTTAAAAAATCTTGACTTAAATATCCCAAATAACAAATTGGTTGTTATCCATGATCAAATGACAACATCGGGAAATTCGGATATAGTTCTCGATCTATATACAAAAGGTGTACACTATAGATGTAAATCTGTTATCCAGTTAACACAGAATTTATTTCCACAAGGGAAGCATGGCCGAGATATAACATTAAGCACCACATATGTTATTATTTTTAAATCGCCTACATTTCAGTCACACATAATGTACTTGGGAGAGTAATATTCCCTTCCCCCCATAGTTTCTTCTGGATGCGTATAAAAAGGAAACGCAAGCTCCCTTCTCTTATTTCTTTATTAATTGACACTCTCGCGGGCACGATCACTTGTGTGTTCGTAGTGGTATATTACCGAATGAAAATTCTGTAATATATTTACCCAGTTGACATGAAATATGTCAAAGATTTTGAAGGGTTTCAAGTCAGACGAAATTTTTAGGTAAACAAATTAGCTTACTTATCTATAGATTGTGCTTTGAAAAACAATTCTTTTTTAAGCCCCCGTATCTGTGGAGTAGTTTAAGTCCTCGTGATCGAAATTCAGTTTACTACTGTGAAACATTTTTACATAAAATTCGATGCTCTAAAGACTATTTACCATACAGATTTTTGACTGAAGTATTTAAACCAGAATTTCAATTCCAGAACGAGATTTTTGTAAAAGGTCTTGCAAAAAACCTTTTTATATAATGATTTCTCCCAACATCAGTTATAACAAATTAATGTGCAATTGATTGTCCTAGCATTACACAGCTTTCGAAAATATATATTCTGACTGAGGATTGTATAATACCTAATCATCAAAAGTTCTATCATTGTACACTAGCAAAAGCTAAGTTCTTCTCTTTATGGTTGGGTGATAAATGTAATGAGCGACTTAACAGGAACAAGCCATTATTTGAGGTAATTGCTAAATCAACTCCACACTACTCCATTTGAGATATTTCTGACACATAAAATCTTTTGCTCAAAAGCTACACTCCTGCATTCTTTTCTAAAATTTAAAATCAGTAATATTAACGCCAAAAATTAAAACAGTAATTAAAATAAATCATACCATCAGAAACCTTTTAGCAACAAAATTAAGAGAAGCAGGTTTTAAGGTTGAAGAAGAAATATTTTGTGAAGATTTGGATGGAAGAAGTAGAAGGGTAGATATATTTGTAGTGGACATGAGATCTAAAGCAGCTTTTATTATTGACCCTACCTTCAGAATGGAAGATATAATTAACCAAGTGAACCAAGTGAATCATCAGAAGAAATCGATTTATGATCCATGCATTCCTTACTTTAAATCAAATTTTGATGTTAAAGATATTGAAACAATTTTTCTTTACATTGTTACAAGAGGGACAATCTCGATGTTCTTCATGAATTTTACACATAAATTTAAAATCCATGTATCAATAGTTAGTGATATTGTTACAACCGTTTTAAAAAGTGGTGCATTAATATGCTACAATCATTTATACAATATATTTAATTATTTAAATAATGAACATTTCAATATTATAATTATAATTAATATCTTGTCAAATAGTGTACAGTAGAGTCAGTAATGGCTACTTTCAATGGAAAGCAGTGACAATAAAGTTTTTATATATAACACTTTTATGTAATTGCAAACATATAATATACCTGAGATATAGATACACGCTGAAGTAACTGACCGTGATGATTTCTAATATGAAGAGCCAGATACTGCTGACTGTTAAAAACTAAAGTAAACGTATACCAAGCGAAATTGCATACTTAGAAACGGGTATCAAATACTATAACGATATTTGTAGACTTACCTCCAACGTCCAACCCGTTTTTTGCAGCTAGCCTAGAGCGTGGGGATATTCATCCAAACGTACCCTTCGGCAGCTGGATTTTTAGACCACTCAAAGTTAAGCATCGGTCATGAGCTCGTAAGGTAATGCTTTTTAAAAAACTATCGCGAGAAGTACACTTAAAACTATGTACCTTAATCGAGGCAAAAATATTTCCGTCTAAATTGCTCCTTTTCACAGGCAAAATATCCACTTAATTTTATTTTTATCTATTGCAAAGAAAAAATATTCCGTTAAAATATTCCGGCCCGTCCTTGAGCAAAAATATTCTCTTAAAAATTGTCACCCTTCCGGAGCAAAAATTATCCCTTAAAATTGTTACGTTTCCTGAGCAAAAATATTCCCTTAAAAATGACCGCCTTTCTGGAGCAAAAATATTCCTTTAAAATGACCGCCTTTCTGGAGCAAAAATATTCCTTTAAAATGACCGCCTTTCTGGAGCAAACATATTCCCTTAAAAATGACCGCCTTTCTGAATATTCCCTTAAAAATGACCGCCTTTCTGGAGCAAAAATATTCCCTTAAAAATTGTCACCTTTCTAGAGCAAAAATATCATCTGAAAAAATCGTCACCTTTCCTGAGCAAAAGTCTTTCCTTAAAATGTTTAACTATTCAGATCTAATCCTTTCCTGAGAAAAAATATACATTTCAAAATTGTCACCACTCCGGAGCAAAAATATCCCCTGAAAAATTGTCACCTTCCTTGAGCAAAAATATTCCATTTAATATTGTCACTTTGAATGAGCAAAAATATCCAAGCACTATAGGCAAGCACTTATCAAACTCTTTATAAAGAATGAAAATATCTGACAACGGGTTAAGTGTTATACCGGAAGATATTATGGAATTAAGCAGGGTTAATAGCTGCTGTCAAACATATTGCAAGCCAATTTCATTTGGAAGAGTTCGTTGGGAAGGTCATCAATGATCGTGGGTGGATATTTCGTGAGTGAAACAAATACAAATAAAATACGAGTACAAACATAAATAAAGTCACCTTGTGTGATTGAATAAAAGGACCAAATGTAGAAACCTAGAGTACCTGCAATTGAATAGATTCTAGTTTAAAGCAAAACAAGAATCTTAAGGCATTTGTTGGGTGCAAAATAGACGTAGTATCTACCTGAGAGTGACCAAAAATGCTCGAATTTTAAAATGTGCACTGCCTTTTATGGAATTAAATTTTTGTTCCGTGCAAAAATAGAATACGATAAAAGAATTATTGTTTCCCAGAAATGTTGTGACAGGGATAAGTACCAATAAAGGACAGTTAAACTTGTCGTTCGTTTCGCTTCCTTATACATTCATATAACAACCATGCGCTATATACACATAACAGACCTTGTCCCCATGCTTACAGACTATGGTTCACACCAAAGGTCATACTTCTTATGAATGTAATCGACATTGGACTCAAAACTGTCATCAATGAAAATATTTTTTACACTTAGTTTACTTAATGGACTACTTTAATGATGAGCAAATTACAATCAATGAACGGCTCGCTGTCTGCAGTTCTAGAATTTATACATAACATTCAAAATGCATTTACATTTTGTGCAATAATCAGTTAAGAATTCCAAGATAAGTAAATCTTAACATGCTTTCACGGACCAACGTGAATATCCCGTCGCCTATTTTGAGCTTAGGTATAAAATATAATAGAAATATGATTTGATTTAGCCTAACAAACTTCATGATGCATGTCTCCTTGTGTATTGAGTAGGAGAAGAGGTAACTTGACTAATAGTAGTTTTATCTCTCCTTAAGCTGCGCGCGTTCTTAAAACTCGAACGTGCTTGTTCTAAGCTGTGGTTTTTATGAATCCCCATTTTTCATTTCAAAAGGGCACGTTTTATTCTTTGATGATAACCTAGGTACCATCCTTCAGATCGGATTGTGACTTCCACCATTTGGACCGTTGTTCATCGTGGACAACGGTGGTCGAATCAAACGCTTCCTAAAATGCAGGACGGTGCTCTAAATGAGCTGCCAACTATTCAACCTTCTGACAGGTGTCTGCATCAGATTTTCATCTGGAACGGCAGTAAGAACGGTACCGTTCACAATCTGTATTGACGTTAGAACCCCTAACTCTACGGGATCGGTGGATAAACGACATCATATGCCTGAACCCTCGGTTGAGCTCCATAAGAGTCATTTAGGAGCCAATTAGGTCATCTGGGTCATTGATTGGTTGCAATAATGGGAATGTAGTATAACACTTCCACGTGCAGCTAATTTAACAGCACTTATGATTACGCGTCTTTTACTATCAACGTTAAATCTATCTAAAAATGACAATAAAATTTCATGAAGATTTAAGCATAGTCCAACGAAATACAACCACATTTCAAAACTGATTGATTTTCTAGGCGTAAAATTGGGATTTATGAGATTCCGCGAGCTTTTACCGCTGGTCAGAGACGAAATGATAATAATGCGCCGGTTTAACAACACA
Organism: Allacma fusca; assembly: GCA_947179485.1. Lineage (NCBI taxonomy): Eukaryota > Metazoa > Arthropoda > Collembola > Symphypleona > Sminthuridae > Allacma > Allacma fusca. Next base: position 21,989,414 of record OX359245.1, read on the forward strand.
TGTGTAAGACACTTACGGTATGGTGCCTGCATTGGATTCCCCAAAATATATAAAGTATAGTCCTAGGGTGCCCATGAGGATATACGACTCCATAGTGACTAAACAGGAGCTAAACGAGGTACTTTGTTTGGGTTTTGGGGGCTCCGTTTTCAACGCCTGTGTTACCAACCTGAGTAACCGTATTTACTACGACCAAGTGGGCCGTAGTAAACCGTCTCCCAATATTTTTTAATGCTGAAATGTTTATGAACTAAAACTAGTTTTTTTAAAATTTGGGAGAAAAGGACAAGTACAAAGGTCAAACGTGCAGCGTTCAAGGATCGGCTGGAAGAAAGCCTCACGTTCAAAGGGAAACGTATTACTGTACTTTCGAATAGAGCACTTAAATAACTAGCAGATATTTTGCACATACAACTGAGATTGCTCTTTGAGTTTACTATTCACAAATGCTATTTTTATTCAAAACTCGTTGCATGACAGGTAATCTGGTACATACAAGAAAATTAAAATAGGACTCCTCTGATGCTGCTCAACTCGCAGTACAAAAAAAGAACTACTATTAAAGCTCCGATGTTGGATGACTACGTAAACGTATCTTCCTGAAAACACGTGACCATTATACAAAAAAGATAGAAACAAACCGAATATCCGTATAACTGGCGATAAGAAAATTTGTTTCCTGAAAATGCTTTCCAAAATCAAGTGCTCCAATGACTCTTTTAAAACAATCCAAACTCATTAACCAAAAACACGAATTAATTGAAATCAATGAATTGCACGCTGAATTTGGCGAGCCGTGCACTAATGAATCTACAACCACAGAACTTGTTTCTGTCCTTAATTAAAACTATTGATCTTCCACTCATAAACGACCTTTTAAGTGAAAATAACAGAAACATTGATTTCCTGCAATTGAAATGCACCAAAGTTGAACATGTCATAAAATTAGAAAAACCCAATCATAATTGTGTAGCAAACTGTTTCCTTTCGAAATATTAAAATGCAGTTTGAAATTCTGAATATCCAGTTATGCAAATTCTTTAACTTCATTCTCAGTACCGGCAGATTTCCATATGGTGAAGTAAGCAAACATAAATCCAATCCTCAAACCGAAACAGGATCCCAAGTAATCTTATCAATTATGAGCAACGTATTTGAAGAGATTATCTAACGCCGAAACTATTGAAGTTCGGGATACGGTTTCCTCTCTTTACGGTTTTTCTGTTCACACAACTAACAATTTACCTTATATTTAAGTTTAAATGAAGGATATTTAGTTGTTTAATCTATGCTGACTTTAAGAAAACGTTTGGCAATGTGGGTCATGTATTGTTAATTAAAATCAATATTCTGAATATCATGTACCGTTTTACCTAAAAAAGCTTATAAGTAGTTATGAGCTTATAATCTTCATAACAGAACGTTCTCCATAAATATTAACTGTAGTATTTCTTGTTTTTTCTTTGCTTATATTGATTCCGCAATCTAGCTGCCTTATATTACTTCTTTTTATTATTTTCTAACTCCATTCGGATCAGCACTACCTCCCACAACATTAATTATGCTGATGACGTGGGCTGAACTGTTAAGGAATGTAACAGCGAGACGGTAATATAACTACTAAATTCACGCATGGAAATAATTTGCGAATAGTGTGACGTAAATATATTTTATATCTTTCCACATACTAATGTTAAGCTTGATAATGCCACTCCGACAATAATTTGTATTGCTCGAGATATGCATATTGACCGTGCCTATGAGTTTTAAAAACCGTGGCATATTCAATGATGATTATTAAAGTATGGCTAGACATTTAAGTTATATTGTTAATTTGCCCTACGTTTCGTATAAAAGGCAGTGACTTAGATTGTAGCCGAGATTCGGGTTGTTCAATCCCCTGGTAACGACGAGTTAGACGGAATGAAACGCGGTTCGTTAATGACACTGATTATGGTTTCTATTGTATTTATTCACTTTTGTTAAATCTTTGGCAAATTTATACCGTCTCTTAACTAACAGCAAAACACTTAACAGCAAACATTTAACAAAAAACAATTGGTTAATGCTGAAATGCGGGTATCTTCTCTTCCATAATTCTTGGATTGCCCTGATGGTCGATGTCTGTCTCGCTCCGTTGGAGTGAACCCTGATCAAAACTTGTGTCCAACCCTTAGAGATGATATTGGTTAGAAGTCTGCATTGTACTCATCTATTTACTTAACTCTAATCTTACACCTAGCTTGTAATTATTTTTTAAACGATCTTATGGCAGATGATGCTATGCTTACTGAGATCTATTTCATATTTATTGCCTCATTTCCTGTTGCTATCATTTTCATTCTTTTTCTTCTTTGCTCAGTTATGGCTACTTTGCTCAGATTATTGTATACCACGTAACATTCCTTATCAGGTTCATTTGCACCTCGTCAATGTTGACACAAAAGTTCAAGTTCATGCTATTGTTTTTGATTTTCAAGTTCATAAAAGTTACATGATTTACAATTTCATATAATCTTACAGACATACAATTTACATACAAACCTTGATCATACCTTAAATTTCAATTGTGTCTGAATCATAAACATATTGGATTAAAAGTTTTCAAACATGATTAAATTCGATGGATTTGCTGGAATAACTAACAGTTTTTAATCCTATATTTTGTGTTTGTATTTTTGCTAAGTGCTTTCATCGAATAATGTTGCGCATATTTCAACCAAATACTTTGCATTCCAGAGTATAGTGCGAGCATACAATAATCATAATTACTTGCTAATGTATTGCCGAGACGTTATTCATGAATACGAAAGTATGACGGATCTGTTTTGTTATTGTAGTATTGCTCGCACGCATTAGGATGTCATTATCAGAGCTATGGTTTAATTGATGTTTGCTATGCAGAATTATGTTTCTTGTAGCACATTATGCATCTTGTTTATATCTCATTTCTAGTACTCCCTGACTCTTAGGCTCGTATGCGGGAGTCAGACAAAATGCTTGACTTGTCCACTAAGGTGTGTCATCTTGTATTATTGCTGCTATTCCTTCAAAGTTAATTTCCCGTAATTTTTTTTCGTATCAATAAAATAAACGATTCATTATCAAGTCGTTATATCGAAATTACTTCACTTTGTCTGGCACGTGTACTACTTTCCAACAATACAATATACGATTTCAGCCTTGAACATGTTACTTCGTATTTGTCACTGATCAATAGTGTAGTGTGCGTCCTGTTATAATCTTGTGTTTAATATTTAATCTAAAGGATAAGGCACCTGGACTCGATTACGGGAATCAGACAATATTCTGTGAGTCCTCCGAAGTTTTGAAATGACTGGATCGCTTTCTGCTCTTTAAATAAAGAGTACTAATGACTTGAGATTTAAAAGCTGTAATTGTGACTTGGGTTACTGGGGTTCAGAGCAACGTACTTAAATTTGCACATTAAAAATTTATCTACATTGCCATTTGCGCGTTAACTTGAACACGTTGTAAGAGAATGTTTCTCTTAGTGTTTCCTTAAGAAAGTACATGCCATGAGAACTTAATGTCTTAAATTATTCAACTGTTGTATTTCAACTAACTATGGAGATACTGAGAAGGTAATAATACCTTCTGAAGAATTTGAGAGAATTCTTAAAGAACAAAATTGAACGGCGTCTTTTGCGTGTGATATTTATTTCAATATATATTTTCCCTTCATCGCCCTTTTATCTCCTCATTGTTGTCGTCACGTCATGTCACTTTTTATAATTAACTCCCTGATTTCTAATCCAAGTCATAAATGGATATATCAGAGAAGATCTGTGGTATAAATTTTCGGTTTCCTATCATTTCAATAATATACTTGTTTTAAACTGTACGTCTTTTCTCCTTTTACCGGCTGTAATGTCAATCCCTTACTTATTTGTTCCTACTTTCTTTGATTATGATGTTATCGTTATAAGTTTCTTTGATTTGGAAACATAAAAACTTCTTTGCCAGCCCAATGTGTTTACCGATTCAGGAAAAGAGGTCTTATCTAATGTTATAAGCCTAAATTATTCATAATTATCCTAATTTAAATTACCTATTGTGTAATTTCTATAAAGTTTTTACCACACAGTTCGATGAAGCTTTGAGTAGTTTTCATCCTTCCGCTGGTATTCAGATTCATACAGCTGTCACGACGTCCTGGAGGTATGCCGGGTGGCGTTGGATGTAGTATCCGATTGTACAATCTTGTATCCCACTAGTTGTTCCAATGACCTGTTCGACTAATACGGGTGGTTCCCTCCGTAAGACAAAGATTTCCGGTTGTGGCTTCGGTGCCTCAAGTCGAATGGGAATATCCGGTGTTGGAATTATTGTTACTTCCGTGTAACTCAGCACTGGCAATGTAATGGGTACCACCAGCTGTTATTCCCGCTCCGTACGATCCTGGTAGTCCCATGGCGGTGGTATCGGTGTTCTCCATCTCCCCATTTTCTCTCTGAGTGCTGGGCAGAGTAGAGCAAACGTTAGCTGCTTAGCAGCGAAGATACTTAGCTTACTTTAAATCTACGAGCAGTTGCTAACTGCTCTAACTGTAAAGACTGGTGGGTTGTTGACTCCCTTAAGTCAAGGCTTACCTTGAACCCAACTGTGCTGACTTTGGCCTCCTGTCCCAGTCTATCTCATTAACAACGAATCAGCTAATATTTAAATAAAAAACTAACTTCAGAATTATTATTTACTGTATAAACATGTGTGCCACTCGTGTAAAATGTAAGTTGTTCAATCTTAAAATGCGAAAATGCAAATTGTTTGCATGCGAGTTTGTCATAGATAATTCTTGAATTTGGCCTTAGCTTTATACACAGCATTTGATGTAGATTAATGTGTTCTAACTCAATATTAATAATTTTGTAGCACAAAAGGTCGAAGAGGTAAAGATTATTTTATGCGAAAAAGCGGTTGATATTGCGGCCTTTGTAGTAACATTTATTGACGATGATACAAATATGAGTTTATATACTGTCCCGGGATACAATACAATTGTTAAGAACCGTTGTAATCAGAACTTTGATACAATTAATCTGTTATCGTCCCTTAGTATGTGCGACTATAAACAAGTAATTAATGTACAAACCCGTATAACTTCTGGTAAACGTATATCAAGCTCGCTTATAGCTCATGTGTATGTACCAACTGCCTTGTACATTGATTGGAGTAGTAATACTACAGGATTGTCTGATCATGACTACCTGTTTTATAGTGTGCTAAGGTATCCGCATATGAAGTCAAAGAGATTGTTACAAATGATCTCATAGGTATTGATTGATGCCTATTCAAAACGGAAACGGCTGGAGATTGATTGGAACTTTTTTTGAATCCTAATTACAGTATCAATTTTGTATATAATGTTATAGCTACCACAGTGCGTGTTACTGGATGATTTTGCAGTTGTACATAAGAAATGTGTAAAATCTTCAGTGAAGTTATGGGTGGATAAAGACACGCGTATACTCATTAAAGAGAAAGATACATTTACAAAACTTGCATGCTTGCAAAGCTCATAATTCTGGAATACGAATAAACAGCTCCGTGCAAATGTTAAGCATAATATCTATGCAGCTGAGCGTAAGTAATTTAGTATACAAACCAATGGAAACCATACAATCAATGGTATGTGGAGAGTAATTGATGAGGCTATGTGTATTACAAGACATACTGGAACTCAGCTAGACAAACGTGCCTGTGAAAATACCACTACACGGCCGTATAGTTAAATATGTGACTCATTAGCATTCTCATTTACTGTGCCGTGTAATTATAATAATGATGATATTCTTAAATTAAAAAACACATTTGATGGTAATTCTATATGCAAAAACATTACCTACGACGACGTTTGGTATGCTGTACGTGGTATGAAGCGTAAAAGTAATAAGCAAGATGTTATCAATATGGTCCTTTTCTGTAAAGCTGCAATTGTTACTCTTGTACTTTTACTATTACTCAGACACTTACTCTCACGATTTCTTATGACACTTTCTTATCCCAAATTTTTAGCAATATGCAAATGTGGCTGGATAGAATACATGTAGATAGATAGGGCACATGATAACTCTGTTACTATTAATACGTCGAAAAAAACATGTGTAATTCCCAACAAGTCAACCCGTAGCATTAGTACAGACTGTAAATTGTATATTATTGGGGAGGAGATAGAACGAGTGTCGTCGTATAAACATCTAGGCATTATTATTAAAGACAAACTAAGTTTTAAAGATCATTGTGACCACCTTTTGAAAAAGGTGTCTAAATCTATGGGTGCATTGTTTAAGGTACACCGTTACCTCAATGGGGATACAATACGTATACTAATCAATTCCTTTGTACGTTCCCATATAGATTATTGCTTTCTTGTTTGAACAGGTTTATGTAAGTCCAAGGTTGAGCTTCTCCAGCGAAGGCCGGATAAGTTCTTGCTAACTGTACTGATTTATGACTTTGAAATTAATTAGTGTCTGGGGTGAAAGCAGATATAAATATTGAGTCCTTTAACACATTGAATAAAAAATAATAATAATGATTATACTTGGTGGGCCGGGCTGTCTTGTCTTTTACGTGAGAAGGCGAGTCTGGTTCAAATTTTATGGTCCTGGAATCCTTGGAGCTTTTCGTGTCCGTGGAGCTTCCTATGAAACTCCCGGGTATCCAGTCAGATTCCTTCCTAACGGTGATGGGTCTGCCTCGTCCGCGTCCTGCAGTTATAACATTTTGGCTGATTTCCTTGGATTTTCCGTTCTACTGACAACCACGAACTCATCCCGACTGGGTGTTGCATAATTCTGGTGGATACGTTGGTCAATTTCTTCTCTGGTAGAGCTGTACCGGTCATCCTGTTTGATGGCTTCTCGCTTACGTCGAGGATGCTGACACGAGTTATTCCGCAGTTTTGATCCATTCTTTTCGGAATGTTTCCTTGCCCATGTCCAGACAAGTCGTAGGTCTCTTCGAGGTGTGCCCGTGGATCTCACTGGTAATCACCGTCCGGGAGCATCCTGTTGCCTACCTCGTTTTCTTATTTGTAGGCGTGGACAAGCTAAGGATCTTTGGGTTAGCATTTCCGTGTTTTGAAAGGGGGAATCTTCTTCCTTTTTGGTGCAGGTTCGAATTTTTGTCCCATTTAAAGACAGACAACTTCGTATGGTGCTCGCCCGGCTGCGATTTCCAGCCGTGTGCAAAAGATCACCTCAAAAACATCGTTGACAGGAAATAGCGGGCCAGTGTCTATTCAACAATATACCACATCGTTCCACATATCAAAAAGTTTCGGAATTAAAAGTAACTACTATTGTAATCAAATGTAAGTAATAATTAATGCTAAAAAACTCCTTTAATATGGCAAAATATAAGGCAGGATCCCAGGGAAAATGTAAAATATGTTATAAAGCTAATGGACGAAACACTGCTATGATTTGTAAAATATGCAAATAACTATGCCATAATACTGATTGTTTACGACTTCTATAACCATCCCAGAATTTAGGGCACTAGCAGCACCAAACACCTGGATTTGAATTTTGTGTCTATACACACCAAATATCTCGCCTTGACATCCCTTCCAAATCAACCAAGCTAAAAATACCGATTCATTCTTGCTGCCTACAAACGGCCAGCTACCTCTTAACACAACATTGAATACCACTAGTGTAAAAATCCCCAAAGGCTTCTCAATAATACATCTAAACATATTTAGCGTTAAAACAAAACTAGAAGCAATAATTAACATAGATAAGATAGATGTTATGTGTCAAGGATAAACGTAGCTTAATGAGAGCATAAGTAGCAATGAACTAGATATACCTAGGTACAACTTGCACAGAAATGACAAGGGAAAACCAGGAGGAGGCCTTCGTTTTTCATAGAAGATAAACACACTACTGAAAACATAGACTCAAGTGTTGACTCAAATGTTTCCTCTGGAGAAACGCTACTTATACTTATCAAACTCCCCAGCGATACACCATTTGCAGTTTTGAACACATATATACCTCCTTCTCACCTTGTCAATGACGATAAATTCCTTTTTATACTTAATGAAATAGTTAAAACAATAAATACTAGATGGAATGATATGTACCTATTAGGAGATCTAAATGTAGATCTTTTTAAAAAATTTAGTCAAGATACCTATCTCAAATATTGCACAAATATACTAACCCTGACACAGCTTATAAATATTCCCCTAGAACTACTCAAACAAAATTCAGCACTTACATACCACATATACACTAATGTGGTAATGTAATTAACTATAATTCTATACTTAATTCAGGAGTACTCCCATGTGGGCTTAGTGGCCATGATATAATATATACTACGCGAAACAAAACAAAACTCTCATTTGCTCCGAAAGAAATAACATGTAAAAACTATTCAAAAATTAACAGAAAATCTCGGAAAAGCGATTTACAATGCAAATTGGGAGATTATAAATGCACTGGATGGAGACTGCAACCTTTAAAATCCTATCTCTATGTATTATAGACGAATACTTACTTATTACGACAAAGCGAATGAAAATCAAACCAGGCAAATGGCTGCAATTTAATATAAAAAACTGATTCATAGGGAAAACAGCTTGAAAAAAATTGATATTTAAGGTAAATCTAACGCGACTTGGAAAAATTATAAAAAGAAAAAATGTAAACAATGTAAAAATGTAATGATGTAACATGTGTTACATTTTGAATAGAAAGCTAAAACTTGTTTTATATGATTTTTCTTAGAAAATTGTAGGAAAAACTTAATTTAAGATAAATATCGTTGAAGCTAAATATGCTGTGAATGCCGTTATAACCGTCATTCATTTTAAAACTGTTTTGACAACAAAAACTACAAAAAAAATTTCTAAAACCATATGAATAGCAAAAAACCATATTTTTCTAATTTATAATTCTGCCAAGAACTACAAAATGCCAACAAACAATTGATCATGTCTTGGAATGTATCCTAATTAAAGGATATAGCTTTCAATATAGTTATTCAAAATTCTACGTACGCAATCCTGTCGCACGTGGTAATTTGTTGTCTGCAATCAGGCTGTAGATAAAGTGTCCAATGAGCGTTGTACTAACCAAATTTGTAACACTTAACAATTATACACTCGCAAATTCATTTCCCAGGATGTAAATTATTCACTTTATTCGTAGTCCTCGCTAGGGCTTTTGTCTCCTTGAAACATGAGATCTTGTGGAAGAAATTACACAGCTTTGGTGTGAGCCCTCAATTTATAAATAGTGTAGTTAGCCTGTATAAAAATGTTGTCTATGAAGTACGAGCTGCTAATACCCACCCCACTGCATTTAATGTTTCCCAAATCAAACTCCAAGGGGACATTTTACGTCCCTTGTTTTTTAGCTCTATACATCTCGGATTTAGACCAGTTCTTTGACTCTAAAAGAGCTACTCCCGTACGGCTAGTCGGTACAAACTCTGTGAACCACCTCTTACTTGCCGACGATAACGTCACTTTTTATTATTATTATCATCTTTATTTAAGTGTCAAAGAGATCAATACAAGTATTGGTTTTCATTCCAGACACGACATGGTCAAACAGAGAAAAACAAAAAACTACCAATAGCAAGGCCAGATCAGTAACCAGTATGCAATTGGATGAGTGATTTTAGTCATATTCAGCGTTGCCCTTAAAAAGTATGTGTTCAATTAGCATTTTCAAAAAAGCATTGGGAAAGCTTCCTGAGCTCGAAAGGAAGCTCATTCTAAATTTTAACACACGAATACATAAAAATTTTTTGTACAATACAGAGCTTAATTAATGGGTGATAAAGTGTAATACTGCTTGCGGAGCGCAGCCAAGAAGGATTTAGCTTGGTAAGTACCAAACCATTTATATACAAAATTGCATTCCCATAATGTATCAATAAAAAGGTAAACTTATTACTAAAAAACAATGCGTTCCTGAACTGATAGAATATTAAATGTCTCATACAATGTAGCAATGGGAATTCTGTGATATTTGCGGCACTTTTTGAGTGTATCTAGAGTTGGATACAAGAACCTGTCTATTTGATGTTGTAATAGGTCTATGCTAGACTTGCACACATTACACCATATAAGCAAGCAATAGTCAATATGTGACAAAACAAACCCATTAATAAGCATGCACTGTGTACTCAAGTTAAGATGTCTCCGCACTGATGTAATTGCTCCCATAGTCTTAGTTACCTTTTTAAGTACCAAATTGCAGTGTTCCTTGAAAGTAAGCTTATCATCGATAATAATTCCTAAGTATTTAAAAGACTATAATCTCTCGATGAGTTCAGTGCCTATTACCACTGTCGTACGTTTCAACTAGTTTGGTCGATTTGTTAAAAATTCCATATTTAGTTTTTTGTGTACTAATTATTAAGGAATTGTCCAACATCCAATTATGTAGTTTGTCGAGCAACAGTTGCATTTTCGTAAATAGGCTTTCGTGCATTCAAAACTCAGCTTACAAACAAAATCACGATCCTTTACTAATACTGTGATATTAACTTTCTCGAAATAATGTATCCAAAACCAAGTCATGGATGTGGTATTTAAAGGGACAGGAAATCAACATTGTATCACAATACACATACATATATATGTATTAAATTCTCTGGCTTTGCCTCTTTCAGTTGCGCAGCCAAGTGTTTAAATTGAACAGCTCTTGCCACCATTGGCTATACTCGGTTACGCCGCCCTAGAAGAAACCAGAATCAATAATGAATAAGAATAAATAGTAAAATGTCCATTGAACTTTACCAATTATGGTATACATACCTAAGTGTCAAATCTCCGACGTCTTTGGTATAATAAGTAACTGATGAGATTGACTCGATCTCTAACTTTCAAGTTCACATCGTCTTCTCCGAAACCAACCCAGTCGGATATGTTTGTTAGGTAACGGACGTTGCTCATTCTCTTTCAGACGGTTCCAAGTCTTTTAGCTTTCTTTCGGTTCCGGCCGGGTTATCTTTATTTTTCGTGGGGCGAGTTGTCCTCATTGTCTATTCCTGGCATCGTCCCGTAATTGCTGGATCTCATGGATCTGTTTCAGTTCCATTTCGATCCTGAGACGGCGGTTCCGAAAAGTTGATCTACACAATCTGTTCCTTTAAGACGTCTGGTACGATCTTGAAGTTCCAGTAACTCGGTTTTCTGTCGTTCGCTCGATGGGCTGACTGTTGAATTCCACAGCGGTGGGCTGTCTCATGTTCATCTGGGGTTGGTACCTGGGTTGATTCGTTGACTTCTAACGAGGTCCTCGACACCTCAATGCGTTGAGTCTCTTCTGAACCTCGGTTACTTGCCGTCTCATTCTTCAACTCCCGTTCCTGTTAGCGAACCCGGGTCAACAGTTCCGTGTTCAAGCTTTGCACTCCAATTAGCTGCTGTTCTATGTCGAATAATTAGTTCCATATGAAGTTGTGGTTGATTTTGAAACTAACTACGTAATCGTTTTAGTGTTCTTTGTTTGATGACTGTGTCTGCTGTACTGTGGTTCTCATGTGGTTTGACTCCTGAAACTGTTGGATGATCTCCACGGCTAGATTCAAATCCTTTTGTCGACTGTCTCGTATTCTCTCTTTGAGAAGTTCTTGTTCAGCTTGGTGTTTCAAGAGTTTCACATGCACATTTGCCCTTACTTGGCTTAAAACTCTCAGTTTGCTCTAGATTTCCTCTATTGTACGCACTGCATTTTGATCAAGTAAAATATGATCAATTTCATGTTGAAAACTCCGGATTATTTGCGTAATTCTCGGTGGAAAATTGTCTTATGTGTAAACACTCTTCCGGTGTTAAAATTTTCTTGTCCTTTAAGACGTTTTCAATCTGTGAAAACAATCTAAATGGTTTCCGCTCCGGTATCGGGGTATCCTGAGATTTTGAGTAACTTGTGATGAAATACTCGTATAAATGAGTATATGCAATAAGTGGATCTTTAACAAAGCTGTTTAGGCTTTAAGATTCAAAAGTTTAATGTGAAATATCAAGTGAGCAAACTGACAGAATGACGATCTGAAAAAGAACTGTCTAGTATTTTGTGATACTTGATATAAATACGGAAAGGAGTGAAAGGTGCGGACCTAAGGGAGCACATCAGAGTAAAGGGTGACTTGTTGACTAATGCTCAGTTCTAAGAGAAGTAATGAGTCACACTTACAGGAAGTGATAAGTGCATGAACTTAGAACCAGGTATACTTTGAAATTGTACACATGATTAAATTATAACATGAAGGGAACATGACCTTGCAGATTAGTTTTAGATTAGGCCATGAGTTATCACACTTTCCCTCAATCTCGAAGTACATATAGTCTACTGAACGTAAATCATATTGCAAAACATGTAACAAGATAACAACAAAAGACAAAACGAGAAACAAAATCATAAAAGACAATATTAATTAATTACATCGTAGAATTATCCGAATCAATATTATGAATTGAGTGGCTTATGGTGGAGACATCTCAATCATATTCGTCATTGGTCCGGCAATTACTGACATTTCTTCCTTCCTGACTTAGCTGTTCGAATCGTTTGAGTAAACTAAGAGTGGTCCTTTGTTCTAATGGAGTCGTTTTTTGCCAGTCTTCGCACTGTCCTTTGAAATGGTCGCATTCTTTAAAACTGACCGTTGGTCCGTTGGATGTAGATTCCAAAATGTTCTTCCAATTTCATTTGGTGACTAATTCCACTACGACTGTGTCCAAGTCGTAATTAAATTCGTCCTCAATGTCCTCACGCTGGAGGCAGTTTTTATGCCTTTGTACGTGTATGATGAAAATTAAGGTATTGAGTTTTCGATCCAACAAACGAAGTAGAGTTTATTGAACAGTAAAAATGACAGATTCCCTGGCTGTAAGAGGCATAAAAGAGACTTAAGTGTAAATGAGAAAGGTTAATGCGGACGTAGAATAAGCGCACCGATCCAGACAATCATAAAGTGAGTGTAAGTTAGTGAGTCACCAAAAGTATTATTACTAATATTGGAAAGTTTAAGATTGGTAATGGTTAATTCTAAGAATCGTAAATATAGTGACATATTCACACTGCTGTCCACGTGTATGTGTCATCAGATCTAAATTATAAGATCAATAAGATAAACATAACATATTTATCATCATAACGTGTACCTTTGTTTTTTTCTTAGAGTTCCTCAAGTCGTGGATATTATAATTAGGTAACACTTCAATTACAACAAAGGGTCCTTCGTATGGTTGAAGGAAACGCTCACTCTTTCTGCCTTTTCTGGTGGGTGAATATTGGACTGTGTTGCCGATTTTAAATTTAACTAACATTCTCTTCCCATCATATCAGTCATTGCTATACTCTTGCCTTTCCCTTATCTTTTCAAAAGCTTTTTCAGTCTAATTTTTGTCACATCCACACTCATGAAATTAGTGTCTACTGCTACAATGCTGTACTGACACTGCAATGCTGTAAGTTTAAATCGTATATGGGTTGTCGCCTAAACATCATAATGTAAGGAGTTTCTTCAGTCACGCCACGGTGACTGCAATTATAATAATTTGAGTATATTGTCTCAGCATTGTGATAATGGTCTGCACCATCCTGTCTATTTGTCCTACACTGTTAAGTCTTAATAATGTTGACGTGGAATAGTTTTTGCCAAATTAAAGTAATACTTGAGTCATTTCCGCTCTGATTTTGGATCCTTTGTGGCTCAGAAAATTTTTAAACAATCCATACTTGAAGACTACCTTATGTAGCAAACATTCTGCGATTCGTGCTGCTGTTTTATCTGTTATAGCGTCTGCTATAACGAATTGTGATACGTAATTCAGAGTAATTATAATATACTTAATGCATTTTATGCTGACGTGCATTGGCCCTACGAGATCTAGGCATACAGCGTCTCCTAGATTCTCTAACCTAATGGGATGTACAGAGGGTGAGGCAACATCCTTGGACGGCGACGCCGGGCACCTTAACTTTTAGCGCGCTTTATTTACAGTTACATAATTTTGTAATTATGCTGATAATCGTATTAGCAATGTGTGTACTGAATATCAACTTGCTACTCCCGTCGATGAACTCCGGAAGTTGAAGGAAGCAGATTAGAAGTTTCCAAGGCCCCGACATGGAAGATACTTTTACTTTTCCAATTGTCTGTATTAAAGCAACGAATCCAAAAAAGTCCATAGGGCTGGTGTCCGGTGACTTTACTGGTATTTCCTTATTCTAAATTAAGGTTATACCAGTTTTCCGGTGGAGGTCTTCTGAATATGCCCGGGTAAATCTGGCTGTGTGGCAGCTTGCCGCGTCGTTATGTACAAACACATTTGATGTGTCCTCTCCATAAATTCGTGGCACTTCCTTTTCAAGTAAGGGACTCAAAACGCGGCCAACATAGTATACAACACTGACTTTAACTTTTGGAGACACTTTAATGAAAGGTAGTACTCCCCTTGCAGTCATCTCTCCTACGACCATGATCTTCGAGTCGAACCTCTCCTTCCTCTGGATCACGGGGGTGTCTCAGTGACCGTAATTGCCTTAGAATAATAAATGCGGCGATCGGCAATGCAGTCACTGAAAACTAAGTATGTTGAGTAAAGAGTTACCACAAAATCCGATTTTTCCCCTGACAGATTCTCCTCTTACAGCGTCCGGGAGTTGGTCCACTCCCGGAAAAGTATTTAATGCTACCTTCAACTTCCGGAGCTATTTGTGGAGGCATCGACGGGAGTAGCAAGTTGATATTCAGTACACACACTGCTAGTACTATTATCAACATAATTACAAAATTATGTAACTGTAAATAAAGCGCGCTAAAAGTTAAGGTGCCCGGCGTCGTCGTCCAAGGATGTTGCCTCACCCCTGTAAACGTCCGGGCATGTTTAATTCTCCTGGGTAGGTATAATTTACGCCATTCTCTATATTCTTTGGTTAGATAGCTTTCCTCATCTAATACATACTTTCAGTACTTTTCCTACTCCCTCCAATTAAGTTTATGAATTGCCGTTATCTTTTCAAAAATGAAGAGGCAGTCCGGGTTATCCTTCTGCATCTCATTGAGATTGTGCTCGTTCAGAGTCACTTGTTTTTCCTCTTCAAGAATCCTACACACAGGCTTGTGTGTAGATTAAGTCTCCTTTGTGCCTTCACACCCTTGTAGTGCGTATGCTCGAGTAAATGATTTTATGACCTGTATCAAATCCTGCCCTCACTCCTCTCAGTTTCTGCATTTATCGGTTGGTCAGCGAGAATAGCTTTGTGTTCGTAGCATCTTATTAACTTCTACAATGCTACTCATTTTCAGCGGTTGAATTTTTCATGAGCATCCATTTGAGAATGTAATTTCATCTTATCGGATGACTTCCTTAAATCATGTAAAGACGTAGCCATTAAATATATTTTATCCTCCGAGTCCGGTATGTGTGCGTACTTACGGTTGTTTGGAAGAGTTTTAATACCCTGCGTCTCCCATAATACGGCTCTAAGTTGGACTTCATTCATCAATGTCTTCATATCATCTGAGATTTTGCTAACCCTACTCAACGGAATACTATCTGGGTTCAGATTACGAATATCTCATGCTTCGTCTGCTTCAAAAAGTTCTTCAATCTGCCTGGCTGACGGCGCAGTTGTTTTTAATTGTGAAATTCTTTCCAATTTAAAATTTATTTTAAGTTTTTTGACTGGATTCGGGTCTCACCTAATTTCCTCAAATGTGAAAGTATCGTTCTTGTTCCTGGGATTACATCCGGGTGGAATGTATCAACTCACAATGTTATTTTCTCCAGTGTCGGCCGCATACATTCCTCCTGGATGTACTTGGTGTCCTCCGCGAGAAGTTCCCCCTTTGCCTCCATAGGGATAGCAGGTATGGTGACAGGGTCGTTTGAAGCTGTATTTGCTACATCAACGCTCCTGCTCTCCATCATTTCACTTTATCCTGTATTTGACGCCCAACTTAACCTCAGTTGGAGTGCGCAACTATGGTAAATGACTTTTTGCTAGCTTCGTTGGCATTATAGAAATATTGTATAGATAATCTTGTTCATCTATATCTGCAGAATGTTTGTCAATTTGTTCCATGAGTTTGAGAGTTTTCTCGTAGATGTACTCATTTGTGTATTACAGCTATCTTCACTCTCTTCAGGTTCATAGGGTAGGAATTGATGGATTATATCAATTTTGTCCACGGACAATTTCTATTCTTAGTGCGTATGGGTGCCTTGCATGATTTCCTCTACGCGGCCCTCGAATAGCATTGCTTGGTTTTTCCAGTCCGTTTCCTCCAAGTCTAGTTGATCATTCTATGACTAGTATAAAATTTTGATTGTGGTCTAATCATCCTTCGTGGCTGACCTTTGAGTCGTAATCATCACTCTTGTCCTCGGAAGATTAACTGTCTTCATCTGTCCAAAATCGTCCGTCTTCATCTTCCTCGAATGTCTTTAGACTGGCTGTGCACGCTGTTTGTGGCTCTGGCATTCTCTTATTTAATTCCGAATTGTCTTGAGATCTTCCATCGCTATCTTCCGATCATGTACAAGATTTGGTTCAAAATCGAGCACGCGATCTTCTACATCTTGTAGATCTTTCTTTTTTTACGGTAAAGATTTCCTAGATAGAAAATCTGCGTTAAAGTGCAGTGATCCGGTACGTAACTGTGAAATTAGATTTCTGTAACTGGCTGCCAAACTTGCTTATTCTGCGATATGAGTCATTTTGTAATTTGAGGTAACATAATGTTTAAAATTTTCGGAAATAAAGATATTGTCTGAATTTTTGAACTGCATAATGTTAGTGGTAATCTCAAATTAAATATTGGAGTGAATAATAATTAATCAGAGATAATAAAATTCATTTTCTCAAACCTTAGATGTTATTTTAACAGCTTTCCCGTGTCCATGAAGAATTTTTATTAATTCACAATTAATTTACAAACAATTAACCAAACACATTGGACCAACTGATTACCTAACTTAATCGTTACTAACGAACTATCCAAATTAAATTTCAACTTTTCTAATATCTAACCATTGTAGATACAATCTTAATATTACATATACATAAATGGAAAATCTCTCAGTCTACAAGACTTGAGTATTCTATATATTTAAGTCTGTAGAACCCAGGGCTTCGTTTAACAATTACGAAGTCTCAATGCAATTATATGTATTGATATACAACTACACCGTGATACAGTTTCCATCTAAACGTTACCAGTTATATAAAAACTTACAAATTCTCTAAAATATTGAAGATTAGGATAAAATATTACAAGTAGAAAAGGAATCTTTTCCAATCTACAGGGTCTGAATATTGAACTCTTTGAAGTCAAAAAAAGGACAGTCTCGTCTAACAATTACGAGCTTAATCTCTCTATTTTTCACCAGCTACTCAATTACAATTACAGTGAAATCTTACACCTTCTACTATTTATTCGATGCGATTTATACTATCTCCAATTCATTACTTAATTTTATCCTTAAAATAAGTATTAACATAATGAGTCACGCTGGATTCTCGTCGCCATTTATACCATTTCTAATTCATTACTTAATTTTATCCATAAATGTAAGTTTATACTCTATGACAGTCGCAGGATTCTCGTCACCAAAGGTAACATAAATATACCTTTTTGAAAGTTATTGATTTTATCAAAATCTTTACTTGCACTGGCATAAAGTATTGCAGAATTATTATTTTCCACCCTTTCTTTCTTTATTACCAATTTGGTTTTTTCCATTATAATCAATTCTTCATTATCTACAAAACATAATGCTTTACTTAACTAATTAAATTGATTAAACGGATTGCCTTAAATCTAAGCTATGGAGAAATAACACATTACGCACACATCATTCAATTATTTTACTTCTAACATAACAACATATAACATTCTATTTACTAGTTATCCTTACTCCTGTTTTGTTCTTAGAGTTAACGTTTTATTAAAATAAATGCAGTATCAATAAGCGTGTTAATTATATCAATGGCTTATTTATGTCATAAATATCGTCAGGTAGATTACGTTCCTCTTATGCTATTTCGAAGTAACATCCCATGACTAAAGCTGCCATTATGCAGACGAACATTATGTAAGCATGTGTTAAAAGCCAATGTGCAAACTTGTGCTGAAATCTACCCGAACCTTTCATAACCATAATTTTGTTTTCCTGTTTTATTTTCAACATCATGTGATTAATTGTGTTGTAGACTGTAGTCACTCTGTAGACTCTTTTACGGTCCCTTGTAACTATACTGATAACGACATACTTGAGTTTAAAACCTCACTGGACTTTAGTGATACTCACATAACCATTGTGCCTGAGGAATTATGGAGTTCGTTTAGAAGCCTAAAGTGTAAATCTAATGGCCATGATGTAGTTAACTATAAGCTATTCTCTTGGCCTCAATGGTTACACCAGTGTTGATGCTTTTCAATCTGATAATGTTGTACGGTACACTACCAGCTTGTTTCAAAACAGCTATCGTAACTCATATCTATAAAGGTAAAGGTAGCAAAGATTGTGCTGATTCTTACCGACCCATCCATTCCCTGCCATTCTTAAAAAATCTATTTGAGAAGTTATTGCTTAATAGGCTTAACATCGAGTGTGGTGAGTTACTGGATAATAACCTGCATGGTTTGAGGCGCGGTCGGTCATGCTTTACAGCCGTATTTGTCTTCATGAACAAGCTATGCACATATCTCACTCCCCCATTATTTGAGGTACTGGCTGTCTTCATTGATTTGAGAAAAACATTTAACACAGTCTCACGTATAATTCTACTCCACAAAATTAAAACTAATTTCAAATGTAGTAGTTCAACTATGAGGATACTGTGTGATTATCTGTATATGAGAAATATTAAGATCGTTGTTAACAACATAACATCTGGTACACTCTCTGATATTAATGGTGTGCCGCAAGGTTCTATCCTAGGTCCGTTCCTGTTTATCATGTTTTTCTCGGATATTAATAACCTTTTGTCTATAGATTATGTGGCCAATGCCGACGACCTGGTTATGTTTATGTATGACAAATGTTTAAACAACTTATTCTCTAACATGCAAGTGTGGCTTAATAACATTTTTAGGTGGATGAGTGACAATGCCCTTACTATAAGCACCGACAAAACAATGTATGTAGTGTACCACAAATCAAACTAATATTTTTAATGATTGTAAGCTCTTTGTTAACAACGTGGAAATCAGTAGAGCATGGTCTTTGAAATATTTGGGTATAATTCTTGACGAGAAACTTAACTTTAATAAACATTGTGAATCTGTTACTAAGAAAGTAACTAAATCCATGGGTGCAATTATTCGGGCCCGTAGGTACCTTAATGAGAGTGCCTCGCGACTTGTCATTAACTCATTTGTGTTATCACATATTGACTACTGTATATTAGTATGGTCCTCAGTTTGTAAACCTAAACTCGATCTACTGCACCATAAACTTGATAAGTTTCTACATCTACTACACTCTGGTTCCCGGAAGCTTAAGTATTCCAGTACACTACCCTATATTTATGAGAAATATAATGTTTTGAATGTGTATGAGCGTATAAACCTGTATAGCAACAAGTTCATCTTCCGACTGTCTCACTATGGTCACGGTATTGATTATATAAATTGTGTGCTTGTTACTAAGCTATGTCTCTCCAGCCTTTGTTCTTCTGCTAGTATCGTACTCTACCACCCAGTGTCTAAATGTAGTATAACTCAGAGGAATATTATGTATAACTGTGTAAAGCTTTGGAACTCGCTGCCATGTGAGCTACGTATACATAAATGTTACTTCAGTGTCTTGCTGGGTTTGTTAATTAAGCAAAGTTTAATGAAACGCGAGGATATTGTAATTTGAATGGGAATTTCAGATGCTGACCTGGCTTGTATTAATATTTGTTTCTTAATCTCAATATGGTGCATGTGTGTCTGAGATGAAAACCAATACTTGTTTATTGATTCTTTTTGACACTTGAAATAAACACTAATAATAGAAATACAGTACGTTTCTTTTCAAAGATAAACAAACCTCAACCTACAAAAGTGCTCCTAGACGAAAACTCGGGAAGCACTTCTCCAGCATTCTCAGTTAGGACCTCAATTTCCTGGATCATTTTCTCCAAATATCCTACACCTTACTCACGTTTATTTCAACCTTGACATTAACAAGTATTTTTATTAATAATTCACTATACCTTAGTTAAATTTAGTGCTTTCTTGCAGGTTGAATACATAAAATAGATTTCATACAGATAAAATTGTCCGACGTTTCCGTGGGAAAAACAGTAATTCGCGATCTATCAAAGATCATTAATTAGATTAAAACACTAAATGGGAAAATCCGTTTACACTTTCCAAAATTAATTCGGACCCTGGAAATAAAATATTATACTGATTTCCCAAAGGTTTGATTTGTATAAAACTTTGGTTATCTTCTCTAGCTGTAATTTCACACTTAGCGTCTGAAAACAAATTAATGTGTGTAGTTGCTTTGTGTTTGCAACCACGGGTGGGTGTGAGTACTAAATTATGTTTGTCTGGTGACTTAACGTTAACTGTGTAGATATAATGGTCCTTTTCAGAAACGATAGCGTTTTCAGGCCCATACTTCAGCGCACACATTTTATTTCCAACTACTCTCCGGAGATGGAACGGGCCGGTCTCTAGTAAAATCCAATCCAAGCGTATCACTAAGTGGCTAAAAATTCCATGAGAATTTTTGTATCATCATCAGAGCTTGAACATCTAGACCTTGGGAGTTCTATGGGGCAACTATCACAAGTTAATGTAACATTGAAATATTCGAGAAACGCCGGGTCGGCTTGTATGATGTCCACAGTCTCATTGCTTCCTGTAGCATTTCCCTGATAATTGGTCTGCTGACAAGGTATTAGATAATAAAATTGGAGGTTGCCACCATTTTGTTAAGCGCAGTGTGGTCTGTTCCAAGGCAGGGGTCGGATTTTTGTAAATCTTCCTGAAAGATTTTTTCATTTTCCCAACTGGTCATGATACCCCTGTTCGATTTTGTCAACAGGAGTTTAAAACTTCCTGTTGACAAAATAATTTTCGTAATACACCCCAACAAATCCAAAAATCCATGCTGAAAAAGATCAACAAATATGAAAATCCCTGCTGACAAAAATTGTTTTCAATCAAAAACCTCAACCGGATTTGAAAATCCGTTTGCAATCCCGTTTGAAAATTTTCCTGCTAAAATTTTTTTTCTGGGAAGATTCTTTCCGTCTTTAAACATAAGTCCGAGCCCTGTTCCAAGGATTCAAGGCAGTCCGTAGACCTGTTGAAGAATAATGCCAAATCTATCACGTCATGTCTATCACTGGAAATCAGAGCTTTGCTCTGTGCTGATTTGACGCAATAAATCAATTACATTACATTACACATTACGTATATTGTCAACGTTATTCTTGGTTTTGCGTTTAAATATGAATTAATCACTGGCTGAAAAAATTATTTCAAAAGAGATTCAAAAGTATGTATTTACAAGAGCAAGTTACTTGTTGAGCAGTTGAAATCAAAGTGAATAGATTATGGGAAAGGGCTTCGTATTGATACAAGGAAGCCGAGTAAGAAAGTTAAAGGCATCAGCTAAAACATTCCAGTGGGAAATACCTTCATAGCCGGGACTCATGCATATAAATACTATAAGCCCTTTTCCACGAAATCATGTAAGTCAAAACTTATAAGGCTAAAACTTGACAACAGTTACTTTGAGTCATACAGTAAATTCACTGGCTGAATATGAAATTACAGGCATGGGATATTACACAAATGAAATATACCTTTATCAGTAACATACATCATTATCATGCATCATAAAGACATAAGTGAATCTGAACAAATGATCATTTAACCATTACAGACCAAATGAATATTGAATCAACAAAGTAATTTAGGATTATTATTATTATCATCACCGATTTCCTGCAGTGGGTAATTTATTGTTTCGGTCTCTTCGAAAACATCCATCTAAACCGTTTGTATCTTCCGAAACAGGTTCCGAAAGTTCTGGTTCCCGAAACAGAGCCAACCACTGTCATTACTATAAACAAGGCGATTAAGGCGACTACCCGCTTTTTTGTCCCTGCCATCAGTCCATTTCTTGCGCGGGCACATCTTAAGGAGTTCCTTCCTGAACAGAGTCTGGCAGTTTTCATCGTACTTCCTATTGGCATCGGCTAACAGTTCATGATGTACAGTTGCATTTATAACGAGGCTAAAGGGACTCACGATATTAATAAGAATGCTTATTTGATGATGCCATACAGTTACTTGGAAATTGCGTTTTTTCCACACTATCGGACATCAAAAGGTAGTTGTACATGACGTTAGGGCCAGTAATAACGGGATAATGACCTAAGTTATGACGGCGCTAGTTTAG
The DNA here is from genome assembly GCA_947179485.1 of Allacma fusca. NCBI lineage: Eukaryota > Metazoa > Arthropoda > Collembola > Symphypleona > Sminthuridae > Allacma > Allacma fusca. The sequence goes on from OX359245.1 coordinate 22,011,831, forward strand.
CTTGTTTTGGTCGTTAAATGGATTTGATTTCGAAGTACCCACGATTCAACTCCAACCTTTCCTTGAGCAATGGTTTGGTTTCACAGTCAGCCAACTGGCTTGACGTTAGTTTGATTTCCACCTGGATTTGACCTTTTTCAACTTGATCGCTTTTGTAATAACGACGTATATCGACGTGTTTATTGCTTGAGGTCATTTTATGATTTGATGTCGCGTGAACACTAATGCTCTTGTCCAACAGATCGCTGCTTTGTACTCTGCTGAAGTCGTACTTAGAGCTACACACGGTTGTTTTGGACTTGACCAACTGATAATCGATCTATTCAAGTTGACAACCAACCTGCTGGTAGACTTGCGTGTCATTTTGTTTCCGACGTAACCCGCGTATGTGCATGTTTTCAGTTTCAAATTACCTGAGGATTTAAGGATTTAAACCTGATCATAATATCTTTGGTTCCCTGCAGGTAGCGTAGCACATTCGAACACTGCCAGTGGTTTCTGGTATGCGAGTATCATAATTTCACCGTGAGGATTACATCTGGTAGAGGGCACTTATATATGCACAGAAGGGCGCTAATTAGTTGCCGGTAAGGGATGTCAGGGTTGACATTAGCTGAAGGTTAAAGATCTGTAAATGGTTGAAGCGGGACACCACACAACTTGCATTCTTGCATCCTGAACGTCTCCAGGCATTTCCTCATACATAATTGCTAACATTAATAAATCAACGTTCCTGACATCTGGATATTTGCAATCGAGCATAACGTTTTGGGGTTCAATAGTAATTTCAAATTATTCCTCGCTGAATTCCAGTACGTTGGTGATGAATTCTGGGCTGGTACACATAACTAATCCTTCGTCGACACAGATAGTCAAGCATATTGTAACTTTATTGGCAATTCCAATGCAAACGCTTGGTGTTGAAATATGTGAACTCATATGACTACAATGTAATATGAATATAGTGTGATATTGTGTATATGCGTTTAGCTGATATGGAAAAATCGTTGGAAAAGACTTTTGTCGACTACGTTATTTGTTTATGATAGGAGATTATCACGGATCATCAACTTAGCGAAGTTACAAAGGGCTAGTTATTTAGGTTAAATATTCTTTTTAAGATATTCTGTCCTTATTTATGATTTCACAAATAAATGTGAAATCCAGTCTCATATGTTATTAGTAATTAGTGCTTGAAGCTCGAGTTATAACATTGATAAACAATCAGATCATTCAAATTACATAGTTTTATAACATTGTATTATTTGATCGTAGTATAAAGGTGGCAGCATTACTAATTTATAAATCAGATCCTACTTTGTATGAGCGCAGATGTTGTGTTCAACTTTTATTTACCATAAAACCTTATCAGCACGAGATACCGACATACATAAAATTTGAAAATATTAATCATTCATCTACATGCTTAGCTAAAAACGAGACCTAAAAGTTTTACACACAACTCGAAAAGTGTATGTGTAAATTCTTCACAAGCCATCTAATGTTTCATTTAAATGCAGTCGAACGTAAGGAGCAAGCAGCATTGGTTATCACGTAGCATTATTACACCATACACAAATTTGCACGAGACGCTCCGCTGCATGTTATGAAAAGTGTGCAACGTCCTTGCGGACCTTCCACACAGGTGTAACCATTGAAACCTTTGAGAATAGCTTATAGTTAACTACATCATGGCCATTAGATTTACACTTTCGGCTTCTAAACGCACTCCATAATTCCTCAGGCGCAATTTGATATGTGAGTATCACTAAAGTCCAGTGAGTTTTTAAACTCAAATATGTCGTTATCAGTATAGTTACAAGAGACCGTAAAAGCGTCACCTAGCACATTACGTATTTCAGTCATTGAAGTAACATATGGAGCAGTTGTTGTGGGTACCTGACAATTTTTAAGTCTAAGTTTAATAATAACAGTACTGATTTTACGGGGTACAGATAGGACTTCATCAATGACATTCCATATCCCATGAGAGGCATTTGAACTAGAGACCTGGTCATTAAAATAACTACGCTTAGCAGAGCATATTTCACGTTTCACATGAGCTCTCAGATACCTATACATATTCCAGGAGGATGTGTCATTATTCTGTATCGCAAGCTTCTTACAAGAGTCCCTTTTGTATATGCATATGAATTGCATTACTTACCCAGGACTTAGCAGTAGCCTTAACGCTTTTCTGCTTTACAGGTACAAAATTATCTAGATGTACACTGTCGGAAGAACTTATCACATTAAAAACAAAATCAATAGAGAAACAACTTGTTTTCAAGAAGCTCCAGTCAATTTTACAAATTTCTATGCTAAATAGAGACCAGTCAAAATGTTTTAAATCCCGATAAGGGGTGGTTTTAGGGGAATGAGAGGTGGATTTTTTGAAGCTATAATCAAAACGCACCAGATCATGATCTGAGAGGCTCGTATGTAAAACATTCCAGTCAATAGATAGAGACGATGGCACATATAGGTGATCAATTATTGAGATGGATACTCTTTTACCTACGGTCCGACGTGTTTGTACATTAATTATCTGTTTAAAACTGCATTTGCAAAGAGCTTATAAGATTAAATGTATCATTATTTAAAGTAACGAGATCAATATTCATGTCCCCAAAGATAAAGCAGGGTGGTTTTAGGGTAAGTACACATTCAAATAAACTCAAGAAGAATTTATCAACAGAAGCAGAGGGCGGACTGTATATTAAAACAAGGATAATTGACTGAAATTTAGTCAGGCCAATTTTACATACTGCATACTCTAAATTACTATTTAAAACTTCAACTTTAATATTTAAAACAGTATAGTGGACTCGATTATGAATGTACAATAGGAGCCCTCCACCTTTTTTGTTTGTGCCTCCGTTACAAGTAATAACATTATACCCAGGGATATTATAGACATACATTGGTGTTGGAATCCAATGTCTCAACCAATGCCACAAGTTCTTTCACATAGATGAGCTCCTTCAGCTCCTCGAACTAATGCATAGAAAATTTATTTATCTTAAGGTCCATATGCTTAACTAACTTAAGATTTGAGGAGTGAGCTTTAACTACCGCAGGTAAAGACTCGCCATCAGAACCGGAAACATATCCAGCACCACAAATAGTACGATTAATACCGGCGGTGGGATTACAATGCATACATATATTACAGAGCCAAACGTCGTGAATAATTGCACGGTAAGAGCTGAGTTTGATGTTGAGGCGGTTTCTATTGAACTGGCTCTTACACTTAATACACATTAATTTAAGGAACACACACTACAGATAATTGATACAGACATCAAAAAGAAGCAAAGCAAACTACAAATGTGAGTAATGGTGAGCGAGAGCAAGCCAGGAACAACACAGCAACAGCAGGTAGACTTGGGTCCGGTGGGTGCACAAAAGGAAACACAAGGCCGTGACTGTTTCCAGGGAGTCAGGTAACCAAGCAGGCAATAACGTTGGAATGCCTACCAGACATCGTGACTTTAAAGGCAGCCAGGAACTTTGCTGTTAGACAGCTATCAAGAGAACCATTCAGCATTATAGTAAAGTATCAACTAACCTGTTGTATGTGATGACGTAATTGGAATCTTGGCGTGGAATGGGATTGAGAAGGTCAGCTGGACCCTCAAGCGTTGCGTGTAAGTTTCGGCTCCCGAGAGCTCGGTGCTCTTGTCGACGGACTGAATAAAACGTTCGGGAAAAAGAATTCAATCTTCGTACTTTGCGAATGAAGGTTGAAAGAGTGAGTTGGGGTAAATTGGGCCTCAGAGCAGAATTGTTTTGAATGAGAGCTGGCTGCATTTATTGAGTATCGAATACACCTGCTTGTGCGGCTGCTGCTGTTGCGGCGGCTTTTTTATACTCAGCGTTACATTCCAAGCGTCGAAGAGGCCTTGGGTGACACAAATATTGTCAATGATCGGTTCGGTTTCTAGTTACGACATCTGCTTTGGCTTCACACATCTCGTATAGATGTTGTTGTATGGAGTCGACTTTCATCGTCGTTCTTTTTATACGAGTGAGGTAACTCTTGTAGCCCCTCAGAATCTTCTTCGGATAAGCTATAGCTGATTACGTTGTGAGAAAACGCGACACTATAGTCACGCACAGTCACAAATTCAATCACAAAATAAAAAACTCGGGTGCACAATGCTAGCTCGATGGTATAACCAAGCGGATGAAGTGTTATGTGCAACTTAAATATGATTTTCCGATGTATATTCTGGCGATGCGATACCAAACTCCCAAATATAGAGCGGATAGTTGCAGATAATTGTAGGACAATATTTATTTTTTGGGACAGTATTTAATATTTACTGTTTGTGAGACAAAGCAGCTGTGTGCTCATTGTGTGCGTTAAAGTAGCTACAAACAATATCCCTAGTTCCAAACCCCCAGTCCAAGCCAGTAGTCGTGAATAATTATCTGGAACCTTACCTTGTCACGCTCGTCAGGAGCCACAACCAAAACTGTAGCAGTTACCCATCTCAACCCAATGGGTAAGTATATAGCGACGATTCTAGAAGGACAAGTCACATACGAAAACATCTTTAAACACTTTCAAACTACATTGAACGGCTACCAACCACAAATTCACAACTCCAAGCTAGGGCCGCTCCTCACGTATTGGCTAATTGACTAAAAATGATCCGAATCCAAACCGGTCTGAATTTTTCGTATTATTTTTTATTAACTGACCCGCTTTGTAACTTTCGGATGACTTAATAAATCCGATCCGTTAGGTGACGGATTATCTAATTTCACTAAACTCAAATCCCTAATAAAGTGACACCATCCAACGGTTGTGCGAAATAAATTTACTTATAGTGCTGTTTAATGATTGAGATCATTAATAATTTTCTAATTTATTAACAGAAGGAATACAACAAAAGAAAAGAAATAATACAAAAGAAATAAAAAATGAAAGTTACAGCTGATGATGGTGTTGAGCTATTGCTGGGATTATGACACACATCTATACATCAATTACAATGAACTTACGTTTGCAACTTGATTTTTCCAGGCGTCAGAATGTGGCAGTAACCTGTTTCGTCTTACAATTTACAAACATTACATACATGAGCTTCCATTGTTTGCAGACGCTAACGATGCAAATTAGTGCAAGTGGCGGATTGCGTTGTTATGAGTTTCAAGTTCATGCTTATGGTCTTTCTTACAGCTAAAGAATGAGTCTAATGACTGAGCGTTTTACAGTTTAGTCATTACGTACATAACGAGAGTGACTCAAAAACTAAAAGTGAGTGAGTATAAAGTTTTGTTTAAAAGGATAATTTCGTGGTGAAATGTGCAGCAAAATTAAAAAGGTAAAATGTGAGGAGTTTACAGCAATTCCCGAAAACGGGTCAGAGTATGCTGCTGGATCGGATCTAAAATTTTAAAACAGTTTAAGGAACATTTTTGCCTCAACACAGTTGAAATTTTTAAGGTCATATAAAGTTGTCAATTTGTAATGGAATATTTTTATTATGATAACGTGTCACATATTTTAAGAAATATTCTTGTTCCGACAAATTTTAAACTTTGAAATTTAAATCATTGATCTAATAGGGTTGACAATTTATATTTAAGTATTTTTTTCTGTTAAAGTTACAAAAAGGTAACTTCTAAAGTTACAAGTAGTTTATACCCTTAGTAAAGTTGGGTCCTCACAAGGCAGCCAGGAACCTTGCTGTTAGCCAGCTATCAAGTGAAACATTCAGCTCAGGATGGTCATGAATGGTAATAAAATGGTAATAAAATAATTATGAATAGTGTAAATTCTTACACATTGGAATGACGCTTAAATTGGGTTATAAAACATGGGATAAGGAATATAAAAAATAGTACTTACATAGGTGACAAAAATAATTGTATATTAAGAATTGAGCTTGACCGGTAGCACAAATCTCTCATTAGGTTTCATCAGGTTAGGCATTATAGTCAGTTGCGACCGCAAATGAGTTAAAAAACGTAGGCTATTCTGTGCAAAGGAGCTGGACTCCAAGGTAGAAAAGTGGATATAGTTTAGGCTAATACAGACAACGTTACTATTTATGACTCACTGATTGTGAGGTCAATTTGAGATGATACTATTTGTGGCACACTGATATCAATTTGGGGTCATAATACTATTTGTGGCACACTGATATCAATTTGGAGTCATGATACTATTTGTGGCACACTGATATCAATTTGGGGTCATGATACTATTTGTAACACACAGGTCAATTTGAGGTCATGATACAATTTGTGGTACACAGGTCAATTTGAGGTCATGATACAATTTGTGGCACACAGGTCAATTTGAGGTCATGATACAATTTGTGGCACACAGGTCAATTTGAGGTCATGATACAATTTGTGGCACACAGGTCAATTTGAGGTCATGATACAATTTGTGGCACACAGGTCAATTTGAGGTCATGATACTATTTGTGGCACACAGGTCAATTTGAGGTCATGATACTATTTGTGGCACACAGGTCAATTTGAGGTCATGATACTATTTGTGGCACATGGAGGGAAAATTGAAGTAAATTTACTATTTGTGACTCACAGGTAAATTTGAGGTCATGTTGCTATTTGTGACTCACTGAGATAAATTTGATGTCATGTTGCTATTTGTGACTCACTGAGGTAAATGTTATGCCAGGTTACTAGTGACCCACAGAGGCCTATATAAGGTCTTAAAACCAACGTGATCATTCATCACAACTAATATTGCTGCTACCGAAATATGTTGAACCATTCCTGGGAACATCTGATCCAATTTACCCGTGCCCTTAATTACTGGAGCAGATTTTACATGTGTGGTGTTGGTGTGTGGGTACTATAAACGCACTCGTTGTCAACTTCCCTTTTGTAATCCCTCGTCCCTCATAACCAAACTCAAAGTTTTAAAAGTTATACTTAACTTGAATAAGCTATTACCCGCTGTCGGTGATTTGTTTGTTATAGTTTTGTTTTTTCGAAAACGGATTTTGTTTGTTTTGTTTTGTTCAGAAAACCATAACTGAACAAAAGAACAAACAAAATGCGAATAATATTACACCACTACCTGTTACAGGCACTGGCTTTCACTCTGTAGCAAGTACCGGGGATAGACACACGGATATTTAACAAAAGAACTAACAAAGCTGCACTCTCTCCGGCTTTGTGAACATTTTCTCAGCACAATTTTGTAGGGGTGATATAGGGGGCTCGCTTTGGACCGATTTCTTTTGACAACTACATCTCGTACCATGTTTCAACTATAGATACCGCTTGCGTCAACAGAATCCGTCTCGGATACTTTTATAGATCCGTAAAAATGAAGTTTCATTTAGATTGTAATAATTATTATGCAGGTGGAGTTGCATGGAGTAATTCAACTTTAATTTAATTCTCTATTATTTTTATCTAACTGATCAACATTTCGGGATTTTATATAACTTCCTTAAAACAATTACATCGTATACGCCTGCAAATCAAATTGGAAGGAAAGGTACCATCGCTATACATTCGTCCTTGAGCCATTTTTCACTTGTTTCACTACTTATTAAGGTTCTTTTACTTTGTTTCTGAATGTGTTAGAATTTTCACCTGTTTGAAAGTTCGAAAAAAATACACAAACCTTGAAATCAAAGCCTTTAAGTCAATTTGGTGTCAAACTACTTAAACGTTTTTTTTTGGGTCGCACTTTGGGAGTTTCCAGTAACTATTTTACACTTGGTAATATAATTTAGTATAATGTACTAATCATTTATTATAATATATGTGTCTTTCCGACTGCGTGTGCTTGCAGTGATCATCGGGTGCAGTGGAAGTCCTCGGTGTATCAATAATCTACGATTCTTGACGTCCAGTTACATTAAGTCAATTAGGGGGTTTATTATATTCATGGGAAATGGTAATTGAGGTGAACTCAGAAATCAGCTACTTGTAATATATGTACTTGTAATATTAATACACTCGTCTAGCCTGGCCTGCTTCCACTTTAAACATTAGGAATTGGTTGATAATAAAAATCAAACATAGAAACTACAGCGGAAAATATATTAAGGGGTAAATTAATCTTGACTTGAGGCGATGTCGCATTAATGATTTAACTCTTATTATAATAAAAAAGAGTTCACACGAACCAAATAAAAGTGGTTTAAAAAGGGTTCTCAAAAGCATTAGTAGAGCTATTGTGTGCATCCCAGGCTGGAATAATCGAATTACTTGCTATTCAAACACAATAATGGTCCAATTTATTAATAATTAATTATTATTAATTAATCAGAATAACTGTAATACTAACTGTCTATAAAGACTTTCAGAGATTTAATATGAAATTGTCCGTAAATTGCTTAATTTGTCAAAGCAGATAAGTACAGAAATAGTAATACTAATTGTAAGTGAGCATGAGTCATCTGGCATCATTCACAGTCATTTGTATGACGCATAAACAAATTTCATATCCATAGCTGTCAAATTAATGCGAAAGTTAAAATATGGTACTGTAATTCGGCAAGAACCATAATGGTAGCAGTTTTAAATACAACTTTACTGACTCTCTTATGGAAGATTATATTTTTTCGACACTTTATGAAAAGGGGTACTAAAAACGTTATTAATAAAAGATTTGAAGAAATTTGAAACAAATTCCATTCAAGATTTCAGCCAGATCCACGACCTGCACTAATCATAATACATAAAAATGTGGTACATATTTTAAAACAATAATTTAAAAGGCGAATTCAATAAAACTTGAATAATACACAGAGTAGTCTAGAAATAATTCTATAAATATTTTAGAATATTGTATTTACAATAAATTCCATATTGCGCATTTTATCCAAAAAACTCTACATGACATTTTCTAATTCGAACTTTATCGTTGTTGGAACTTCTGTATTTTTTGATTTGAAAATTTACTGAAGTGATGATGTTTGCCTACCTTGTCATGCTTGCCCACCCTGTATTTCGCATCTAAAATGTTCTTTTTCAAAATACATATCTCAGGCACCTGTCAGGAGCCTATACAGCATGTGTCATAGGTACGGAAATTTAATTTGCAGTCTATAAAGTTGAATTTAAAGCATTTTCCACACTTCCACACCTCTGATTAAATCATAGATTAACTGCAATAATGCTGGCCGATGTAAGATTGGTTTTAATGGAATCGAATTCATTTCTAAAATGAATCCATGAAGCATTTATGAATGCGAATTTAGGGAGATTTACATGCTTATTCTTGCAATTATAGACGCTTTGAAACCAATAACTCTTGAAAATTTAGTTACATCACAAGAGCTCATTTCAAATTCATTCAATTCTTTTAAGAATATAATTACCAGCCTTTAGATCAGTAAAGAGATACTCAGTTCTAGATAACCGGCAGGTGAACACATTTGTGTATAGTAAAAACAACCCAATTTAATAATCAATAATGTAATTTATACTGCAAATAATGACATTGGATGGGTGACAGATAGATACACGATAATCAACTTCACAGAAAATAAACTCACTGTAGGACGTAGGACTTAAAAAAACTAAAAATATATGCGTAAGGTGGCAGGCGCAACAGGATACTAGGGTATGTTATGGGTTTCTTTCTGTTTCGAATACAGGTTAGCTTTTTTGTGAAGCTTTGTGGTTGTGGGTTGTGCTCTCATTTGATACTCACCTTTTTTACAAACAATTATCATGTCGTTGTTATATGGTATCGTTACTTATTTTTACAGCAGTAGCAGCAATAAGAAAATTAATACTACCATTTGTACAAAATAATACCATTATATTAGGGAAGCGCAAAGGTACAAAAACTTGGTTCCTGTTCCTGTTCCTGAACACGAACCCATAAATACAGGTACAAAATTTATGTTCCTGTACCTATGCTAAACTTTTGCAGGTACAAATTTTCCGTTCCTGTACCTGTTCACACATCCAAAATCTTGTACCTGTTCCTGAAATTGTACCCGTTCCTGAAAAGTACCCAAAACGTGTACCCATTCCTAAAAGTTATGCAAGTACCCGGGTGCGTCCCCGGGTACTTTAGTTTAAACGTATAAATTTAAGCTAAACGTTTTTTTACTATTTTTTTGCTTTTTCAATAAATAATTTCATTGTTCCTGCATATTTTTGTACTATAAAATAATTATTGTACCGTAACTTGTTTATTACTTTTAAGGGCGGAAAAGCAACTTTACTTTTAAGCTTTTTTGCTGCTAAGTTTATCTTCATAAATGCTTCCGAATGTTTCCAGTGGAAATAAATAAATAATTTTTATTACTACTTTTATATTACACTAAAACCAACCTGCAGTAATTGTACTGGAATGCTCAAAATTCATTTCGAGCGTTCATTGGTGCTTTGGAAATGACTGAAGTTCAAAAACCTCAAAGTACCCGGGTCCACACGTTTAAATATGGGCCATTCAACAGTGTGGACCTGTTCCTATTGGGAACACACAAACAGGAACGACTTTCGTTCCTGTACCTGTTTGTGACTGTGGTCACGGGTTTCTGGGTACAAAATAAAAGTACCTGTATTGTTCCTGTTACAATTGGGAATTTTTAAACTGCACCCATTTTGGACCTGTTCCTGTTCCTGTACCCAAATACCCGGGTTGGTCCTGTTCCCATGAGCTTCCCTACATTATATTGTAATACCTAAAGACCATGGTTATGCAAAAACTACAGGAATACAGTAATTAATCATTAACCGACCCACTACCTTTCAATAAACCCTAACCACAAAAAAATAGTGTACAGCTCTAAATGTGAAGAACACGAAATCACAATTCCCTTACAGTTCAATACAACACCCGTAACTTTTTAAACGAACGACAACGCACGTCTAAACTGTATAAACTTTGGGTGGCGTGCATGCGTCCTTCACACTTTCACGACAATTATATGCAAAATGGTACCCTTAGGTAATTGTGAGTACTTCATGCAATTATGTGCTGCTTCTATCATGATCCACGTTTGTTACGGTAATTAGTAGTTTATTTGGGTCGCAGTTATATGCATTTCACGTGGTACGCCTAAGTGTAAGTTGTACGCGCAAAGTTGAACTGGTCACATAAGCATTAATAATGATTTCAGGTAAACCTGTCTTCATATTTTTGTTTGAGTCCTCCGTGCCAGAACTTTTGTTGTTGGAACTATTGACTTTTTATACGCATTGCAATAACATAGAGAATAGGAAACAAAATGGCCAACCCTAACCAAACTGTGTTATACGGATAATATTCTCAAAATCCAAACTTTAAAAACTGCTTAAGGGAAAAACTTCTACTTTTAAAGACAGTCGAGTAATTGCGAGGTTAAATGCTTGACATGTTATATTGGCCATGAGAAGTAATGGTTTTAAGTACACCTAAAAAACCCATTAGTTTAAGCATGCTCTTTGGTCAAACGCGTGAATGATGAAGGACTCTCAGTCCTGTCATAATAAGTTTTTTCGAAACTCCTGTCTGCATTCGTGAACGGAGATAGACGTTCAGAATTCATCTAAATATTTGAAGCAGTATGGGTCCGACTGAAGCACGAGTTGGTTGGGTGTTTTTTTGGGTAAGTGTGAGCGAATACTGTTGGCAACCTGCTCCTTACTGCGACGAATAAAAAGGCAGATTCTCAACCAAATATACATAGTTTGGATTCTTAGGAAATAGATGAAAACAAGAATTTATGTATGGACTTTTGCATGCATATGCTGGACCCCTGCATGGAGAATCTTTTTGTGAAAACACAATGAAACGATGTCATCCTCTTGACTCCTTCCTCCTTTTCCTATAAATTTTTAAAAGGGCAATTCACAAATCACAGCACGAAAACGTGTAGCTTTTCTTGTAGTTTTATTCCACGCTTATTTGAATTGATTTTTAGATGCTCGAAGCTACCGTGTATCCTTTTCGCCAGAAGTTTCCGGGCTGACAATGAACCATACATATGTACAGACGTACTTAAATGTTCTTGAATAGTTGGATCAGTTGGTAGTTTACTAGATTCCATTGAGTTAAGTACGTAGTGAATGATTTAATTAACGATAGAATAAATTGTGCACCGACGATTTTATAAACGGGTCTTATTATGATGAAACCTCTGGAGTGTCTTACATGTAATGTGAGGGTGAAGGTAAGAAGCAGCGAATGAGAAGAGTTATTGCGTCAGAATAGGGACGAATAAAGATTGCCACGGCAGACGAAATGGAACGAATTGACTTGAGTGTCGTATTGGGATCGAGAAAATCACCTTTAAACGGCTACGAGGTGAGTGGTTTCCGACGATGAAGATCATTTCGGTCGATTTCGATTTACAGAAAGTATTTTCCTTGTGTCATTTCCAAGAAATTGTGACATTCCGGTTCCTATACTCATTCTCATGGATAATTACCTGAGGAATCTTTGACGTCTGCATTTCAACTTATGGCGGTATCTCCGAACGTATGCATCTTTTCGCATATTTTCCTATGGATATCGATGCACTGTTTCTGTCGGTTTGTGGTACAACTTGTTGTATACGTGGGAAACTGTACAATTCTCTTCTCTAGGGCATCACCCGCCCAAAATACTCTCATCAATGGTTCAATTTCTCACACTTGGTTTCCATGGACTCAATCATTTTGTATTCTCGTTGACGTATTCCTATGGAATTGAATCGCATATGGAGAATCGCGGAGATGATTTCGAGGTTTGATTCGAGCTACGGCATAAGAAGGATAAGGAAATGCTAGCGGAAGCGATTGTGTGTACGAAATATAATTTTCCCGAAGGGCGCTCGGGTACAGGAGTTGGGAAGAGAGAGAGAGAGAGATAGTAGTTATGTATCTATAAAAACGCTGATTGGATAAACGTCGGAAAGTTAAAGGAGAGAGAATGAGAAGGAAATGGGAAGTAAAATGGCATTTTGTAATGCTATGTGAATTCCTTGGGTAATATTAAAGCCATAAGGTAAGCCATTCTAGGATTGTGTGGATACACAAACCCACATCGCTGCTGAACATTCGCTGGTTCGTGTATTACACTGAGGAGGTTACTTTACAGCTCAAATGTAAAACTTATCTGGATACTATTCCTTGACAATATCCTTCTCGGTGGTATTAACCAATGCATACAAAGACTCGGACGGTCAAAACGGGTGCTGTTGTCTGAGACCTAAAGCAGAAAAGTTTTCAATGGTTCATGTAATGGCGGAAGCCAGAGGTAACACATTAAGGTAAACTACACACAGTCTATGGCGGCAATAACTGGAGCACATTCTGATTCTGCAATCACCCAAGTTTTTTCTCCGTTCACTCTCCCTAATAAAATATTTATGCATGTTCGACAGCAGTGTTCATGGACATGTCTCCACACTTCGATATCACGAATTCACTTGGTCTTATAAGAGTGAGTGGAATGGGAAAGCAGAAGGGATTCGCTCCTCACCATGGCTCCTGACCTTATTGTGTGCAAATGGAGACCCTTATTTATAGCGTTAGTGTTGGCCTTCTGACAGATGCATCTGCACGCTTATACATGTATTTAAATGTACACATCGGGTGGAAATTGGAAAAGAACCAGTCAGAAAAACCCAAGTGGAGTAATTACATAAATGGCAAAATGGGATTTTAACCCGAAGGTCTATGGTTTCCCTGTCATTCAATCCGCATGAGATTGCCCATTTGATTTCCCATAAAGTTTGCCTTTATTGATACTTTGAGGAGATGCCGAGTTGGTTCTTTTACTTCTTGAGCACAAGTAAAAACTTCAGTTTACATTACTCAGCTCCGCTCATTCTCCGCATCCCTTTTGTTTGAAAAATAGGGAATAATGAGGATCACATTTGCTTGTAAAAGGCATAAGAGTGCTTCCAAAGGATTTGTTTAATGACAGAGACCTTGTTGGTAGTGATACTGCGATAATTCAGAAGAGTAATCAATTCCATCCAGCTAACAAGGAGTTTAGAGCTGAAAGGGTTCTTGCACAGGAGGTACATGAATATGCTAACATTTGATTCGCACATTCAGTTGTGGCTCTGCTCTTCCTAAGTGACTCTTTAAGAATTCTTACGCGAAGGCAGGCATGCATAGCGATCAGCATGAAGGATTCACGGACAAAGTAAGAAGTTGATGGTTCCTTTTAACTAGTATTACATATTACATAGTACATTAGATTAAAGGGGCAAGCTCATGCAGTGCTCAGGCAACTCCAATCCGCTTTTGATCTTTTCTCTTTAAGAGGCTTCAAATCCGCTTTATTTATCCTTCCGCTCCCATGCATTATTTACATTTGGCATTACTCTCTGCACACGTACTCCGCTCCTCAGACGTCACATATTCCATACAACCACTTTTTATATCTGTAGTCTTCTCCAGTGTCTCCATTATGTATCCATTTGTATCAGTGAATGTTCCTTCCTTTATTTATTACATGAATCTCTGTCTTGAACAGTCTACGGCTTCTAGCACAAATTACCGTCATACGTAGATACGCTGATATCGCTATCCATTGACCGCTTGTCACTAAGGATAGACATGAACTGACATCCTAAGCCAAGATTATCTCTTACGACAAAAGGAATAAAATGCCAGAAATAACCTACAAACTTCCCAGCTCTCAGGTCGGAATGCTAAACAGTGCAACGGTTTGACTTGATGCAAAATTGCTTACAAATCTGGGGTAAGCGGAGAAATAAGAAAGACTGCAGTGAACCTGGGAAACTGTTGATTCACGTATTGCTAGAAGTACGGAGCTGGGGAGAATGCTGTAAGAGAAAGTTGTAGGAGAATTTGTGAAGTTTGTTGGTTGTGAAACTGGAAGTTGCTGGAAAAGGAGATGAAAGAAATGAAATCCTGTCAAATATAATGAATAATAAAGGAATGAGGACTGTGAAATCATAAAACCAGTGCAAGTTTCATGAGCAACTGTTTTTCCCCTTTTCCTTTTGCGTGGAAGTTTAGTGGAGGTTGGTTCGGAAGGCAGGAGCACGAGGCATTGAGCTCCACTTCCGATCATTTTCTCTCCTACTCCTCTTCTCCGCTTCCATTGAATTTCTTTATTGTATAACGAACTGGGAACACAAAGGTCCTGACGTATGTCTCAAGCTCAGAGTTGCTTCTCATGCCATTATTCCTACCTTTTGGAGTTAACGTGTTTTTTATTCCACTGACATGTTTTCAATACCTCCTCCATTCCCTTCATCCCCACGTCCCCCGGCTTTACATGCTCAGGCTCTTCAACTATATAAGCCTCTTATAAATAATGATGAGTCGATTTATTTTCTCTTTAAACACTTGTCTCCTTTTCAATAATCTTTTTCAGCAATCCTCCGACATCAATCCCATCCAATACACAAACACACCTAAGGTTGTTTCTTTTCCAATTTTTATCCAGCATGTTCATTCAATTTTCATGCAATTTTTATCAGAATATAGTACAAGGAGTAGGTGGAAAGATTGCGAGGCTGAAGGCACGGACAACGTGTGTACACATAAATAAATACAAGCAGCGTATAGGTTTGGCAGCAACTATCCAGGCCAAAACAAGTGCATGGAAAAAACGAGTAGAATTTGTGAGATAGATGAGAAGTGTGTGCATGAAGGCATACGAGTAAAGTAAAAGGCATGGACTTATTGGTTGAAAATTGTGCATTGTGAGGACTGAGAGTAGCAGAGAACAGAAGATAGAGAAGGGAAAAACTTTTGGCTCTTTCATCGCGTCGTCGTCAGTGACAGGGTGCGGATCTTGTTTTACAATGTGAATAAATAAAATTTCTGAATAAAATTCACATTGAACTTCCTATGAGACTTCCTTGCATTTGTTAGCTTTGGCACTCAGCGTTTTATGTTTTGATGCAGTCGACTCTGATTCCCTGACTGTGCCAAAGGCACTGAGGGGTATTGAATTACTTCTGTATTGTAACTCCATCATTTTGCAAGAGTAAATAATATTTTGTGTAACAAATAGTAGACCCCAGTGTGGAGTCCCTTTCCTCTCTTCTCATTCCTCGGTTGTACTTACATATGTGCTTATGTACTGCCTCTCCTCAAACTTTTCCCTCCGTCTTCATTCTCCATCCCAGCGACTTTTCACGTTTCCCTCATATTTTCTACTTCCATGAATACATTTAACGGCAATCAGCCACTTGATATCGTATAACCCTTGGGTCGTCCTTCTAAGTTTCCATCCCTTTTCAGCTCCTTTCTTCTAACGCTATTATTTGTGTTATAGATTGGCGCCTACTTCGATTTCTTAAAAAATTTTGATACGCGCAAATTTTACTTTAAGTAACTTTCATAATTATTTCAGCTAAAATTTCGTATGTTATTTTACCTTAAACCCTGCATTAAGAAACACTGTCGCTATGACGTTTGAGGTTTGACGTGTATACACATAGATGTAGAACGGAATAAGTAATTACTTTTCACACTTAATTTGATTTTATTGACATCCATTCTTTGTAAGAAATAGCAGAAAAGTAGAAATTGTTCGAAATTCTTTTGGGGACAGCTAACTTGTTGAAATTTACAATTAGCACATTTTTTCCAAATTCCTTTAAGTTCGTAAGAAACTACTGCAATGTAAAGATAGTCAAATCTTAAAGGTCAATGATCATTGGAGTGAGTTCAGTAGTTATTAGATCAATACTGGAAAGGTTGTAAAATGGAATATCCACAGCTCCTGCTACCAAATATTTGTAAATTCTGTTTTTCAATTTACAAGACATAAAATTCTAACAAATTATATGTCAGGGTGATATTAATGCATCGGTCATACATCCTCGTTTGTTTTTCTTCCCACCTCCTTTGTAGTTACAGCCCAAGATAGGCCATTAGTTTTTTAAATTATGAATTGATGAATTATTATAATTCGCTTTTAATGATGCCTTTTTTATAATATAAAATCGTATGTTACACATAGTAAACTTTATCACATTATTGGTTGATTTAAATCCGCCGAAAACTCTGGTGTCAGAATGACTTCTGTCAGCTTGGGATATTAGACAAGAAAGCTCGCAGTGTGAATAAATAAAAGTGATTGCTTAAAGAATGGGCAAGTGTAAGATCAGAATGTTTTCGAAGCCTGGATCTCTGCTGCAATGACAAAGAATGTGGAATGCATTGGTGATGGCAATGCCTTAATATTTTATGGTGAAAAGCACTAGTGTTTTAAGTTTATTATCTTATCATTTACTACGTTTTGAGAAAATCCCTTGGAATGTATATTTGGGGCATTTATGTAGATAATGTTTAGCTGAATACCCATCCCTAATTTCCGGTGGTCTCCATAGGTCGGAAGTAAAAATTGTCCCCTGGCTTTAATAAACGTAGGTTGTAGGGCACATGACTGTCCTCATACAATATGTAGTTGTGATGGGGACATGTATCCATAACGTTATTAGGAAGGAAGGTTGTCTGCTGAGGAGGGATAAAATAGAAGGAGGACTAATTATATGTATTGGCTGGGTTAGGATAGGTGAATGGTAAATGAAGACTACCGTGCATAGAAGTGCTGTCAAATAAACGATATATGGATGCTATTTGGAAGCATAAAAATTGAGCAGACTTGACTGAATGGTGGCTGGTAGCTAAAGCGTGCGCTTATGTTGTATTGATTGAGGGAGTGTGTGAGGCAGGAGAAGCTATAGATTTCATTTGGGAGACAGATGATTACAAGCCCCTAGGTCTTATGGAAGGAATGATGTTGTGGAAGTTAAGGAGGAGACAGGCGATGCAGTCACACTGCGATGTGCCTGTGAAAGTGTGACTTCCAAACAGACTGCCTCGTGAGCTCGACACGCCAAACCGAGTCAAATGGGGTTCATTAGTGAGGCTAATATCAAAGCCCATGCCATCAGAACTTATGCACAACCAAATGTCCTTCGTCACTTCTCACATGTCACTTGCTCCGCTGTATCTTGTGGAGCAACTATTTCTCCACATGCTCAAAAGCATATGAATTCCCGTCTCTTTTTTATTAGCTCTATCCGAATCATGCTCACAAACTAATTTCTTTCCACATCTTTTCTCTCTCCTGCAGAGTGCGTTTAATGATTTTTTACATTCTGCACGGATATTGTAAATGTCGACGACACTGCTTGGAGTTGAGTTAGAGCCTGGAGTTTCTGGCAAAGCGTAATGGCAGGGCGTCTCACGGATAGCAAGTGTTTGGGGAATTGGAATTCGGAATTCTGTGTTCACAACTCAATAGGACATGAGAGGAGACATCACCATGGAACAGTAGCATACGTATGTACATTTGGGGAATCAACTTACAAAGATGAATTTAAGCTTCCTATTGACTTTCAGACGAGCTTTATACCAAGCATACATATTCTCGGTTTACACTTACATATCTTTACATACACTTCCGTTTTTACGTCAATAAGATACATGTAGATCTGTATATCCCCAGGCATAAATAGATACACATGAGGTAGAAACGCGTAGTCATGTGTATAGTTTGTAGGCATGGTCATAACGATATACCGATACGATATTATTGTTCATATCGTATATTTTTTAGAAATGATATAGCACGATAATTATCGGGGTTTTCCGACGTTATATAATCACATGATTATATCGTACATTGGCGGGTAATAACAAGAATTGAGCACTTTTTTGGCAAAAATGCGAGCAAAACTTGGGGACAAAGTCATTGACAGTGTATGCTTTCTAAATAACCATTTTACTACTTTGGAAAATCCTACTCCACCGAATTCGGTCTAAAGATATTGTAGATGTTTTTTGATTTTATGCCTGATTCATTTAACAGTCGACATTAATGATTTGGCCGTCATTCTAATACACAGGGTTTATAGCATTTTTCCTAATAAAGATGCTACTATGTCGGTGGAGGGAACTTGTTAAAATGAAAGTATTGATTGCCGTTTTGTTTCAATGAAAATGTAATGGAAAATGGAGACAAAATGGGAGAAAAGGATAAGGTGGGGTTGAGGCATAATAAAAAGGTGGTTAAGAGTGGAATGGAGATTATAAAAATGATTAATTACTCGTGACTACTGCAACGCAGAGATGAAGTTAAGTTTTGTGGGGAGCAGAGAGCGGAAGGAGTGATTGCATAGGAGTTTGGGAAGGTGAGATGTTAACTGAAGGAGATTATGCGTGGTGATGCAGTGGAGATGATGGGATGGTTGGGAAAGGAGTGGAAGAATGAGAGAGCGGACGAAACGGACAAGCGAAGGAGCCGGGGGCTGGGAAGCATATGATGTGTGTTGTATGTTGCCTAGTGCATATGCGGAGATATTAGTGGAAATGTCGCGAGGACGTTGGGGGTTGGATGTTGGTTGAATGGAGAAAGTAGTGGGTTGCCAGATGCCGAGATGGAGCTGTGGTGGTGGCCTCAAATGCAACCACGGATTGGTTGGCAGGGCTAACCACGGACGGGAGGATTGGCTAGCCGGAGAACGGGGTCAGAAGAGATGCCAAGCCGAACCAACGAAGATTTCCGAGGCTAGCCTTCCTTGGTCGGCCTCAAATCCCCCAAGTCTAAATGGTATCCCGTAGAACGTTACGCTACAATACAACGACGAACCCGATCTCTCCACAGCCTTCCTTTCTCCTCTTTTCCCGGCCCTTTCTCCTCAGACTTTCCTTCCCTTTCCCCGCACTTTCTCCTTACTACTTCTACACACAATTCCCAAAATTTCACAAGATAGAGTATTGCGGCGTCGTCATCTTACATTACATGCAACTTTCTCCTTCCTATACCCAACCTCTTATGCGTTCTTCGACGTTCTTCTTCCGTCGAATGTTTAAAATTATTTTTGCTTAAACAGAACTGTTTAATTCTTAATGAGCTATAATAGGTCGTAATAATAGGTGAACAAAATGTATTAAAAATGGCTTAAAAAATGGACTTATTTATGCATTGGAAAGAAAAAGACGGGAGATACAGAAGAAAGTATGATATTGTAGGAGTGTACGGCTATAAGTGTAAGGTACAAGAACAGTTCATGAGTTGGTTTGCGGCGTGCATACGGAGCAGATTCGGGATAGGAGTTGTCGGCTGGTTGGGTCTGGGAATGTCGTGGGCAACATAGTGGAGCCGAAGAACCCGCCTTCTCGCAACCGCCTGCCCTCAAACGCAACCACTACGTTCACCAACCCCCAAAGACCGAAGACGAGACCGAAGCAACTTTTCTTCTTCGTCTTCTTCTTCTGTAAGGAGAGTACGTGGTGGATGCTACCGCACACACTGCCTTTCTATGGCAAAGCGTTGGGTCGTACATATTGAGTGCATTGCTTGTAAGTCCTCGAGGGGATTGCCTATTCCGTGTCCTATACCACACACTCTGTCCTTGCACGGCCTCCTCTTTGTCTGCATGTAGCCACTGTGCTCCTTATTACACGTACCTCACTCCTCTGTCTCGGCTGTGTGGCCATAGTTTGGGCTGCGTATGTAATACACTTTGAAGGCTTGGGTTTGGAGGTGGTTATAATGTATAATGTATTATGGTCCATGGGTTGGCAGAGTTTTTTGGCTGCACACAAGAGCACAAGGCTATATAGTTTGCTTGGTGAGACGCATCATGAGGAAAAAGTTTGCGCCCCACAAGACGACTTTTTTTCACACCCCAAAAACATCCCTCTTCGGCTTCCACCAAAATTACTGCGTCCAAAAAGTGGTCTCCCTATGTCAATCTCTTTCTGTGGTCCGGGCGCTCCGAACCTCTTCACTTCACTACCGCTTTTTTATAACTCCGAAACCAACCAACCAACCCATGCATTCCTGGCCTACCAAAACCGTAACCGGAGTCACACCCGGATCTCTTCTCACCTCTTCCGCTGTCCATCGTCCAAGTGTTCATACCACTCATTAGTATGGTTCTTCACCAAGTGTGTTAACTACTGTTGGTTGTCAATTCAAATTTCATATATCGTACCATCATAAGTACCAATTGAAACTTATTTTGAGAAGAGTATCACCTTGCCCCAGTTCTTGTTTTGTTATTCGCTGACAGGTTCAACATTCGTTGAAAAAAGTAATTCTAAATTCCAATCCAAAAAAACCAAAAACCAGCTGTTGTCGGTGCAAACGAAGAATAACTACTGCATTACTCAAAATTTCTGAAAATTGAGCTTTGCCTGAAGACAAAAATACCTCTTTGAATAGTCCTAGGTGTAATTCTGTGGTGTTCCAAGGATGGTGGGCAACGCGGGATTTTTTTCAATGACTCTACCTCCGGTAAGAACATTTGTATTTCGAGTTCTTGAATTTAGTGGAATATTATACAGCTGTTACTGGAGAATTATGTTTCATTTTTATAGGTATAAAATATGTTCCCGCTGTTCACATTGTATTTATAACAGCGGTCATCATTTTTTACCGTGTAGCAAATATCCTTGTGATCATAAGGAGCTAATGTTGTACAAGCTTGCATACTATTTTTTGATGGAACTACGAGGGTTAGATTTTATTTTAGTTTTACTACTAATGGCTGCGCAAGTAAAAAATGTAAATTAAACGTGCATTTTTTTTCTTTTTTTTATTAAGTAACGATTTTTGTTAGTTTAAGTGGAATTAAAGGTTTCAGACTTGGATTATGGAGGAAGGAGGTTGCAAAGCTAGTATTTTGGGAACTAAATAATGGGCGCGGTAATTGAGAGAAGAAATAAGATTCCCTAATTGAGTAGTCGAAGGAAGGAAGTATGGAATAGAGGGCATGGTAGCCTGGGAACTAGACAGCGTACATGATTGGAGGGACAGGGGAAAGGCCGACAACTGGGGTTAAAGCGAGTCCATAGTGAGATTGATGAGAAGAATTGCATACGGCCGGTTCCATAAAGGAACGTGGGTTGTGTATGAAGGGCGATTCATAAAATGAAATGCCAGTGTTTTGTTGGAGTTGACATGGAGATGCAGGACTTGTTGGGAAGCCATATGGAGAGGAATCAACCCCATTGAATTTCTGCGAGCATAAATAAACTATAAACAGAATGAACGAATGAGGAGGGGTGATGACAATAATCTTGCACGTACCTATTCACACCCGGCGCAAACACATGGAGCCTTTCCTATCACTTCAGTCCCGAATCAACTCTGCCTCCTCAAGGGTCACACTAATGAATCCTCGTTTTCCAACTCAAACTTCATCCGCAGTCAGAATAAGGGAGCATGCAAATTCATTCTAGCATTTGTACGAGTCTCTGTTTAGGAGAATAAGCAGAAGCGAAGTATGATCATGTATTTTCGTACGTTCTGTAGATACATATGAATGAGATTAAGAGTGGTGGAGAATTGAAGTTGCTACAATGTAGAGTAATTATGTATGTACATGTGGAGGCACACAGAGTGGCGATGTAGCATGACATGGTTGATTCGTGAGGACATTAATGTGAACGATGTGATCCTGACAATGTGCAGATAATGACAGAGCGCTTGTTAACCGAAATGATGACAGAAGCTCCCGGTGGAGAATTGGTTCGGACGGGGAGTCCGAATCTTATATGTACAGTTCTTCCCCTTCACTGGCGTTCCAATAAAACGCTCCCGGTTGCCTTCAAGGTATTCCTGTCTTATTTTCATCCATCTAGACAAGTCATGCTTAAACTCCTCGCTATTAATAGCCAACTAATCCTTTTTATGCTCTCATTTTTATCAACTTGACTATCCATGGTTACTCTCATACGGCGAATGCTTAAGCTCAGAGTAAGTGCAATGTTGTGGTGTTATAATGCAATCATTGGTTCAGGTAATTTGTTTGGGAGATGTGCTCGATGGAACTCTGGTCACGGTCAGAGCGGGGAACGATGACAATTTTTGTGGAGAGTTGCGGAACGCCACGGCAATCATGAAAAATCAGATAGCTAAATTCAATGACCTTCGCTTCGTCGGACGATCTGGTCGTGGTAAGTGTAAGTAATTTTGTTTATTTATGGTCGGCTTTCTTACGATTGGTCCTCACATTACCCCTATGCATCTCAGTTTTCCCACCCGAGTGATGAGAATCAGCGATCTGCTAGTTTGTATCCGTTCGATAAAGGGCTCTCACTCACTCCTCACTAAATTTCTCTCAATTGTCATGTATTTACAGGGAAGAGTTTTACTTTGACAATCACACTGGGAACCAGTCCACCACAGGTAACCACGTACAATAAAGCAATCAAAGTGACCGTGGACGGACCTCGGGAACCACGATCTAAAACCCGTAAGTGACCACTACATTTGTTTCTACTTTTGTCCTCAGACCCGCAGTCTCCTCCCTCAATTCACCCTCAAAACAAGAGGCAAGCGACTCCTCATTCTCGCTTAACCTTCATTTCCTGTTTGAATTTCCACATTTTCCTCCTTGAATTATTCAGTGATGATTGAAAGAAAGCTCGGGATGAGAAAACACACTGTGGGGTGTTCAGAGTTAAGAGTAACCAGAAGCGGAATAAGGAATCAACATGCTTTTATTTCTCTCACTTTGATAAAGATTGTTTTCAGTTACAGTAGCTTTTAACTCACGATGAGGATGAGCTTTACTTTTATGCCCGTCATAAAAGCTAGACCTCAATTTTTGGTCTACCCGCACACATCACATTTCTTGGTTTCCAATCTCGAACCGCTGGGGACCTTTATTTCCCTTCCATCCGTCCTCCGACCAATAAACATTTTTCCTGAAACAAAATCAAGTCATTCCATACTTCCGCATCAATCTCTCTGTTTCTTTCATTTTATCCAGTTTTGTGCATATAACAAACGGTAACACTCAATTCCCCCAAATGCAAGTATCTCAATCACTTGATGAAATATTGGAAAGTTAATTGCATTTCTCCTGCACTTTTGTTTTACTTCGCCTATTACTTCTATTTTGTGAGCTCCACAAGAACAATAAGAACGGTACTACATTTGGCTAAATGTAAGCATATGCTCTATCTGCATTCAAAAGTAAATACCTCTGAATTTACAAATCTGAGACATCGAAAAATTAAAATGGATTCGAGTATTTATCCGTTAACTTCAACAAATTCGTTTTACAAACAAAGTAAGCAAATGCTGTTACTCTTAGTTTTCCTGGTTTTTATTGATTCTAAAATGTCAAACGGACAAAATGTATCAATACTTATGGTTATATGGTGGGCTGTTATATACTTCACTGTTGGCATTAAGGCTTAAGGTAGGTATTGTAATAAATACATAACGGGTCTCCGTGAAAACTTACTGAATGTGAGTAACATGGTAACAATTGTTAGAATGAGCAAAGAGTGAATGTATGTATGTCTGTTGACATCAGCCTCATTTGAGTGGCGAGTGGAAGTAGATAACTCATCTTATGACTGTGTTATGGACGGAGTGATGAAAGTATGAAGCCTGGTGTGGAGGGAAGAGATCATAAAATGCTCCAGCTTGTTCCTACTTTGTCTGAGTTTTGGATTCATTCAGAAGTTTGAGATCCGTCAGCTCATAATTCGGTTTGCCGAGGAACAAATTCTCCATTGCAGTACATACGTATGTAAGTACTTAGAGGCTCCCATTGTCAGTTTTTACTACTGTAGCCAACAACCAAGATTGTCATCGCTCTCACTTCTCTTTCTGACTTCCAACTTCGACAACATGTATTGACTTGATTCAGCCGGAATGAACTCGTGATTCCGGTTCCACGGAGAATATTTCTTTGCAGAGGACTAGGTCGATGTGGGACGAGGTCTGTGTGAGTATCTTTGGATGAGAAGACTGACTGGGATTGAGTAGTTGGACTCTAAATCAGGAATAAAAACCGACCCCGTTATAAAGAAGAAGAGCATATAAGTATTATCCTAGTTTTTTCCTCACATGATTTTAGTATGACGTTCAACGTTTTGGTTTCATTCTTCTGTCCTAGTGTTTGGAACTGGAACACAATTTTCGTCTTTGGAAGGGCAATGAGATCTGTAACCTTAGACTTGATATCCCAACTTGTCCTGAGTCTGTGAGAGCGTGGAATTTAGGGCTAGGGTGCTCAGTGAAATGAGTTACAAATGTGTTGAATGTAGTACTGTTAATTCACAACAGATGATTTGGCAGGTCATGGAGGACCGTTCTCGCCATTTGGATTTGGCCCTAGACCCTTGCTGCCGCCAAACTTCCCGGGAGTCGGAGCTCTAGACCCTCTTAGATCTCACGAATCATTTAAACTTCCTCTCGGTAAGTGACATTTCCATCATTTTCAGCCTCATTACCAGACAACATTTAATGACATTTAAAAGACACTCTCCCTCCATCCTCAGCAAGACCTTATTCATATCTCTGTTCATACAATTCCTCATTCTCATTCCTAATTCACTTTGTCCCGCTCCCTCCCAGACAGTAACTGTGTGCAATGAATCACCTTGCAATCACAGTCGAGCTGACTTGGCTTTATGAGGCAAAGCAGGCGTTTTCATGAAGAATATTGGCATAAGAGCAACTGAAGCGTTGTGAGAGACCTTTCCGATAGCCCACGTGACTGCATTTCAGAGGTGGTTCGTACAGTTCCCTTCAAATTGTAAGTATCAATGCCGAACACTCACCTGACTCTCTGTGCCCCTTGTCGAGCAGAAATAAAGGAGCGGCAGGTTAATTTTGGACAACATTAAGGAACGAGGAAGTAGCAGCTGAAGGTGACAAATATTGCGCGTCTAAGTAAACAAAGTAAGTGGATGGTAAAAGAGTCTGTCGCTGGCGTAAGTGGAATGGAAAATTGGTTCAGTTTGAGTGAAGCCTCCACTTCCTCTCCTTTGAAATCCTTCCCCTACACATTTTCTTCGCCTCAAATCTCTCACTCGATTCTCTTCGCTTCTCCCATTTCAATCCCTCAGACAATTACCCATTTTTGAAATCAAACTCATTGCTCCTCACGGTGTGCATGCTCTAATGACTCACCTATTTCAGGTCTAAGTCCTCACGACTGGCCATTAGCTTTGTCCCGTGGAGGTCCACCGAACGGCTACCCATCTTATCTTCAGTCACTGGCATCAGCGTCGGCAGCGGCCGCTGCAGCCGCTGCCGCCGTCCAGCAACCCTCTCATTGCAATCCTATGTTACTCCACAGTCCACTGAGTGCAACCTCAGATCTCCACCACCACTCGCATCACCACCACTCACCCCCTCCAATGACGAAACGCAGTGCCTCCAGCGCATCTATTTCACCCCCATTGAAAAGTCCAGAATTCTTGAAGGACCATCTGAGCGGAGGATTTCGCACTGTTCCCACAAGTTTATCAGATTTGACCTTTGATTTGTCCAAGCATCCATCCCTTTGGGCCTCGTCTGCATTCACGGGGATTGGCGGACCGCCAGTCTCAGGAAATAATCATTCTAGTAATAATAATAACAATAACATTTCCAGTAATGGGAGTAGTGGTTCCGGAAATAGCGTCCACAGTGGTAGCCATAACAGCGGGAGTAACCTTCAGAGCAATGGAGGTAATGGTGGTAGATCCGGAAGTGGGACTTATCTTGGCCCACCTCTACTTCCACACCCACTGCTCTACACTCATCTCTGTAACAATGCCTGGATGACCAACGAGATCCACAATGTGATGACCAAACTTCAGCATCATCAATTGCAACAACAGCAACAACAGCAACTGGGTATGAGAAGCAGTCCAAGTCCTCCCACTGTCCCTTCCATCCCCTCACTCAGCTCGAGCCAAAACACATCAATGATCTCGTTGACAAAAAAACGACACTTGATTGATGAGTTACGAGGAAGTAAGAGTCCGGCGATGGGTGAAACCAATTCACACAAGAACAGCTTGGTGCTGCGAGACAATTCAGTTGGGAAC
Source organism: Allacma fusca (assembly GCA_947179485.1). NCBI lineage: Eukaryota > Metazoa > Arthropoda > Collembola > Symphypleona > Sminthuridae > Allacma > Allacma fusca. Next base: position 22,038,552 of record OX359245.1, read on the forward strand.
AGTGGTGGGAAGCGAGAACTCTCCCCCACTCCTCATTCTCCTCCCGCCAAAAAATCCAAGTCCAACGAAGGGAAAAGTACGGAAGTATGGAGACCTTATTAATTTATTTTTCTTCTTTGCTCCCAGTCAATTGTATTTTTTGCTTATTCCTAAAACTTGTTATTCACTGAATGACAATTTGTATGCATCCCCAGTCACTAAACCCTCTCAATAAAGCGTCTGTATGTGTAAAATAGCTGATACCCCTTTCTTCATTTTTTTACAACTCGTCCATAAAACCATTTTTAATTGTCGAATTGTAGCCTTAACGAACTATTTACTTCTGGAGTGTACTTGGGTGAAAGGGTTCCTCGTATTAGAAATTACTGACAATTCGAGTCAAACCTTCCGTCATTTGTATTTGTGTTTGATTGTCTAGTAATTCCGGTCAAGCATTAAGTTTAGATTCTCATAAAAATTCGACTTTTTCTTTTAAAAAAAACTTCTAATATCAGGTGATAGATTATTGCTAGGTATAGGCAAGCAATATGGAAATAAATTTAACATCTGTGGTCCCAGCATACTTACCTGAATTCAGTAATCTGGATATTATTCAATGAGCCCAGAATTTCAGGTTGTTGGAGTGAGCAAGGCTGCATAAGTAGGGAGAAAATTCGTGCCCTGGAGTCATGCTATCCGTGAATGCACCCGCATGGAGAAAATTATAGTGCTGAAATAATACAACATTGAATGACACCGTGGAGCGTGGCTACTATTTTGATGATCGTCGGACAAAGTCTTTTGCTATCAGGTAATTCTGTCTTCACACGACTTTCGTGACGAAAATCATTTTTTCAGAGCAGTCCATCCTCCTGTTCTGATTAGCGTCTCAAGACCATTTTAAATGACTATTCTTGTTTCCAACCCACGGAAGTTCGTAGATACATACACACGTATTATTATAGCAAATGTTGTGCGAGAGGGGGAAAGAGCCCAGTAGGTCTGAGTAGGGTTTGTATCATATCATTCACTAAGAAAAGAAGCATGAAGAAGCGCGTGAAAATTGTAAATGGGAAGGAAGTATCCGATGCGAGTTTTTTTCTTTGATACGTTGTGTTTGGGATGGAGTCGATTTACAGGCTTGTTAACATTCGACAATAGTTCATTTTTCTCGCCCTCGCAGACATGATTTAGAATGGGAATTTGCATGCCAATGAGTTATAAACTACGGATGCTCAATTCTGCTGGGAAGACGGAAGTGAGCGAAGAAGAATCCATTGCCGAAGAAGGAAATCAAAAAAGAGAGAGGAAATACAAGCAAATCTTTTCTCCTCATCCATCCCTCTTGCACTGATGACATGGTCGTTTGCCCAACGACCTACCTCCCACCCACCCTATTAACAAACCCATTTCACAAATCACCTCGTATTAATTTACAACTCGCAACCATCCTTTGCATGCCTCAAGTTATTGTTCTTGGTGCAATAATTCTGAGTTGTGAGCATAAGAATTAGTGAGACTGGCAGAGGACTCGGTTGATGACGAGAGGTTCAAGTGAGAATGGATAAGTGGAAATTGTGAGGAAAAGGAGCGACGTGGAAAGCAAGGATAGAATGCCGATAAGGATTTTTACTCCTGATTTATTTGTCTCATCAGCGAAATGGGGGACGGAAGAGGACAGAAAGAGGCAGGCGACGTGATTGTCTTTCATGGAATCAACACTCAGCAGTCTCCGTCTTTCAATCCACATCAGAATAACCCATTCATTCATTGCCTGCTCATTAACCAGCAAAGTCAAGGAAAACTCCGACACATTTACTCAGGGTCTTGGGATCACTCACAACTTGCGTAACACCAGAGCCTGGTATTATTTTTCTTGTTAAACAATTTCTTTTCCAGTTCTGCATTTTATTTACTTCCATTATAGATTGTACTGCTACTTTCTTCAGTTTTGCAACAAACACCAACAAACGGAGATATGGCTGGCAGTTTCTGGATTGGAGGTTTGCAGGGAATTTGTTAGAAAAATAACAAAATTCAAAAATTCAACAGCTTTCATTGGATACTGAAAGAAGAGTGCGGATGGTTGTTTTCCAGCCTTTTAGGGTTAACAGCAGTTGTTTTGCTTGGCTGAATTGTATTTGTGCGAGGAAAAAGGAATATTCCGGCCCCTCTTGTTTTTCCGCTCGTTGATTAACCCCGATATGTCTCTGACACTTTGCTTATGTTCACTTATTCACACGTCAATGAAAGGGTCGTGAGTACATTTTTCACATCTCATTCCCATCACAACTAAATGTTCCTTTCCACCATGCTCTTTCCCCCGGCTCCTCCATTTTCCCAGTGTTGTTTAATTCACCCAACCAATAATCCTTACAACAGACGTGCAACCAGCCAAAACCTACATTCTCAGCAGATATTGACTAAGTAAGAAGGTTGCTTGGCGGTGAAGATTTTAATTCCTTGGAGAAGTTGTCGTGATTGTGTATAAAAGTAGGTAAAAGAGTCAAGTTTGTGGGAAGAATGCGATTGGGAAGTTTTGAGCCAACAAACGGAGAGTCAATGAGGAGGGAAATGAGCATCGGTATATTTCCTTGATTGTCTCGTCAGGGTTAAATTTAATTCACGTCCATTTTTCCTTGTAATCGGCCAATTTGTTCTCACGAAAGGAAGCATGACAGTGCGTGAAGATTATATAACATGGTTGTCTAAAGCACCCTAGCGTGCAAATATCTCTTCAAATTTCCTGCAACGGTAAAGAAAAACAGAGCTGACTATGGCCATTTGTAACCTCCATCGTTTTGCTTTTTCAGCTACTAACTACGAACACAGGAAGGAAAGGCCGAGGAACCAAATGGAAACTGCTGACATGGGTGACACAAGAAAGATGAAATAAGAGCTTAACAGTTGATTAACAACTCATAAAGTAACGGTTTTAACAAGGTCTCACTTCCTCGTCTGTCAGTGGAATTTTAAGGACATCGCAACCTTGAATCGGATGCTCCAGGTTGTTAAAAAAGAACGAGTCAATATCCTCTGGAGCAAAAGTAACGGTACGGTATTTTGATTTTCCTTCCCATCCGTCAACCCTACTCTCATTTATCAAGGTTAATATGCAGAGTAGAATTGAAGGCAGGTCTCTTACTTTTGAAATGAGATCCCCTTTTGTTCCTATTCAGTCATTATTTAAAAAGAATCAATTTTTCACTTTTCCTATATGACACATGCCATACGGGCACAAGGGTTTTCTATTGTAAAAACAACCTGCTCCTTTTATTGCTGCCCACAAACAAACACGTCCGCACATGCCCACATGGCTCCTCAGTTAACTGCACAACTATATTTTGCTTCATTGCCTTTGCCTGCATGGGTAATTTTAAAGGAAGGAACTTGTAAAACCGGCTGATCGTTCTGTATAATTCAGATCCTGGCGTTATAAACATTGGACAGATTTACAAGGTATTGGAAAAGAAAAGAGAAATTGTTTAGTGAACTCAATTGGAAATGTCAGCATTGAAGCAATGACCATGTCATAAAGCGCAGAGCTATAAATATTTGGATGAAAAGAATGACCAGGCTCGCTTAACCACCTACTCCACGCAATGCCTTTCACACACTCCGAGTAAGCAATAAGATTGGATGTTTTGACCAACTAGATGTTTTTGGTCTCAATGACCACAATACCAGCAAATTATAAGTACATTGTGTATCTACATATACTTATTCGTATACGCAATCCCTTTAGCATTCCTTACGTACATACGTAGAGCACGCTGGAATTTCATAATCTGTTGCTAAAACGTCGTTTTGGGGTGTGTCCACGTGGACATGGAAGGTTCAATGAAACAACCACCTGAACCGTCATCCATGCCTGACCTTCTCTCTGTCTTCATAATCCATGGAAAAACAATTCTTTCAGTTGGCAATTATTGTAGTCTGAAGGAAAGTGGGGTTGGCTGGAATTAGCCTTCACCTACACTTTCAGTGGATTTACATTTTTCAACGTTGGAAAGCTTATCTTTGTTGATAATAATAAAAATAAACAGGATGGGAAATATACAGATAGGAGGCTGGACTGAAAACATTTTAGAATAAACAACTAAAATTATGATTATTGACAAATTAAAGTATAATTTTATGAGCGAGAGAAGCCATGAGAAGATTGGAGAAGAGAAATTGGGAAGTGAAACAAGTAGCTATTTGCATGGAAGTTGAAAGATTATGGAAGAGATTGGGAGGGCATGGGAAAGCTTTTGGAGACTCGACTGTGAAACTGGCGTATTCGGAAGGGGTAGTTGCAAGAGATGAGCAGAGAGATGAGACGGACACAGGAGCGAAAAAGCAGAAGCGTAAAAGGAGATAGAAGGAAGTGGAGAGGAGAAAGAGATGCAGGGTCTATCAAAGTCGAGATAATGAAGTTTAATGAAAATAATAATTAATGAAACTAAGAGCATTAGAGGAGCTCGGGAGAAGAGAATGGCGGAATGATTGTGGAAGTCTCATAAGCGCTACATAAGGAACATTGGAGAGTAAGGAGAGCTCTTTCTCTCTTCCTCACGTCCTTCCACTCCACACTCTCTCTCTCATTCTCCGCACACGGCTGCTACAGTGAAGCACATGGGAGACACATTCCCCTTCCGTGCATGCATGAGTATGTGAGAGCCGGAGCTACTCACTCTTAAATATTTGCTCTGCAACAACACAATCTTTAAATCGACCTTTTGAGCGGAAATTAAAATAGATTTTTCTCCCCCGAGGCACATGACCACATTATTCCAAGTTGTGTGCAAGAAAGAGCTTCCATTGGAGTTCCCAGCAGGGGATTTTCAACATGGACACAAGTATAGATACATCTTCTTGGCACGTCTGGAGAGTCGCCGAGTAATCCTCTTTGATGCATCCCTAATTCCTCGCCCATCTTTCGTCCTTCCTCATCCACACTAATTCCGGTCTTTTGTCTGCAGACAGTCAAACAAAGCTGCTTTAGACCAAGTGCACTTCCAAACATTGGTCAAATCCAAACGGGCGCCCAATACTCACATACCTTTAAAAAAGTTCGAAATTAAAATTAAGAGTTGGGCAGGAGCTAATTACACAGATCGTCTCTCCCTTGCAGGAGTTATCTAATCCATATGTATGGAGTAGAGGACAAGAATTTCTCAATTAGAATCTGGATGGAGGATGTAGAATGTAGGACGCTGGAAACTATGCACGCTGATTTGAGTTTGGCTTGATCTCATTTTGAGTTCTAGTATCTAGGGACGAGCTTTTGTCTTCACAGTCGGCATACTGTGTGTTCTGTGTGTGGGATTTAGGTCCCATGCTCCCCGTAAAAGGACGAAGGAAATAAGGAAAAGTGAAAGAAGACAGCAGGAGCTCATTAGCAAACACAAAGTAATTAACAAAGATCGAAATTAAAGGCTGACTCAAATGGAAAGCAACGAGGCGGAGAAGGAAGTGAAAATCCTTCTTCTGCCTCTCTGCGTCTCCTTATCTCTCTCTTTTCCCACTTTCACCAATTCTCCGCTCCTTGCCTCTCATCATCATCTCACTTACGCTCCGATTAAAACAGAACAAACTCTGGTCCTTCATGTATCCTCACAGCATTTTAAAGCCCATTTTCACTTCTTCTTTGTCCATGCTCAAACTGTATCCAATACACGTTGAGAAACGCTGAGAAGCATACGGGAACAAGACAAACAACTATCCCGTTTCAGTCTCTCCTTTACCCAACCAACTTCATTATTGCAATAATCAATTGTTTCCATATTTTTAGTTGCCTGGAGCCAATCAGGTAAAAACATAAAAGAACGAGTTTTTCAACTACTTCATACAATACTAGCCATTGCGCTGGCTTACACGTCCACAAAAATTCTTCCCAGAAACTACTGCATGATTTACTAATACAACAAGAAGGGATTCAAATAAATATTTTGGTCTTTTTAATTTCTGCCAGTAATGGTAAAGTTGTACATTTGGAGATTTCCCAATGGAGTTGGTAATTGCCTATACGAATAAAAATGAAGGGCAGAACATCATACTTAATTACTTCTTCAGTTGATTCTCAGGTGAGGTTAAATAATGTAAGCCGTTGCTGACAGAGTGTATTTGTGCAATAATTATATCTTCTTACATTAGGTGTCTGTAATCTGCATAAAATTATGGGGCTATTGCATTGAAGATTCGAGATTTGGGGAGATGGTTATTTCATTTTAATCCTAGCTTGCTTGTATTTATTCGAATCGTCTCTTGGTATCAAAAGCATTTAAATTTTAATTACCTTACAAATGTTGTATTTGTCAATTGGTGCTCGTTTCCAGATACAGAAGAATCTCCGCTTCATATGTATTTGCCTTGTGCATCCACATATTCACTAATCCAGGAGAAAAGCCAGAAAAGACTCGAAAAATCTCCAGCCAAGCTACAGCAACGCTCAAGATTACGAGATTACAACTATTCCAGTCTTGATTATATGGTACATGGCGAGTCAGACAATCGGAGAATCTCTAGGGGCTCCCATCATTATTCAGTTTCCATGTATGCAGATATATTTCCACAAAAATAATTCGAAAGTATTTTCCCTTCAACAATCACGTTTTTTTACAAGTTTTATCCAAGAAGAAAATTTTTCAGCAACATACTTTGTATTTAGATGTTAGTCTCATTCTGGTATAACGAACTTTGGAAAATGGCATATTACAACTTTGTTGTTATTGGCAACACCAGACGCACAACGTAACGTTCGTAACTATAGATACTTATATGACACCCTAGGTGCAGTTCTTGCGCAGTAATTGGAATTAAATAAAAATTGGAAGTTAAATCTGAATTCATCAAATCTTTCCCGTCCCTGCTCAGTCAACCAACGAAAGAAGTACCATGGACTACAAGATTTTTTTTTTCTCCAAAACATTAAAACCAGTTTGACCAAAAATTGAACACAACAACAGTTTGTTTAACAAAAACTTTTACAAAATTTGATTGAAAGTGGTTCAGTGGTTTTTTGATTCTCGTGCTAACTGTCCACGGACGTACGGACTGTACCGGTGCTATGGGATCGTTGCGTTGCCCTAAAAACTGATTCCGTGTTTGTAATCAATGTAAACTATTTGCACAGCGAAGGAGAGAACGGTTTCACGAAAGCAAAGATTACTTCTATTTCTACGTTGATTAATGAAATGGAGATATAATAATGCAAATAATTTGATATGTTGAACTGTGATGATTATTAGGGGGAGATGATTCTCTTTTGTGGATCGGATTTCGAATATAGTGAGTTTTGGAATTCATGGATTAAAAGTTTTATACGATTGTGTGAATTATGCTTACGTAGGATCTAGCTGACCTCCATAACTATTATAGAAATGAAATGGATGCGATGCGCTAAATACCTATTTAAACAAACACCCCCACTCTTTCAACTCATAATTTTTCAATCGAAGGGTAAATGGGCCTCACCTCATTGACAAGTCATAGAAAAGCATTAAAACACTATACTCACTTTGTTAATATTGGAAAACACAATGAAGTTTGGAGCTTCCTCTTGTCTGAAAATGATAAAAAAATACTGCACATATTTATATATGTAAGTGGTAAATATGACTCATTCACTCGCTGCGTCTTGGGGTAAATATCATTAATGTCTGAAGGTTATTTCTCTCCTAAATTTGCGCATAAGTTGTTTTCATTTATTATGTTAATATTTACAAAAACATGGTTTGATGCATTAAATGCATTTGAATGCCATCAGCCGTGTAATGTTGCAGACTTTGAAATGAATGTTGGGATTATTCTCGACTCGAAGAGATGGATTTTTTGCAGACAAAAAGAATGAGGATGACGATGAAAGTGAACTGGAAGTGAAAGCTAGAGAGAAATCCTGTCCAATTACTTATACCTATATGGTTTGTGTGTAGAGGGTGTCCTCTCAATAATGCAAAAGGCCGTGCCATCTGCATTTATTCTCAGTGTATTGAGTTTGACCGTTCCGGGGATATCCGACTGTCATGGGACCAACTCTAGGAAATTTCAGCTTGCTCCAACAGCTCCACACGTACTCATTCTGAATATATTACGGCCTTCTTACATCCTTCCACTTTCTTTACTTCCACTCACTCGTCTTCCCGTTCTCTCACATTCCTTTGCATTTTCTCTGCCAGACTCCTTCATAGGATTTGCATATGCTGGATACTCGCAGTGTTCCCATTTTATTGTGCATCTGGTCGGATGCTCATGTGGTTCACTCATCCATCCAACTTACATGGCATCTCAATAGCTTTGAAGCTACATCATGAGTTCTTGTCCAGCTGTTTCTAATACAGTGCCCTTAGCGAGCTGCTCAATTCCAAGGCCTTCCTTTCTCTTCATAATCCTTTACTCGCTTTCATGGTAATTTATTCTTTAACCTTGTCCCATTCGATCATGCTTTTCCTCTGAAACATGTAATAGATAATTATATCTATATATACGTTTTTGCGGTAAGCATCATGTAATCAATAATTATAGAATGACAAGTGAACATAAAATGAATGTTTTATTATTAAATAATTACTAATATTTTTGGAGCTGTAACAATAGCTTATTCGTTCGCTTTACTTCTTAATAAACATGAAGTGATCACATTGGTTCGTTGAAGTTATAATAAAACGGAAAATTATTACTTTTTTCACTGATTCGGACTTATTGTGCAACACTTCGTTACATAGAATATTTTTAAATAACCAAATGAAAGAAAAATACGCTGTCAGCCTAAAATGAAGACGGCACCGGTATTACAAATGGATAAATTCTACTTTACAGGTGATTAAAGTTCAAAGTTTCAAAACGTTTCTGAGGAATCAAAAATTGTATACCGAAATTCTTAATGAATTAAAGCTGCTGGAAGGTTGGAAAAGGCTCGGCACAGGGAAACGACGGCAAGTGCCGAGCAGTCGTAATTATATTATGGAATTAAATACGGCATCTAAGAACGAGAAAACTGACCTTTTTTAAAACTTGATAATAGTTCATGATTTGTTGGAAATTGGAAATAAGCTTGGCCCTCGGAGGAAAGAAAGGGTGCAGTGGAATGTGGATGATGGGAATTGACAGATTCGGTATGCATCTTGCAAATGGTAATTGGAGTCTAAGGAAATACATTCCTATCCCAAATTCCCACTTGCTGCATCCAAGGCTGTCGACTATGTACTTAGTCTGTGTATCTACCTATGCATGTACTTATGTGGAAGGAGAATGGACTTTGTCCGAACAGCCAGGGATGGACGGAGCAGTGGAGCAACGGGAGAATGACTTCATTATAGAATCTGGTCGGGCTGCTATTCCATTCACGTAGTGTCTTCGGAATCCTTCGCACTTCAAGGACGGTATGACACTCAACGCGGAATACATAATGGACTGAAATGGGACTGCCAATGCTCGCATGTCTACTCTAGTTTCCTTTGAAGAGCAATTGCTCGGACACAAGAGTGAGGACAGTAATCTCGGTTTACCCCCCTCACTTGTCAATAATCTCGAAGGACATTCAGGCCATGTGGATTACGGTCCGTACGTTCTATTACTCTCGTGCGGCCTTCTCTTTACGTTTCCACCAATCACAAGTATAATGGCCACTCAAATCACTTTTCCTAGTTTTCGTTTCCATTTTCAACAAACTTTTCTCCTCTTGCTAATATTTTCCCATTTTTCCGAGCACAGAGGGAGAAAAATCTAATGGTTTGGCTTTTGACGTATTGTGAGCTGAAATATCTACGTAGTGCAGCATTCGCAAAATTTCTTATCTCTTTCCTCCATCTCTACCAATACTCCGTCCCTTTTGGCTAGCCTTCTAACCCTAACTTTCGTTGTTGACCAACTAAATTATTTTTTATCTCCATACCGCTGCGTTGGGTAGCATTATTCTCACCAAATCTTCCTCCACTCCACACTTTTTATACATTTATCAACGTAATTTTTGTCTGCACTAGTTTGAAGCGGAATCATGAATGAAGACTGCAGGCTGTGGATGAAAACGGTGTGAATGAGGAAGAAATTAAATGAATTAAGGATGGAGTGAAAGAAAACGCAGACGACAGTAATTGAGGATTTGAGAAAAGTGAATGAAAAAAGTAAGAGATTGCGGAGGAAATGAAGATTGATACGCCAGAGAGAGGGTATATATGTAAGTCAAAGTGTAATAATAAATGATGGGGTGAGGAGAGGAGGCAAGGACTCTGCCTTTTCCCTTCTCTTCAACTTTACCACGAGCGGCTTGCCAAACATGAAACTTTTCTCATTATAATTTCCAATATTTCAGTTCCAACCAAGTGCTCACCACTCAGTTCTGGCCTTCTCGGTGTCATATTCCTAGAACTGGACATTTCCAACTCCCAAGCAAAAATTAGATACATGTTTATGCTTTACTTCGCGACAATGGAGTTCATCTTGTATGCCTATTTATCTCCATCAGTGAGTAGCCCGAGTAGGAACTTTTCCTTACATTTCATGATTCATGGCAAGTGTCACACCAAGATCGCCAATTCTTAAAAAACTTTGGTTTCCATTTACAAAATTAGCTTTTTCCGGATGACGCTGCTCTGCTTCTGTAAATTTGTTTCTTTGGTTAGGTTGGTCTACGTTGCATATACCGGAGACTTGGAAAGTACGATGAAGCTTGAGAAGGACACAAGACATGTAGGAGGAAGCGGAACCGATATTTGAAAAGGATGCTGAAGGAAATTCTTGGCAAAAGCTTTAATTACTTGCTTCCCTTGAGATAATTGAAGACTAATTTATGATTTGATAAGCGAGTTGGGTGAGAGGACATTGTTGTGCACATGCAATTGATGGAACGGTTGGAGGGCGAATGAGCTGTGGGGGAATACACTCTAGTATGGAATATTGTCGCACTCTGTGAGGGAAGAAAGACCCACATGACGGCGAAGCAAATGCAATAAATTTGTCACAGCGTATTTGTTGTTTCCAAATGCGTCAGTCTGGCTGGCAATGGAAAGAGAAGTTTGAAACATCTATCGGACACAATGCGACCAGAATGTGACCAGAGAGAACTCATCTTGGCCATCTTTTGAGTAAGTTTACCTGAGCGTAACAGAAGCAAATGCATTTATTTCAGGTTGGAATTTCTCATCTGAAACGACGCTTGTCACAGAGTGATGCAACTTTTTGTGTAGTTAAAGTGTTCAAGGCTTCATTACGGAGTAGGTTTGCTTCTGAAGTCATTATTTGGCACCTCGTCTCTTCATACAATTGCTGTATTTATCTATTTATTACCACTGCAGAGTTGGAATAATTACTATTGCTTGGACTGAAATGAGTTAAATGGTGAAAAATGTGGAGAGAGAAAAGGCAGACAATTTATCACGCTCACTGTTAATCAGAGGAAGCCGGGAAAGCGTTAATGCAGTGAAGAGCGTGATAATGCGCTATTGTGTTAAGTTTGCATGTGAATCTGTTCGGGTGCTTCTACGTTGTTCAGGTCTCGATAATAAGATAGAATGTGCGATAGCCAGCTATAATTTCCCTTGTAGATCGAGTTACGTCCCGGCCATATAAAGGCTTCCAGTTCGATGTAGTAGTGGTAGGGAGAGCGCAGAGAGAGGTAGCTGCATCCAGAACTTCCAGAAGAGCAAGACAACAGACGGGAGTGACACCCCACATTTCTCACTAATTCGTATATATGTGCGACGGCTGCTACTACCTCCGGACCAAAACTAAAACAACCTCTTCACCCGCCCTTCTTGTTACAATCTGCCACTTTATGTGCCTTATGGCCACTGCCTGTTCTTCATATACTTACAATCATATCTCCAACCTATATCATTCCTCTTCGCCAATCCTCACTTACATAGCAGCGTGTGCCTATAAAATGCCGTGTCTGCACTACACGCAGACGTACGTCTACACACCATACTCTGCTAGTAGTTGTCCTGACAGAGAGAGATTGGAGATGTTCTGCTCTCCTACCAGAAGCCTTACACGCCGTTGAAACTTATGCTGAAAACTTGCTGGAAATTAGATTTCATTCCAATCAGCCTGCAGGACCAGTGAGTACCTTCTAATTCAATCATCCCAGCCTTACTTTCACTTACAGCAATTGCACACTCGTCCTCCATCAATTCTCGAAACACGATTCCCATATTTTACACCAATTAAAATAATCTCTCGTAAAGTGCAAAATTCAGGCAGACAAGGGGAAAATAAGTTGTGCTTAAAATAACCAACAAGCTGGTATTTCTGTAGGGAAAGGTAACGGGGTTGTTCGTTTTGATCACACAAAATATCGGCTGGAATGGTTCTGACATGCTGACAGTATGTGAGGCCCTAAAAGCTAAGGCGAGCTTCCCAGTAGATGACAGAGAAGATGGAGAAAGCGATTGCATCATAGAAAAAGCATTCCAACTCAAGTCAAAGTATATATTCCCTCTTTAGTAATCCAGTATTTTGATCGATGGTGTAAAAATAATTGACTTGTCGCCCCTAACAAGTAGAAAATAATTAGGGAGGCAAATGAGTGTGCGAAGAAGTGACGGGGAAAAAGAAGCAAAGCAGGAAGAAATTGATGAGCTAACATGCCAGAAACTTCTCCTTCTATCGCCAAACCTCTTCATTAAACTTTCCTCTTATTCCACCAGCTCTCCTGTACAGGTACCTGCTCCTATTCCTACATATTAGTACGTAGTACGTACGTAAATATCGTGTGGCTTCAAACGCCTACAGAGCTAAACTTTCCCGTTTTCCTTTGAGCTCAGCCAGTTTTTAGTCCTAAAGACAAAGCAGAACACTGAAAGAAATATGCACAATATTAGCAATAGCAATATACACTTTTTTTTACTGTAGACGTAATTATATCTATTCCATCAGACAACATGAACAGCTCGCACGCTGTTATGCTCTCTGGTATCCTTCTCTTTTGCATCTATTCTCCATTGCGAGAGACACTGTTTTTGACTAACAACATTTCAGTGCGAAATGTTGGTACAAAAACTTATGTAATTACACTATACTACACCAATGTTTCAACTTCTATTAGACTGACATTATTTTATTAATATTTCTGAGGTATGCAACAATATTTCGATTATTTATAAACTTTAAAATTTGCGTAAAATGTGTAACTTTTTTAAAATCTTTTTTAAAAATTGATTCAATATCTTTGGTTTACATGGTTAACTTCATGAAACAAGCTAATTATTTTTTAAAGAAACAAGTTTGAATGATTGGGGCAGTTAACTGAACCTATTTGATTTACTGATCAGACTACAAACCTTTATTTCCAGAGACATATTTACGATAATGTATTATTATAATGATTTATTAAAATTAGATATTTTATTTGTAACAAAACAATTTAAAAATGCTTATTTGGTGTTGTAAATACTAGGAGGAAAGATTTTATGAGTAAAAATTGAATAACGAATGAAACACGAAGGTATGAAGGATTATAACTAACACTTAATAATTACATGTATATATGTTTTGCAGAGACGCGAAGATACTAGAATAAGATTAGAGATGGAAGTGTGGACTCGGTGACAATAACAAGAGTCGTTGGTGGAGATAAAGTGGATGGTGATGATGAAGCAGAAGGAGTTGTTGGCAGCTGACTGCGACGGAGTCGGGGTGACGTGTGGACCACGACGTGAGTCCACTCCAATTTAGCCAATTTGACAGGGAAAAGTTGAAAGAGTCGCCGGCCGATCACATTACATGACTTGACTTTATACTTGACACGTACAACCAACTTGACTCGCAGTCACCAGATCCACCAACAGGGAAGAAGCCCTCGTATCTACCCTTCTAAATACATACCACTCGCTCCCCACTCCTACCAACTCTCCGATCCTTCCTCATCGTTTTCTCCTTCACTCGCTCAAAGACACCCGTCCCGAGCATTTACATAGGAATCGGAAGGGAACATTTTCTGAATTGGCGCTAAAGAGACGGCAAACATGACAATGACAACGTATCTTTCCAACCTTACCACTGGGATCACACTCTCTTCCATCAACATCCTTGTCTCCGAATCCTAACTTATCTCAACTCCATCCGTGATACTCATACAGAATATATCTACTTTTGTGCAAATTGTCCAGTTCTCACAAGAGCTCCCTCCAAACTTCATTTCCCCGTTCGAACCTCCTCGCATACATGTCCATTTTGAATCTTCATTGAATTCTCATTACGTATGTATTTGGATACGAGAGCGGGGAACACACACACACACATCTACACTGGAAATATTAGGGACATACGCCTGCTGTAAAAATGGTTACGTTGTGAAAATGTCGCTTGAACATAAGGGCCAAGGAGGCTTATTGAGATGATTTAAGTGGAATAATAAAAGTGAGAGATGACAGCATTTGGCGCAGATTGTTCGTAATCCTTTTATTCCTTCTGATTATGCCTGGAAGAATATGGAAATACAAGGATCGGAATGTACGAATTGCACACTGTCAAATATTTCCTCGTCGATTTGCACAGCCGTATTTAATAAACAAACCAATGCTGAAGGCCAAAGAACTCTTTCCTGATTATGAAACTCACATATTACTTAAATAAAGTCACGGAGGAACTGATAGGCTCACACGAAATGCTCATGTGTTTTGTTCTTGACAGACCTTGTACATTGCCAGATCTTTGTATTTCACTATTTGGCGGGACCCGGATAGAATCAGTTGTAATTTTCGACAAATATCCGGTACATCTACTACTGTAATTCTTTTTTGCTCTATACAGTAGTTCAAGTTTCCTTAATCCTGTACTATACTAGCAATGGACTCACTCTTACTCTTTCCATCTTGATTTTAAGCGGATCATTTCAATGTAATTATATAGTATGTAATTATGAATAATAATATATAATTATAGATATATTTACATGCAAACTTACACGTGCTAGATGTATACTCCAAACAAAACCAGTGGTACTTAACATTTCAATAATTACTTCTATCACAAATCAAAATCTCAACCGAAAAATAAATCTATTTTTAAATACCTATTTTAATGAATTTGCAAATTTCAAAGTGTCGCGTTATTTTACTATATTTCTCGTATGTATCATGTAATTTATATAAAGTTTTATTATAAAATCAAATGAGTGCAATTACTAATTTCAAGTGTGTATACTATGTTATTAAAGGAAATGTGCACATCTGGAAACCCCGTTAATAAAGTCATGAATTAAACTGAAAATATGAATACGTTCATGCAGCAATAATCAAGTTGCTGCTTCTGCTTGACTAGTCTATGCTTGTATTTAACGATGTATGTCGATAATGTAAATAGCATGCAAAACTTAAAAAATACGCGCATGTATATAATATACAAGCGACTCATTGTAAATAAATTAAAGTAGTGATGTAACTAATATTACTATTTTAATATAATTGCCAATAACTTAATATTTTTATCTATCGATTTTTAATTTATTTAAATTCTTGTGATTTGTGGATTCACATATAGACTTCTTCAAACACAACATAATTAAATCATGCTGAGTCTGAATACGATTGTTTTGAATAGCTGTAACGCTGCAAGAGCTGAGCATGAAACAATCTATAGATATCTTTACATAATCTATTACGTGTAAATATGAGTTAAAATTTGCAATTCTGCATAAAGTAAGTAGATGGATCGTGATAAATAGGTTAGCTGTGATAAATTAGAGGGATAAATAGAATCCTAAGGAGAAGGACATGTTGCAACTGTAGAAAAAGTATCTAGAAGTGTTAATATTTGGCAACGTAGACAGTGTGTGGCTTGAGTGGAGAAAAGGGCGAGGTGTTACATTTTAGAATGAGAAAAGCAAGAATGGAATGAGGAGATTGGAAATAGAATGAAATCGGGGGAGGAAAATCTTTATTAAAAATCTGGAATCGAAGAAGAAATGGTGGAACGAATGGCTCCAATAAAAGACGAAATAAAAGTGCGGAGAGCCTGAAAAACCGAATGATTTTTGAGGCAGGCCACATTTTCGAGGAGTCGTTTCTAAATGTTATGTCTTCTCCAGAGCGAATTTATAGCTTTAATAAGAGAAACACAAGGAGAGAGAAAAACACCATACTCTCGCCGCACATGAAAAACAGAAGAAGTATTATTCCATTATTCGAAACGTAGCATGTCTCCGACTTCTACTTTTCTTCTTAAAGCATCCCTGCAAGCTGTTCTCTGCCTACCCGTTTTATCTAGTAACATTGAATCCCACCCATGCTCCAAGGTCATCATTATTGTTCTTGAAGCAAAACTATACGTAGGAAAATATGTTTGAGCGGATTAGACGTGATTACTAATAATACAGACTGCTAGGTAGATGTTATGATTGAGAATATGCTTGACAATTTGAAAGATGGAAGTATTGGGAATAATCATGCATGAGATGAGTATGGAGACAATGATCTGATGAACCACTAGAGATGCAAAGAAATAGAGGAAATGATGGAGTGTGAGAAGAGAAAGGAAAGAGAGGCGATGAAGAAGGATGAGACAGTCAAATGAACAGATACAATAGCCATCAAATATCCTCACTGCTACATTACACTCTTTTCCCTCTCCACTTTTATATTCTGACAGCTCTTGTCAGCTCAGCCTTTTTCTTTTGCATTCAGAGTAATTCAGACCTCTTCCTTACTGTAAGAGACAAAAGATGAAATGTGACACAAAACATTCATCATACAAAGTGCACAGCAGCAGATATCAAATCTCATCTAACCAGACGAATCCAGATGGATTATCCGACAACCCATTCTTATTACCCTTTCCAAATTCGTACAAGTCATTATTCACCAGTGTATCCCGACTTGTTCATATTGTACCACTACAGTTGTTGCCTACAAGCAGAAATGAGTGCCAATGCTCAATCTGTGCGGCTCCCAAGGAATTCTAAGGTGTTATGCTCCAGATACTATCGTAGGTGTATCCATTATTAATGCAATATGTAATGAAATGAAGAATGACCGATGGGGAAGGCAAACCTGCTGGACCATGCCCGCATTTTGCTCACAAGGCAACCGTCATCATCTCAAGTGGCTTCTGAGCGCACAAAAGGATGGCTTAGGTAACAAACTATTTAATTAAAAGTCGACGTGAGAACCATATGTACTTTGACATCCGAAGAGAAGATGACAGATGAACGGGAAGTGAACGTGGGACTCAACAAATCATTTCCTTCCTTCGGTCCTGATTCCTGTCCACTCTGCTTCTGATTTCTGATCCCTCACCTCAGTTGAAATTCATTTGTGATCAAGCGAATTTCTATTTCCTGCTATGCCTCTTTAAAACTGCCTCCTCCTCGGTTTTCAAAGGTTGTTGAATGCTGCAGGGAAGGGATAGGTAGATGTTGGTATGTGAGACAAGAATCGGGAGAATGACAGTTATTGGGTAGAAAGGTGTGTGTGTGTTACACTTACGGCTTCACTTTAATTCAGGCCACGGATGCGAGTTTGGTGAGGAAGTTTTAATAATTTTGGCTTGCCTCTACTTGGTGCGTTCAGGGTTTACCGCCCAATGTTACTCCTTGGAAGTTTCAGTCTCTTATTACTCGGTCTTCGTATTTCAGCTGTTTCTCTCATTTGACTCACTCACTAAACTTTGAATTTCCTCCACTGCATTCCACGTACACTTGAAAGCATCTGCTCTTTCATCTCCTACCTATACCGTTCTTTGTTCCGAGCGAATGTGCTGCAGCTTCGTGGGAATTTCAGTGGAAGGACTTGGTTTTACATCAGCAACACTCACAGTTCACCATGAAGCAAGTGTGGCTGGAGTGAAATTGTAGATTCCGAGTACATTCCAGCATAATATCTAGCGTGCATATACCTCAGCACTTTCTCCTCAGTAGTCGCACGTAGACCAATCAAGTTTAACTGTACCGAGTTCTCTCCATATTCCAATTACTTGGGTCTGCTGCCTATGTGCAATGTTCCGCTCATAGCGAGACCAAATATTATTTGCAGGTCACCCAAGCACTTCCTCCTCGCAGTCCCCACTCAGCTTATTAATATGCTTTGAGGTCCTTCTAGTCTCATGCATATTATGCCTTCCCTCTTCGCATCTACTCTCTCGCTCTGTCGGTACCTCTCGCTTTCTCTATCTCTCATTCCATTCTGATCTCTAAGTAAGCTTAGAAGCCATGCACATCATCACCATGAGGGTTGGACTAATCACTGGCAATCGTCACAGAACAGAACCAAATAACTCGAAATATGTATGCTCACGTTCGTATGCTTTAATATCAATGTTAAACGCAGGAATGACCTTACTTTGGTAAACCTTGATTGGTTGCATTAAGTAATGCATTGTCTAATTTCCGTCAGCCACCAGCATAGCGAATTCAAAGCTATTTCAAACCACCAGATTTAAAAGAAATAAATCATTGAATGCATTTCATGTTGATAAACATATGTGGAAAAACTGCTACCATTCTTCTGCAGCTCTACTGCAATTCTGAAAGGGAATAAGTGTGTGGAAAGGCTGATGGAAAGAAAGCGGAGAAATTGTGACTCATGTTTGCTAGGGTGTAATGGGAGATTAAGAATGCAGAGCAACTTGTAATGTTCCGGGATATTTACTCCTCGGGACATGGACTTTTATTGTTGATTTCGAGGTTAAATGGAAGCGGGAGGAACTAAGGGTTATATGCACACAGAGCGGCCCCAACAAATAACTTATAAAGTACAAAGCTAATTTTTTTTAAGTTCCTCCGAGATTTTTATGCAGCTCGTGAGTGTCTCGCTCTCTCTCTCTCTCTCTCTCTCTCTCTACCACACTACATCATGACGTTCGGATGCGGAATGTGAGTGCGTCTGCAGAAGGTAGACGCATTCACATGCATAATTTTATCCGAGATGCCTTGATTTTCTCTTTCAGGCATAAAAGGGCGAAAAAATTGCGAAAACAATTATATCTCGAGGGAGTCATAGGCTGAAATAAAAAACTGAGTGGGCTCTCTTTCCTCCAACTCCTTCTACAACTGGAACTCACAAGACGCTTTCTCAGGCGGATTACTCTCTCATCCACCGTCTACTACTGTACTATTCCTTATAACCCTGCACCCTCATCGCCTCATCTTTTATCCACATGCAGCCTCCGCATTCGCCTCACTACCTATCGCCATAACTACCTAATTCACTTTCATTCCATCAAATGTCCTTCCAATCGCCCCTTTCTCATCACTTCTGCACCTTAAACATCACTTTTTCAAGTAAATGCGTGCCCGCAGCATCCATTGCTCATCTCTGTCCTTTTAAATCTAATAAATTATGTGGTCGTTTTGGACAGGCATTTACTGGTAAGTCGAGAAGTCCTTAGATACACACACATACATATACACAAACAGCGGATACGATAGAAAAGACGTGGTGTAGCAATAACGAAATAGTTTTAAACAAGAAATGTGTCCAAATTGGAAAATGGCTGAAGAGAGAGGGACAGAGTTAGTGATGAAACAGTGTGGGTTCCGAGAAGCAGCATGGCAGGCGTTGCGTGCTTCTAGCTTCATTATTTATCAAAATATTTTAATAAAGCACCCCTGAAATAAATCAATAGTTAATTCCTTCGCCTTGTCCTTCTGTATCCGTCTTTTTCATATTGTTCATTTCTGGGCTGTTTCCACATTCCTGTACTTGATGCTGAATTGCTTTTATTTCAAAATTCAAGCTGTTGGCACAACTTTTCACCCGCACCACAAGACCCATGGAAAAACTCTCGTTGAATCTAATGCTGTATTGCTTGGCAAGATTTAAAGGAACTGGGCTTCGTATAAAAATAAAGACAACTCCTAGCTCACAGATTGTATACTTACTCCTTTTAATTTGTAAAAGGCATGTTGATAATATTATAATTCTTCTTACTGTGAAGCAAGAGAAGAACTTCCAACCTTTGAAAAGATGCTGAAGTGTAAATGGTAGATTAAGCGTGCTTACTATATTTTGTGGAATGAGAGGCGCAGTTTGGTATTAATTAGAGAGATGGAGACTTGAGAGTATAGGCATGTAATGGCTGACAGAGGTTTTTGAAAGAGGGAAGATGTCTAAAACTAGAGAGAAGAGAAGCTGGGATAATATATTAGAAGAATGATGATAGGACCAAAGTCCAGAGGGATTGCTCGAGCACGATGTGTGAGTTCAGCAATTAAAATAAAACGAGGATGCTGATGCCGCGTAGATTAGAAGGTATGCTCAAGTATTGCTTATGCCGAAAGGGTACGCTTCCTAATTATTGTAATTAATTACTCCTCCATAGGGCATTTAAATTCTAACCCTTCCTCCAAAGCTAGTCCAAAGTGCAAACCCCGAGGTATTTTAGTCCCCACATCCTCTCTACGTCGTGCAACTTCACCCTGAGTCAACAATGCCCCAACTGTCCCCGATCTTCTGCCGCTTCTTTCATCTGGATCCAATGTAAGCATACACGTCTCTGCACCCTTTGTAATGAAGCGTTTGTAACTGGCGAGTATTGTGGAAAGGACTTGGAAATTACTTTTTATTCGCGCCAACGATCATTGTATTACAGTACTGTAAAAGGTGGTAGACATCATCAAAGACTAAATTCCAAGTAGGTAATACTACAGTCCATTTACGTAACATTTACAACAAGAAAATTTACTTGATTTTCGCTACAAGTTTTTATTTCTCGAGTACATTTTCGAAGCAAAACGTAGTGATTACACAAGACACGGGAATAAAAAGAACTTCAAAGGACTTGTCAAAAGCAAGGATGGAAGAATGGAGCGTGATGAGAATATGAGACGAGCAAAGATATCTAGAGGCTGATGCTTCAACTGCTTCCGTTTAAACTTTGTATGTTTCTAATGGAAGAGTGAGGGATAAGCAGAAGCATCGAGCGGAAAGTCTTAAGCATTGGGAGAAGAAAGTAGAGGGAGGGGAAAAATAGGAGTGAAAAAAGTGTCGCAACGCGCCATCTGACTCCGGCGTAAACAAAAATTTCGAAGACAAAAAATTCACCCTCTCTTGACACCCAGCTACATTTTTTCTTGCCGAGCATTTTCTCCTCTCTTTTCCCGATGTTGTTCGAATGGCGGGAAAACCACTACCACGCTGTTCTTTTATTCGCCCTCAGTAAGGTCTCCAGACGCTGAGGCTGTCCCCACTGCCGGACCCTGTGGCTACGGCACTTCCACTGTTTCTCTGACCCCGCTGACCGTGATCCCCACTGAGTCCGTGTGACAACTGGTGTGAGGAGGATGGTAGGAGCATCTGATTACTGTTAGTCATGACGTTTGTGTTATGCGAGAGATGCTGCATCTGTTGCTGTTGTTGCTGCTGTAAATGGTGCTGTTGGGACTGAGAGTGATGATGTGATTGTTGCGAGTGAGGAGACTGTTGCAGAGCCGTATTTTGTCTATGGGTTTGGGCTTGAGTATCAAAGTCGTTGAGGTAGAGTTGTGAGTAAAAGAAGGAGGCTGCGGCAGCAGCCGGGAATGTTCCCAAGTAGGGCATACCTCCTCCACCTCCAGCAGCAGGAGCTGCATTATTCACTGTATTTGACTGATTGCCTCCGGAGAGATTATTGGCCACGACAGAGGCCGATGCGGTGGCTGATGAGGAATTGACGGGATTGGAGTTGCCGCTCGAACCACTTATGTACTGATCAGGATCCCGGAGGAAATCTGTGGCGGATGTGTAGACAGCTGCAGCGGCGGCGGCTGCTGCTGCAGATGACCGATGGTGGTGGTGGTGATGATGTGCATGTTGGGCGGTTATCTGATGACCATTCGAGTGCTGATTAGTGGTTGAGGAGGTAATGGCGGCTGAGGCGGAGGACGCACCAAGAGGATCTACGTCTGAGCCAGGGCTCACTTGACTTTCTGCAGTCAATACTACTCATTCGCAAGAAACAACTACTCAGTTCTTGCTTAACAGCCAATAGATTGGAAAATGAAAACAAATGCGAAATCTAACTAAAACAATACGGAAAGCTAACCTGAGGAATTAGATGCGGGAGTGGACGATGAGTAAGGTTCACCTCCTGAAATTGAATTGCATGTCATGGATCCGAGGTCTGGTAGACTGAGGCCCCCAGTCGAAGCAAAGCTCCCCGCGGCCCCCTGTAAAACGTTTCATGTAACATGTTCATTGATACACAATGTATTTGATTCAGCACACAAAGGCAGGTCCTCACGAAAAGCAGAAGACTTGCCTGACACAAGGGTTACAGCAAACTTTAATCACTTATTGCTTTTGTAGTTACATCACCTTGCCCGCTCCTTCTATTGCACGCTCCAACTTCCTCCATGTCAGCACTTTAAAGCCAACACAGCACTGCTTTAATTTTAATATCTCGCTTAGAGGCCTCGCAACCTCATCTAATCCTTTACATCCCGGGAATTTCTATATGCACAATATGTTGCGTCTATGCATGCTGTTTCAACGCTGCTTTATGCATCACAGTGGTAAAATTGATACACTACAGGCTATATGTCGTGGTGACTGGATGTGAATGCTGTTGTATAATTAAATATAGATGCTAAGGTACATAATAGTATGAGTATGGAACTATACATGCTTATGCATAAGTAGGAGAGGAGCAGCAGTGGTGTGTGAGGAGTGGTTGTAGAGGAAGTTCAAGCCGCGCACAAAGAGACAGACAGAACACGTAGTGGGAAATGGAGTTGCGGTTTTCTCCATATTCTCCACGTATGCGAATTACGAAACGGGAGAACATTTCTCATTTCTGGCTTGCACCCCGGCCCGGCCTCACTTTATCGAATTGTGAAACACACACGAGCTCCTGGTACACTACACAAAGACTGAAGATTTTGATGCGGAGCAATGTGGCAAACTTTCACCGAGTGAAACCAAATTGCATTAAATTTACTCACAACTCGAAAACGTATTATTGACATGTCAAAACTTATTTCTTGAGAATTAATTAAAGTTCGTTTCTTGTAAGGCACAAACTGTGGGTGTACGTACATTCTTGCGGCACCAGCCCGTCTCAACGGTGTGGAACAACAACGCTGTCATTAGTACCCTTTGACGGGCAACAAATTGAAACCACCTTTTCTCTCCCATATTTTCCCGTTCCAAGTCAGCTCTTTGCCCTTGTCAAATCCCAACATACAGAATCAACTGCCTGATAAAATACGATCATTGCAGTAAGCAGTACCAGCAGCATTTTCCGCATGCTGATTGCTTTTACGAGCACAACAGTTCAATTTTATTATCCATTATTAAACCCCTTCATTCAACTAAGTTTCTATGGATGTTTTGACATCCTATAGACTGCCTTGGTCATCCGAGCGACCACTGCTGATTTCAAAATTACTTGTCAAGTGGCAATAATGGCCTGGAAATTAAAGGGTGAAATGCCAGCAAAAGCAAGCGCAAATCGACGAGTGCATTACAGTTCTAGGCTGTCTTCACGAGGCTTCTGTGCAGCATTAGAGTTGGAGTGGAGAGTTGGATGCGAATAAAATTTTAGTTGGCTTGTTGGTTGGCAAACTCCCCAATCCGCAGCGAAATAAAGGGAAATGAGAGTCTAAATTGAACTTACTTGAAGTGCACAGTTAGTGAAGCCACTTCCCAAGTAGGTTGAATAGGGCGAGGACGCGTAACCCCAGTGGTTCGAAGATGAGGTCAACCCAAATGTTTGGCTCATATCTGCAATACCCATTTTGAAATCCACCATTACAAGTATCTAAGAGAAACTATTTACGCCCGCACGGTTATTACATATTCGGTAGCCTCACATCCACAATTTACATATTTTAATTCCATGCAATCATTTCATTCCTACCATACATAAGGTCTGTGTTAGGATAAATTCACAGTACGAAAATGGTAATTATACAATTATAAAAATTTACATTAAATCTTTGCTGTTTTGCAGTCACCTGTTATTGCAACTACACTCGGTGAGACCGAAAGATAGTGAGGAAGGTATATTAAGGGGAAAGGAACTCTGAAACAATTGCTTGATAATTTCTTGTGTTGGGATTATTTATACTAAGTTATTATTAGACAGCTATTATAAGTATATCATTTTAGGAATTGAACGGTTTCAAATTAAAAACTAAAATAATTATTATATATTTAGCTCTAAATGAATGAACTGTTTGGGAAGATGCATACGTATTTTATTGATAAAGCTACCCGAAAGAGATAGATACTGTATTAGTTCAGACTTGAAATACTAAGTGAGCATAACCATACAATCCAATTTCGGTTATCTACATACGTAAATAAATTGAAACGAACCGAAAACCAATAGGAAAACCGTCCGCCATCAACAAAACCGCTTACTTCAAATAAGCAATGAGGATTTTGAAGTGTTTATGACGACTCTTTGCTCCTGTTGCCTTCTCCGGAATATTCCTAATAGGTATTGACGACTTCAAATGACCTCCCTTCTCAATTGGTTTACAAATTTAAATGGAATCAATAAAAATAAACAACTAAAGGTCCGGTAACCTGGTGCAAATATTTGTGAAGCTGAAATTATTGAAATTCGCTGCTACAATATGCGGGCGATAAAGGTGATGAAAGGAAAGCAATGTCTGTTAGATATTTTTGCGGGGATGAGGATTTGAGGGAAGGGTTAAGCCATGCTGTGCGGTTCACCTGATGCTCGAAACTACTGAAGTTCAATATGCAGCGGAGTATTTACTTTGGCAATTGGGCATTCGGCTGAGTGTCATTGCAAAATCCGCACTGCGGTTGAGGTGGTCCAAGGCTCCCGTGTATCCACCTAGAAAACCCCGCTGACCGAAACCAAAATGGAATTGTTGTTGTTGGCCTGTAACGTCAAAACGTCAAATGTGTCTTTCTTGTCAGTGTTTCCTTCATAAAATAGCGTCGCTATAGTATCACACACAATCATAAATTTACTATCACTTCATCAGAAATGACACTGGAACATGAAATATTCAGAATTCGGGAATAAAATTGGTGTAATTACTGATGAAATTGATGGGGGATTTTATATTTGAGAGACATTACGTGTTTTTGATCGGGGTTCCCTAGGTCCATCCACAGTGACTTTTATGGCTTTATTGTAGGTGGCCACCTGGGGAGGGTTACTTGCGACGGTAATGGTGAGAGTGAAGCTTTTCCCTGCACAACAATGTCATCTTATTGAATACAAGCATTGCCCATTAGATACTGGGAAGTTCACCACACACATCCAGCCCTTGTTTCCCACAAAGAATGTGGTAAAAAGCAAAAAAAAAATTACCCCGTCCAGATCTTCCAACGAATCGGAGATCATTGAACTTGGCCACTTGGTTTTTCATTATTGCCGTTGCATTCCGTAACTCGCCACAGTAATTATCATCGTTTCCAGCACGGACGGTCACTAATGTTCCGTCCAAAATCTCCCCAAGTGCTATCACCTTTTCAAAAAACATATTTTTAGTTGACGAAATTATTCCCATTCTCCATTACTCCAAAGTAGTGTTGTGGAAAGAGCTTTATTCGTACGGTTTTTGATTGATTGATGTGATGACTGGATAGAGTAATAAAAATTATTTTGCTACCTTGAAAGCAACCGGAAGAGTTTTATTCGATCGCCAGTGGATGGGTAAGACGGAGCAAACAAGGTTAGGACTCCCAGTCCGTACCAACTCACCCCCCGGTGAATCTGAAAGCATTTCTGTCAATGCCCTTTCAGCCATTACCTGTAAATCCACTTTCACCGTTACAAATCCAACTTTTAAATCTAGATATTTATTTGCTTGCGTGTTATAATACAACTCAAGGAAATCCAATCTGCTGGATTTATATTGATAGTAGTACATTTTTTAAATCGCAGTAAGGAGGTAAAGCCTAAAGATGACATACTGTTAGCTGTCAAAATCACGTAAACTAATATTAATGCTTGTCAGTTTATTTTCCCCGTTATTCGAAGATGTTAACAGTCAAATTATTTGTCATAGGTGCTTTTAAGTCGGGTTCTTAAAATTGCCCATTTGTGACTATAGGATAAAGCAGTGTGTTTTGAAAGGATAATATGTATTTTAATATGATGAAAATTTACTTACCTCTGTGGCTAATTTGTGATATGTGTCGGTGACAAAGCTCAACTCACTGGCAAGATGCATTGTGGAACTTGAACACGGGAAAATTGGGTGTTGGTAACTTGAAATTAGTCTTTATGAAAAGAGTTTGTAGTGGCTATGTTAGTAGTTGACACTGCGTTGTTTTGCGTCGAGGAGTGAAAAGGGGGTAAGAAAAATGATGACGGTGTAAATAATGAGAATAACTTTTTCACCACATTCAATGGGCCAGAGTTGATGAGTTGCTTGAGAAGAAACGAAGGAGGCAATTTAAATGTAAAGTTGCGATAACATGTGTCGGAGTTAATAAAGTCGGCTTAGGAAAGTCAACAGAAATAAGCAGCTGCATAATCTTCGAGTCTTTGGGCTCCCCTGCTTTCTTTTCCTTCCTTTTTCCGCTCACTTTCCCTCGTCTCAAGCTCTCATCCCACAGTCAAAGTATACACTCAGCATCCCTCTCAGCAAACACAGAGGGGCATGCAAATATGCGGTGCCTATGCATGTAACGATATGTTGAGCCATTCCAGGCATCATATAAATATGTAACCACAGAAAATTACTATGCTCTCCCCTGCGAAGCTTTCTCAGATCAACAGAACACAACTAAGGGGATGAAAACTTCTTTGGCAGATTTTCTTCCTCACTTTACTCACTTTAAGGATTGTCAATTGGATTAAACAAAGTGTAATCTACACCCCGTAGTAATCTTTCTTTTTCCTTTCTTTCACTCAGTATGTTTCATTTCAGCTTCAACGGGGCATGTATTATCTAATGAGTGGAATATTAGTAACTTGTTAATATTTAAGATACCTTTTTAAGTAGCTTGTATTGCGCTGCCACGGTATTGTCGACGTTAAACGTTAGCGGAGCCCTGTTTTTTGGGGGGAAAAATCACAATACTCCTAAAAAAGTATGGGAATGATTTTACAGACGAGGTCGGGAATGAAGCTGATTAAACAATTTTCGTAGAGACGTGATTTAAGGCCTGGCCGACACTCAAGAAAACTTGATGCCAATCTGAATCCACAAGTGTAAAAGTTGAGAGCGTTAATTTTTCCACAAGTTCTCCCTCTTTTCCTCATTCCACTTACAATGTAATTAATGTAATAATCTTTTGTTATCTCTTACTCTTCCCAAATTTACAATCTCAGCCTTCTTATAAGTTCGAGAGTAGGAAATACTGTCTGACTCGGATTATTATTTTCTCACTCCCCTATCCAACTTCATCATTTCGCCTTTCTACTTACCCCCAAATCTCATTTCCCTCACTTGTCCTAACGCTACCCTACAAAGCACAACCCATAGCTGATAAAATAAAAAACTTACCCTAGCAGGCGTGTCCTTAAGAAAACTGAGATGCAAGGATGAAAGTAACCGTTGGATCGTTTTGAGAGCAGATTCGGAAGTAGTTTGAGTTGAGTTGTGATGGAAATGTGACAATTAGTTTGTTGACTCGTAAGGAATGGTGGAGATTATGGGAACCAGGTTATGAAAGTGGCTCTGGGAACATGGACTGGACGAAAGAAGCTCGCGTAGTTTTGTGTATAGTAATAATGAGAATGAGGTAAGAAGAAATTTGGAGTGCCGAGGTGGTTGATAGAAGTGTTGTAGTGCTGGCAATGTGAGTAGATTGAGGAAAACAAGCTTGTTATTTGATGGGGTAGTGGTGTCGATTAGACTTCGAGACAGCGAATGTGGCCCATGCATAAGCTAGGCCAGACCAGAGTGAAGTGAAATCAAGTTTAGTGATGGAATGAGAGGGCAGGAATATTGCGGGAGTGTGAACAATAGGGATGGGCGTATCTCACCCGGTTTCGGTTTTGTCAAGTCAAACCAAAAGGAGAACGAGGCAAAGGAAGGCACACGGTTCCACCGATCCCATCTGGACTAACATATTATCTCCAATTCTCTCCCGTGTTTTCAACCCATTCTCTTGTCCTCAGTCTGCCCTCAACAATACCTCCGCTCACATTTCCACCGACCATCCACTATATTTCCTTTCAATAATTCCAACTTCAGATTTATTCCTAAACCACTCTTTTTCTCTTCTGCACTTACGTACATAATATCCCATAATCAGTTCAAACCGTTTGTCATTCCTTGTATTCATTGGTTACACTCGTATCCATTCCATTTTTTCCATTACGACTCCATATGATTATATATTCCTCTCAATTATTTATGAATTACCTGTCTTGTTGGACATGTCCTCCACATGTCACGTTTTGACATTGACACGAGGATGGTGAGACTAAAAACTCAATTCTAGGCTTCCATCTGGGTGAACAACAAAAGTGCCTACAAATATTTTTTTAAATCAGCCCTCTACTTGTAAGTGGTAAGTTCAGGTGGGTGATTTTTTGTCCTTAACACCTACCAGAGAAACCCCGTGTTCATTTCAGTTTTGTTTAACAAGGGAAAAAATCTTAGAGGATTAGGAAACAAAATAAATAAAAGGAGATTTAATAACAATAACCGGTGTCACATATTTATTATACACATCTAATAGTAATAAAATAATAGTTAATTAAGAAGTCAAACGTAGGAAATTGTATTGAAGGTAATTTCTCACTGTTACATAGTAACTGGTGTTGTTTAAAATTGATTTCCGGAAATTTCTTCAAATTTTGCTTACAAAACGTCGAGAATTATATATTACACTTATCCACCCCACAGGATATCGAAAATTTTGGGTGACTACCAGAAATATAGCTAACCAAATTATCCCCGAAAATTCCATTGCCCTGCAAATCCTTTTTCCAGCTGCAAATCTCTAATTCTATGTATGCATGCTTTGCCTTATAACTAATTATTAATTCTAAAACTCTAAAAATAAGCAACACATACCTATAGATATCAACAACGAATTCTAAACACCAGTGATTATTATTCCAAAACGTTTCATAAACATTTGGTTTTCATTTTCATTTAGAAGGGGCTTGAATCTTGACATTGTTAACTCTCCAGATCCAAATACTTGTGAACATAGCCAACCGGATGGCATAATTGAATGCATAGATAGTTTTTTCGCCCTCCGCGGTAAGCGTAATTACTGTATACTTATAATTATTGTATTTCTACCCTCTTTCCAATTTCGTTCTTTAAAACGTTCATCCTTTGTGTTTATTTCTGTAAGAAGGAAAATATAGATCCCGGCTCTATATATTGTAGAAACCTTAAAATACATAGTCCACAGCAATGTATTTCATGGGAAATGGTACAATTTTGGTTTTCTAAAATTTAAGATTACATCTAATATTATCAGGTAAGTTACTAGCTTACAAAATGTAACGCATTTATCTGATAAATAAAACCTACTATTGACATCCCAGAAAAAAAAAGTTTTCTAAAGTGTATTGCTACTTGTGAAAGATGATTTTCAAGCTGTTTTTCAAATTACTCCCTTTTGAATCAATTTTTTAATGAATTGATTTTGATTGCGAATGATCTGATTATTTCTCAGATAATCTGATTAAAAGGATAATGGTTTTACGATGAATTATAGGTTTTTGAATGCTGCACGGGTCACATTATTTACCCCTCCATGGTCCATATGGAGATAAGTGATTCTTCAATATTCAACATCCCATTGCAAATGCATCTATGTTAAACACGTTCAGATTGCCTAAAATTAGTTTCACTTACCATGGTAAGTGTACCTTGAGTGGATAGTTTACCTTGAGGTCATGCAAATTAAACGATCTACCATGAACACATTATGAATAAGTTGTAAGGAGAATATTTTGTTTATTGTTATTTACGTTCATCTCAACACCCTGACAGTAAAATTTGTGATTAAATTACAACAGTGCAATAATTTTAACAATTTAGACAATAACTGATTTAATCGACGATAGTCCACATTATCATCGTCATTATTGAGAAAAAATAAGCTAGATCCATTTCCGCTCAAGTAAAATGAACTATAGATACAGTTACCACTAAAAGCAAAACGACTAAGTTCATGCTAAAATGGCGTGCAAGTAGTCCATGTTGATTTAGAATAACTTGTACGTAGTCCATTTTACATTTAGAATAACTTGTACGTAGTCCATTTTGCATTTAGTAAAAATTGCTTCAAAACAATAACTCTTTCATTCGATTTTTCTAAGGTTCCTATGTTATTGTAAGCAGTGAAGGCAATGATTGCCTTATGAGAGTCTGGAGTTAAATTTCACACTTTTTCGAACCAATTATATTTTGATGGAATTTTAGTAACTTGAATAAGAGGTTCTTGTAAAATATTACATAATCATCTGAACGAATTCAAATATTCAAGATTATGTTATTTTTAAATGTAATAATGAATTTATCTTAATGCATTGTTTGTTTTTAATTATTGTGTTTTTAATCGAAAATGCATGTAGTCAATTTTGGTTCTGCACTGACGATATGTTTTTCTCCTTGGTATCAAACGTTTTCTTTCCCTCTCCGTCCAGCCTGGGGTAAAAAATATTTGGCTCACTAATTTTTATGGAAAATTGTAGACTGTAAAATGTACTTCATTGATCTCTGGCCCATAAAATATTCAGCTTCAAGGGACGAGAATGTTTTCGAACATTTTCGATTCGAATTTTTATTTGATAGGAAAATCAATTTGAGTTTTAGGCTGGTTTGATGAAAGGTTTTTGGGAAGTGTGGGCGAGTTATGGATTTATGAAGTTGTATCCAATTCAATCACATGCCCATTTCATACTCACCTTTTTTTTGGAATCAAGTTGGTAGCGCGTAGAAATTATAAATGAAAGAATAAAATGGTGCGGTGTTGTTGCGAATCCGAATACGAAACAAAACTTTGATAAAAGTGTTAAGAGAGCAAAAGTCATTTGATAACGGCCATAATTTGATTCAACTAGAAGGCCCAAATTTCCAGCCAGTTCAGGAAAGAAAGTTCTAAAATTTCTACTAATTTGACTCAAAATGTGTGGGTCTACAGTATATAATTACGAGTTTTCAAACTTAACGGCTTGTGTGGGCAAATGTGGAGCAAAGTTTCGAGATACTTCCTGTACATAAAACTATAATTAATTACGTGCAAAATGGATTGATGAAAGAAATGTACCGTGATATTGCACTCATGTAACGCCACCATTGGTTTCTGGCTTCAGCTATTATTAACAATAGGAATACTTCGAAGTTTCCTTTAACAACCATTATTTGATTTACTTTTGACTCTGCATTGGCGAGTTACTTCAGAAAGTAATTATTTAACTTCCTGAAAGTCCCGAGCGTAGACGCTTCTTCATACCTAGGTAAATGTAAGTCACTTCTTTTCTTCTTCTAACTAAAGCGTTTAAGAAAAATTTAAATAATTCAGATTGTATGACAGCTTTTGCTTTAAATCTTCATTTTAATATTAAAAATATTCGATTGAAGTTCAACAGGTTTCAATGTTGATGTAAATTCAGTTATAATAAATGCTTACAATATATGATAATAAGAATTGCATATACATATATAAATATGTATAATGCATATAATAAAAAAATATAATAAGAATAATTACAAAAGTATGTAATTACATAAGAAACACAATACATATATGTACAATTGATGAATATGACAATTAGTTTAAAATTAGTTGAATTTATACTAAATAAACTAGACCGCTTTAATAATGTAAGCCAAATAAAAACTTGCAAAACGATATTATTTTATCTAAGGATTATATAAATTATAATGGTTAAGTGGATTGATTATTGCGCATGACTTTCTAATACTTGCAACTATTATGTCATTAGTTAAAGAACTAATTGATCTAAGTAAATTGTACAGGTTTATTTTAAGTTACGCCAATTTGATGTTGCTAATAAATATCGAACTTGTATAAAACGATTATCGTTAACTAAATAAATCTACTGATAACTTTGTGTCTCTGTTTTATAATTAGTTCTATAATAAATTAGTTTTATTTTAAATAAAACTAATTAAATTGTTTCCTTCAATTTTTACGTTGCGGGTTCATGGCTTCTAGAATATCTACATGCAGCCCGCAGTTGGATCCACTTGCGCAAATAAAAATCGCCTACAGCTTACGCGTGCCGACCTGAAATTACCAAGAATTACCTTAAATAACCAAAAATGCCAGCATTTACGGCAGATATTTTAGACATATTGGACATGTTGGTACAAATATACAAAATAATCATTATTGTATGGAATAGAAAATATTCTGTACTTATGGTCAACTATTTACAAAAGTTTTAGTAGTACCAGATACATAGATACATATTTTCATGAACTACTACAACATTTGTAAATAGTTGACCATAAGTGCCTTAAGCGTGTATTTTGAATAAATGACTGCGGGTGTTAGAATTTTATTTTGAATCTTGAAAAAGTTAATGTTGGCATTTTTATTTTCGTTCTTCTGGATATATATTTGTAATTCGTATTTTGATCATGAAATTCATATATTTTCCACACCTCTCATTTCAATTTAATCCAGTAGATTACCAATGAGTACTTTATATAGCAATAACTAATTGTGAAACTTATTTAGTGAAGCTGATGGCTTACATTTTAGTGCATTGCCTCTAACCCTGTAGAATTTGTATGGGGAGAGATACGCTAATTCCTGAAATAATAAACTCGTAGGCATAAATACACGTTTTGGAACGGCCGGAGTCGAAGTGAGATCGATTGGTGTACTGAAATGACCAAAGGTGTCCACCTATCCTATTTATAGGCCTATATATAGGATAAAAATAGGCAGGATGCAAAATCCAAGTAATTATAGGTAGTAAAATAGGGTGCAGTAATTACCGCTAAAATTAATCCTATATTATATGTAGGAGCTGCAAGAGTTCACTTTTTATTTAGGAACAAGGTAGGCAGTTTGCGAAGGTAAAAATAGGCATATTTAATAATCTATTGACAAATTTGTCAAGCAATTATTTGATTTAACCTTAAAATAAATCTCAAAAATATTCTTGTGACATTTTAGTAGTTCGATTTTTTTCATGTGTTACGATTGCACTTACATACATAGATGATTTTTAGTTGAAAAAATAAGCCTTTCTAGGCTAAAAATAGGTGTTTATAGGCTCAAAAATAGGCCTTTATAGGGTAAAAAATAGGCCTTCATAGGCTAAAAAATAGGCCTTTATAGGCTAAAATATAGGCAGAAACATTACAGTAGTATATATGTAGGCAAATAGGTAGGCAATTTATTTTTGATAAATAATATAGGTTAATATGTAGGGAAGGCAAAGCTGCAAAAAATATGTAGTATTTTAGGTAGGCTGAACCGTTTGGACACCTTTGGAAATGACTGTTACGTTTACTTACAAGGAGGAGAATGAGGACAGAGGATTTTGTGGTATGATTGCATTATTAGACGGATGGTCGATTTGCGTTGTGGTTTAGAAGGGAACGGAAAGGTGGCGGTGTCAACGGCACCGACTCTTGTTTCCTCCTACTCTATTTCTCCTAACTCACAGCCAACAATTTCTACAAACAGTTTCATTAACAATACGTTTGTGAAACTGTAGATAGGTTGTTTTCCTTTACCGCTCTTTACAGCTAGTAGTTCTAATTTCTAATCAGACTCATGGATCACTGTGGTTGCTGAACAAGTTTGAGCTTTCAGCAGAACGGAAACTTGGGATGTAATCAAATCTAGTATGCCGATTGTTTTATACATATAGGTACTAGGATGTTTTTAGAAATTAGGGAATAGTAGAATTGCATAACTATTGTTAATCTTACTTTTGAGGATTAAAGTGCCATAAGTTATTGCTTATTACGAGTGAAATCGATGTAAGGATAGACACATGAATGAAGTCGGATGTGGACGTTAAAAATAAATCCAGTGGCGGAATTGGTAAAGGAATTGAGGCGTTTAAGTGTGCTGGAATGGAGAGTGCTCGGCGAGCAATAAATCTTAAAGTAGATAACGCTGGCAAATTTAAATGGTTTTCCTGGGTCCGAGTTGTGAAGGAGTGGGATTTTCGGAGTGGACGATGGTCCGTAGATGTTGTCTCCAAACTTCAATGCTCACATTTCATTGTTTCTTCCCGAACATGCACTTTGTCTCTCGTATTGTCCGATTCCTTCCTCCTCTTGGCTCCAGTTTTCTGGATCATGGGACTCATAAGATAACATCTCATGGCGCCCGAATTCGCTCATGTAAGCCAGTTGAGCCTAAAATGATACCCAACCAGATTCGTATTCCTTTATTATTATTCCGTGGGTGAACTCTTCAGTTATTTCCACAGAGTAGTTTCGTCTGGTTTTAATAAACTCTCTAAAAAATATAAAGGAAGAATCAGTGAAACATTGTAAACTTATTTTTAGATTGGTTGTAGAAACAGTTGATATCTGCTCATTCAACGGACTATGGACTGACGGACGAACATCTGAATGCGATGCTTGAGATGTAAGAAGAGATACGTATCTACATAAAAGGAAGTGAAGGAGTGGGCAGCATTCAAGGAAACAAGGTTGGAAGTCAGAAATCATAAACCAAGGCAGCGGGTCGTATCCATAAAAATGTCTGGGTATGGACTGAAAAGATGTCTTAGTGTGGCCGAAAGTGTGTGTTGATCAAATTTATGGCTTTATTGCTAAGGGCAACCGTGAAACCACGGGACACTTTTAAACTCCTCTGTCCATTGCCAACTTATAACGGTGAAATTAACAAAGGCGCTAATTTTAGTTTCCTCTCTTTATTGCATCGTTTTCATAAAGTTTTACTTTCAGGTTCAGCCACAATGCCAGCGACAAACATAAGGCCAACAGTGAACCCCCAGCGTAAATAAGAATAAGTCAGATTTTTGTTATGGTCGATTCATAACAGGAATAGCTACTATTCAGCTTTTGTATAGACGATGGAATGCATTTTTTTTTATTGGTGTGTATTTTTCCTCCAGGTCGTTACTTCTATGTGTAGTTACTTGCTACGCTCTGTTGTTTATCAACCTTCGTACTGCTAATTGGAAGTTCTCGATTGCTTAAAACCTTCCTATAGATTTTGCGTAGTACAGTCAGAATAAACAAGTTTTTGCTAGTGCGACACAAATTCCTTTAGAAATTTCATAAATAATTTTATTGTCTCTCAAAATTACCTGGACAACAACCCAAAATTACAAACTAATGAGATGGTAAATTAGTTTGTAATTAATTTATGTATAAAATCAAAAAGGAAAACAACATTACCGAAACAATTAATAAATATTTTTAAACATTAAACGGATATGAGATAAACAGAAAAATGTAAATACTTAAACATACAGAATGCTGTCTGACTGTGAGGTGTAGGGTTCATGAAGTCGATTTTTATTTGGGATAAAACTGAAGACTTGAAAGAACCACTAATCTAAATCTAACTATATAGTTTAGCCCAGTTTAGTCATCACGATTCAACCCTTCATTCTAAGAACCTTGTGTCATTCAACGAGGCCAAAATTCAGAGCGTTATAAAATTTAAAAGAAGATAGTATGCACTTTTCGACAGTAATTACTTGTAGGTGCCTGGGTCCCTCGAATTTATTATGCCATAAGAGGTTTATAGAAATGACATTATCTAGTTGGTAATCCTGTCTTCGTTATGTTTCTACAGGAATCATTTTGCAGATAAGAAAAGATATGCGAGTACTAACAAAAGGGGGAGAGGACGAAATGAACATTTTAATGGACGGAGCTGGTTGGTTGTTTAAGTTTAAACGAAGAATGTCCAGCGCTGCATTGTGCATGTTGCACTTACTTTGGTTGTGATTAATGCAAACTTTTGTGGGCTGCGGCTCAAAAAGTGATTGAAGTTGGCTATAATGCGTGGCAAGGTGTGGATTGTTGTACATAACTCATCGGGATGGCCAACGGAAGTCACTGCTAGACGAGGAGTAAGGTTGGCGTGATCCACCATCGTTTGCCTCTCAATGCAATCAACTACAGTCATTTCTTTTTTATTCCACCTTGTATCTCGTCCTGTGGACTACCCTCAGTCACTCCCTTTACTAATCTTTCATTACTTCCCGTTCTGCAATTTCCTTTGGAATTTACATGCATTCACCACATTCAGTGCATAAATCTTCGAACGTCTCTCAAGGTAAAATGCCAATGTTATCCGTAACCAGCGGCTACAAAGAGATTTCGAGACCACAGCGCCGTCTGCTATGTAACACGGCATCTTTCAAATCACAGCAACAATTTGAAGCTTCATACAACTCAGTATGTAAATTAGTATGTAATAATTGCTACATTACAACGATGCTGGAAATCAGTACTACCGTGTTGATTCCACAATAAAGTCATTACGTGCATACATGTTATAACATTGAAAAATATCTTACAAATTAGTTGAAAAAGTAAATAGAAAAAATATTTTAAAAAATCTGCAAACAATTTGGCTAAATCAACTTCCCTACTTTTCCCATAGAGGAACAAAAATCAACTTGACAGTAAATATGTATGCTCATACAGGATAGGTCAACGGAAGACGAGAAAAAGTGGAACAAAACTCGGAGAACATTGGAAGAATGATGTTTGTGTGGTGTGAGAGGGGAAAAGTTAAAAAGTTGTGAAATAGAGTAAATTGGTTAGTTGGATCTCCTGGTGGGGTCGTGGTGCTGGTTTCTGGAGTACGCTACATCGTAAAGGCGAATCTCTGACTTGCACTGAGGCGTCGGTAAACGGAGTTTATAAAACAAAGAGGCTGTTTCACGTTCAATGGAATTACACGTGCATCAACTGGCAACGGTTAGTTGACAAGTGGATAGGAAGACTGAGAAAGTAGAGTGGAATGTGTTCCTTGGAAATGCATAATGGTTGACGGAAATAAACCGCCGATGTAGTAACTTTATATTTTGTGCAGTTACAAATAAACTCAATAACACCGTATGAGATTGAGAGAATGGGCATACCGATACACCTCTCCTCTCTCATAGTCCTCTCGCAAGTATATCTGGGGTACACACGACCAATTGGTTCGCTTGATAGAAGATAATAAAAGTTGGGATTTTCTCTGAAATATAGACTGCATTCATACACACGCAACAGTGGAAAGAGAAACTGCGGAAACGATGAAGGAAGAAGGGGAAAAAGTCAGGAGGAAGAAATGGTTTGCCAGAATCGTTTTCCTTGGACCTCTTCTACTCTTCTCTCATTTCTATTCACGCTTCCCATTTTTTCCGCAACTTTATTCTTCGTCTCTCTGATCTCAACCACACCAAGCGCATTTCTCAGGTTCCTGTCCTGTCACTGTCACCATTTCGTTCTGTGTACTCTTATTTATCCTATACAGACATAAAGGTTCCTCTGCTGTACTCCATTCACTTTTCCTCAAACTTCTCAACTGTTTTGCTTTTACAAATAGAGATTCAAAAGTACCAACGATTGCTTTAGTCTTGAGAATAATTTCCTATGTACATATGTGCAGGGTTGCACAATTGAAAATGCCAGGGAATTTTGGGCATTTTCATTTTATGGCATTTTTGGTATTTTGGGCAACTTGGGCATATTTACCTTAGGGCAGGCATTTTGGACACTTCCTCCCCGATAATTTTGATATGATCTTTAGCTATCTATGAATTTTGCATACTAAATAACAAAGCAGAGTTTAAATAGACAATTTTATGAAACACATTATTTATTTTATATTTTTGGAAGATCTCGCTCGCATGTATCATGTATAATTATCATAAGACTTCGAGAGCACACATTATAACGATACAAAACAAAAATATTTAACTACTGCTTCCCTATATAAGTATACACGCTTAAAGTCCCTACAGAAAACCGAAAACCCCGCATGTGTGTATGTCGAAATATCATGTTTGTTAATAATACTGTACATTTATTTATTGCTACGTTGGTCTGTTGGTTTTTTCCACGCTAAAAATTTGTTACATCATTGTCGTCCAAGATGTCTTAACAATCGTCATATACCATGCTTTACTTCTCCGCATTTTGACAACCATTGTTAATTTGTTGTAGTGTAAAAGGTAGGGAAGTCCCAGTGCAAACTTAAACATTCCTCTTCGAAATTATATGCATACCAAAGGTGTCCACCTATCCTATTTATAGGCCTATATATAGGATAAAAATAGGCAGGATGAAAAATGCAAGTAATTATAGGTAGTAAAATAGGGTGCAGTAATTACCGCTAAAATTATTCCTATATTATATGTAGGAGCTCCAAGAGTTCACTTTTTATTTAGGAACAAGGTAGGCAGTTTGCGAAGGTAAAAATAGACACATTTAGTAATCTATTGACAAATTTGTCAAGCAATTATTTGATTTAACCTTAAAATAAATCTCAAAAATATTCTTCAAATACGTGACATTTTTGTAGTTCGATTTTTTTCATGTGGTACGATTGCACGTACATACATAGATGATTTTTAGTTGCAAAAATAAACCTTTATAGGCTAAAAATAGGTATTTATAGGCTAAAAAATAGGTCTTTATAGGCTAAAAAATAGGTCTTTATAGGCTAAAAAATAGGCCTTTATAGGCTAAAATATAGACAGAAACATTACAGGAGTATATATGTAGGCAAATAGGTAGGCAATTTATTTTTGATAAATAATGTAGGTTAATATGTAGGGAAGGCAAAGCTGGAAAAAATATGTAGTATTTTAGGTAGGCTGAACCTTTTGGACACCTTTGATGCATACGTTTTATTATTCATTGCGTCAGCTGCATCACTATACCCCTACTCGGCATGTCGGCATCAGTAGCATACCTGCTCCCTTCATATAATACATGCTTGCAACTTCGAGGTAAAATTCAATTCAAGTTCAACTCCATAATCCATGGATTCCAAACCCATTCAGTTCAATTCAGTTCGCTGTGAAAATACAAATAAAACTTATTTTTCACATTTAAATTGGTTTCAGTGGAATCCATTCTTTATTATAAATAGCAAGCTTTCGAACAACAACTGTGTTCATCTTCGGGCTATATACAACTCCCGCAAATAAATAAAACGTAAATAAATAAAACGTTCACTCAAGTTTACTGTAATTTTTTTTACCGCCCATTCAGTTCAGTTCAAATTTATTTTGCAATTATATCAGTTCAGTTCAAGTTAAATTAAATCAATTAGTCGTTCAATTCAGCTCATTTTTAATAATTATTTATTTAATTCTGCATTTAAACATTTAAACGGGGAACGAACCCCGGTTTCAGCATTGTAGAAAAATGCTATTCATTGTGTGGGTTACTTTTATTTTCTATTCTTAGGTAAACTAAATGAAAAATATAAGCTACTGTCCCATTTTTAAATACTGGTTTTAATAAAAATAGAATTTTATCAAAAATTACTTTGAGGTGGGATTTTATGGAAAAACCTAACAATTATTACACACTGAACCAAATGACGAAATTCATTTTGGCATGCGGCGGTGTTGTTCATGCACTCTGGTTTTCAACGATGAATCGCTCAGTACAAATGATTACAGCACATCATAAATTACAAATTGGATGAGCTTGTGGTATTTGCGTTTGAGAAAGTGGCGTCAATGTGTCAAATAAGATATCGGTAACCACACAGTTCAGTTCATCGCTTTGCTATACTTATCGCTAATAATTCAAGTTCATTCAAAGTGAAAAATAATTCAATTCACGTTCAGTCATTCATACTATTAATTTATTCCCGTTCATTCAAGTTCACTCAAAATGTTAAATATTCTTGAAAAGTTCAGTTCAGGAACTAGTTCACTGAACGAACTTGTTGCAAGCATGATATAATATTTATTTATGAAACCCCTAGCCTAAATTTCCAAGGTGCCTATATTTATTCCCCAAACTTCCTAGAATATTTTATTTGCATATAAATCCCATTGAACCTTGTCTATATCCTAGCCTAGAGCCTTGTTTTTTTCTTCCTCCCTAGAATTTTTTCCTATAAAAGGGCCTAGATATAGGCAAGGGGCCCATCTTTGCAATGTACCTCAAAAAAGTGAAAAGGGTTAGAAGGAACGTTAGATTCAAAACCGAATTACGACTTATATGTACGCACGTAAAGTTGTAGTGATTTGTCAATCCTGTTTGAATGCACTCCTGATCTTATCTTTGTAATTACTTGATGTGAATGAGTTGAAACAGCTGTTGGCTGGTTCTACACTATTATTTTTTCTCATTCTTTAATTTTCTAGAGAGGAAGTAGTTTGGAGAAGTTTTTCTAATTGCCTGTGCTACAGGCACAACAACCTTGTTAATATACAAAATTTAATGACCATAATTCTGATTCATGGTACAAACCGTAGTTATTGAATGAAGCTTGAATGGGAATATTTGTGATTTTAAAATAATGCAAATCATAAATGCTGTAACATAAAATCCTGCCGTGCGTACCATTTCGAGTATTAAAGTAAGTGAAATACTTGCATACTAGTTATAGTTGTATTCCGATTCTGTTTAAATTTTTCAATAATTCAAAATTGTCTAAAATATAAATACTCTCTGGTATCAGCCACCGGTACACAATAATATCTGCGTTGCCCTTTGTGATTCACATAAGTTTAGTCTATAACTGTCTCCTTCTCTTATTCTCATTAGCGTCAAAGTAATTACCTTCAAATGTTATCTTGTGTTTTATCGATTTCCATTTCATTCTTCTTCATTGTTTTTCTAGTTGTGACTTAATTAAGTTTCATGAAGAAAATTTTAAATGTTGCTATGAAGAAAGTAGACTGCATTAGGTTTGAAGAGGTGGTTGGTTGTCATTGTGGTTTACGGCAGCAAGGTTTGTTGCCTAACTGTGAAGTCACAAAACCAGACGCTGACTCCTCACCCCACGGACCCACTAAACTGTAAACTCCCAAGTTACTCGCGGACAACCTGGATTCCATATCTTCTGATTATTTTTTGCAGTATTAGGGGAGTTCAGGAATTAAACAGCAAATACGTTATCCAGCAGCTATTACTGCAAGAGTGATGGGACAAGTAGAGGTAGCTGCTGTGGCGTGTATTAAAGCACGTAACCAGATGCAAAAGTGAACCACTTACAATTAGTACCTGTGTATATATGATTAACTACGCAGGTACTTAGCGGCGAGTCAACTACCAGTCTAGACCGAAACATTATGAAACTGAACGGTTGCGAGAAAGAAAGGTTGGTCGAAGTTTTGTGCTCGGATTTCCATGTACTGGAAGTTAGGTTGATAAGGAAGCAGTGAATATTGGATGGGAGTCTTCATCAATGGTCAGTATGACATGAATGGTTGAGAGGATGTTTTAAACTATTGAAAGAACTGTAAGTACTTAAGATGAAGGGAGGGAGGATGAGAAAGTGAGTGGATAAGAGTTGAAGGGATGAATACCCTTGGTTAAAAAGGAAAGGTTCCTTCGTCTCCTTCTGCTGCTTCTTTCATTCTTGGTACAATAATAAGGTTTAGGGTTACCAGCAAAAAATACGAGTGGTCATATAGTTTAACCAATGTTTCTTTTTCACTGAGCACAAATAAAAACAAGCCAGGGATAGAGGTCGGTCATTGAAAGCGTAACTCAACCACTCTGTACGTCTCAATTCCAGAGCCGATGTAAAGTGAGCGTAACAATAGCAATAACAATTAGGATCACGCGTACCTCTACCAATCATAATCCTGTCGTCTGGGTCACAAAACTTTTAAGCAACCAAAGCCACGAAAAAATGTGAGGAAAACTCCTGTTCTCCATTCATTGCATTACATTTCGAGTATAAACTTGTCAATTCTAGAAGTCCAGCTGCCGCTTCCTTCATCCAAAATGAAACATACCTCCTCAACTCTTAATTATTGCTAAACACTACTGAATTCCATTATTCTCGAAAAGATTAATGCCAAAAAATTTAAAACTGAAGTTCTATTTATCGAGACATATAATGCATCTACTTGGAGCAAAGATTGAGCTTATACGATGCTTAAACATATCTTATATTGGACGAACTACTTCTTGGATCATGAATAATTACCCTACAATCTGTGTTATTTAACTGCAGTGGGATAACACTCTTCCAGAGAAGAAAGCAAAGAAACCATGAAATATTGCTTAATTTTAGAATTTGGGGTGGAGGGTGAAGTTGACCCTTGAGAGGCATGAGGAGTGCACTTATTGTTAGATTGAGATACAAGCACTTCATGCTCCCTTTTATTCTTCCTTTGTTGACGACATTCTTGACAGTGAAAATGGTTACCAAAAATTTAGACCTTACAGGTATTTCCTTTCTTTCAGTTTTACATCGTCTTGTCAGGAGGAGCTATGCAATTTGTTCGCACGGCTAGTTTTGAATGACTAGATCTATGCCTTGTTCCGTATGTACCTACCTGTAAGTTGTACTCACATTTTCGAATTTTAATGCGTTTGTACCTTTCCTGCACTTACAGTATTGTTATAATAAATATAATCATCCCAGGCGCACTCAGAAATAGTTCCATCTCGATTGGAGATTTTCAAATTATATTACTGCCAATAGATTATCAGTACAGAACAGTACATAGGAAAACATCATTTAAATTATTAAATTATTAAAAATGTTATTCAATTATTAAATGAAACGAGTTATTAAAAGTGTCCAGCAAGAACATTTTCTCTAATGTCATACGGAGCCTTAACTATATCCATCCAATGTAAAGTTCTTTCTGGGATAAATGTGAGACCATGCTAACCCATGTACATACATAGGTGAACCATCATTTTACGCACGT
The DNA here is from genome assembly GCA_947179485.1 of Allacma fusca. Classification (NCBI taxonomy): domain Eukaryota; kingdom Metazoa; phylum Arthropoda; class Collembola; order Symphypleona; family Sminthuridae; genus Allacma; species Allacma fusca. The sequence continues at coordinate 22,081,167 of OX359245.1, forward strand.
ACCGAAAACATGGGTTGATTGTGGGCTGATGTTAATCAAACGCAAGCAACTAAAGAATCAAGAGTATTGACAAAACGGATTCTGATATTTATTCACCCCCACATACATAATCATAGATAAGTATTTAAATTATTTTCTGGGGTATATTTGGCAGCATGTATCTACTTATTATTCTGGTGAGAGTGTGCAAAAACATGTGAGACTTCGTTTACATTCACATTCCTGGCATCGTACCAAGAAGACTATCCGTACATACTGTTAACTGTATGCAACCAAAAGCTCTCGCCATGCGGGTCCCCGAGAAGGCTGTGTGCACGTGGTGTTGCGTTAAGCCAGTAGAAGCCGACTGCGCGCAATTTCAAGTTGAGAGATTTCAAGCAACGACACACGGGATATTAGTAACTAGTAAAAGCCCTGTGCTTCACAGGGACAATTACTTGAAGAGGTGGTAGTGTGATTGTAGAAATTAAAAGCCAAACAGCTTACGAATCAAGCCCTGTCGTAGACTTGTTGTATGCCTAAATCGTGCGCGCGTATATTAAGAGTAGCGCTTTAAATAAACGGGCAAGTAGAGCTCGTTATTAATAAGGAGTGCTTGGCATGCCACCTTTTGGGCGTTGTGTGAGGCCATTGAACTATGAACTTGAGGAACTTTAAATAAACGGACAGAAAGTGCCCTTTAATAATAATGACTAGTAAAAGCCCTGTGCTTCACAGGGACAATTACTTAGAGAGGTGGTAGTGGAGAAATTAAAAGCTAAAGGTATACGAATCAAGTCCTGTAGTGGGGGATTGTTGTAAACCTAAATTGTGCGCGCTTATTTTAACAGTAAATAAATAGATATGTAGTGCTCGTTAATAAAAAGAAGACCAAATGTCTAAAGACTATAGGCCTACAACAATAGCATTGATCAGTCAGCAATGCTAACAACAACAAAACATTAATAACGAAGGCAGGAAATAGTTCTGTTCTAAGCATGGTTCTATGAATTCCCAATACGCATGTCACGTGGAATGCCATGAGCGTAGAAAATTATTACTTACATCAAGGCGTTTCACTTAAAGTTTCTTGGCGTTACCAAAACATGGTCTCGACCCGGTTCGTTTTCCCGAACCAAAAAAATCCCATTTCTATTCCTGAAACCGGAACCGATATGTTCGAGTCCGGGACATTTTTGCCTTCCCGGAACCGATCCGGAAAATTAAACCGGTTCCGATTGCTTTCCAAACCGGCAGAAAATGTATAGGATTCAATTTTATGAAAGTCAAAATTTTGTCGCTTTTCAAATTATGGTTGAAAAATGCTTCACAAATCCATGTTTCGCGTTTTCATCCAAAACGGCTGCTTTAACAAATCATTCCCGAAAGCTCTCGGTTTTGATTTTTTTACCCGAAACCGGACCGAAATTTAACGGTTCTTTAAACCGTTGACCCGAAACCGGACCGAATTTGAAGTTATTTAAACCGTTGACCCGAAAACGGACCGAATTCTAAGTTCTTTAAACCGTTGACCCGAAACCGTACCGGAACCTCGGGAATTCCCGATACCGAACAGAAACACTAGTTCCACTTGTTCCAATCATTAGTACTAGTAAAACATCCTCGCTACGCGACCATTTGCACCTCAGCTGGGGCGAGTTGCGAAGCGCATCGACGCAAGAAAATAAATGTAATTAATAAGTGCCGTTAAAATGCATGAAAATGTATATGTGACCTGTAATGAAACATTTTTTCAAAGTCAAAAAGATTAACCGATGTCAACCAAAATCGATCCAAAGGTGCAGATAGTACTGTTTCGTTCTTTAAAGTTTGTTTGAAAACGGTTCAAGCGTTCCTGAGTTATTGCGATAACGAACTTACTGGCATACTGACAAAGAGAAACTCGTCGTACGTTATAAGGACGCTGCGCCGTCCTAGAAACCCTGTGTTTCACGGAGGCAATTACTTGGACGATGTTGTTTGAGTGTACATATAAATTAAAAGCTACAGGCTTGCGAATCAAGTCCGGTTGAGAAGGCTTAATGCGTGCCTAGCGCGCTGGTGTTAAATGATTAGAGCTCGTTGATTCAACCCAGCGGACGTGTAGAGCTCAATAATAATACGGGAAACAAGAGTAGAGGCCCCGCTAACGCGGGCCCTAGTACAGCTAAAGTAGTAGTAGTTTGCCTAAATCTTACGTTTATTTTCCAATAACAGAGTGCATGGAATTTAGTTTGGGGAATAGGATTCTTCTACGGCACCGTAATTTTATGTGCGATAATAAGGGACTAGTAAAAGCCCTGTGCCTCACAGGGACAATTACTTGCAGATGTGGTAGTGTGATTGTAGTAATTAAAAGATAAATGGCTTATGAATAAGACCCTGTCGTGGAGACTAGCTGAATAAATAAATAAATAAACGGACATGTAGTGCTCGTTAATAATAATGGTTGCCTGACATGCCAAGTTTTGGGCGTTGTGGAAGGCCATCGAACTACGAACGCGCGGAACTTTAAATAAACGGGTAGAAAGTGCTCGTTAATAATAAGGATATGTAATGAGATGGGATATGAATCCTCTCTTCTAAGTTGAAAGAGTGGATAGTCTCCGTCTCCGTCTCCGTGTCCGTGATGGTAAAAATCAAATATTCGCGCGCTCTAGCTGTAGCGACTACAATAGCTATATGCAGCTAGCTATTGCATACAACTATTTACTGCCTTCCTTATTTACGTTTGCCGTTCTGAGCCAGCAAATGCTGGCTAGGAAGTGCTCGTCATTATTATTATTAACGAGATCTACTGTCCGTTGATTTAAAGCCCCGCGCGCTGCTCTTAAAATATGCTCGCAAGATTTAGGCATGCAATGTCTCCACGACAGGGCTTGATTCGTAAGCAGTTTAGCGCTTAATTTCTACACTCAAACTACCACCTCTCATTCAAGTATGTAACTGTGAAGCACTGGATTTTTACTTGTTATCTTAATATTATAAATTGACCGTGATGGCATGAACAAAATAAGAATTTTAGAACTTCGCTCTCTCTCTCCTTAACGCGCTTTACAGGTTCGCGATTACAAATTACCATAAAGCTTACTGGTATACCAAAGCATTATACAGTAGCAAGGGCGGAGATATTGGCACGGGCTACATTTATAACAACATACGCAGTGAATACTCATTTATATTAAATAGAAGACAGTTTCCTATTAGAGTATTATTTGCAAACACAGTTAATAAATATCAGGGACAAAGTTTTGGTAAAGTTGGCATTTATTTTCACATGGACAACTGTATATTGCTTTTTCAATGGGTAAGTCTAAAGAAAATATTAAGATCGTTGTAATTGACACTACCGAACGTGGGGAAATAATGGTAAGGGTATAAGGGATAAAGGTGAATGTACTTTTAGAAGATGTTTTGTAATTTGTTGGATTTTTAATTACTATAATATATTGGAGTAATTAAAAAGGCTTTACTAAGGTTATTAGCTAATCTCACTTAAACGTACTCTCTAGGTTCTCGAGTACAGATTGCAAATTGTGTATTTAAAGAAGTTCTGTACTGTTAGATTATGAATTATAACATACTAAATTGTATTTCAGAAGCAAAGGTCATTATTTAAAAAATATTCGATTTGAAAAAAATATTTCGACAATAGAATTTTAATACTGACGGATCAATCCACTAAACTGCGTCGGTGTTTTTATTGGGAAATTGGGTTATCCACCAAGGCAGGTGGTGGCTAGATCCGTTATCTGATAACATACTTTGACGATGATGAAAACTCAATCTTTGCTCTCCCTCTTAAAGGCTAAAAACTCCTATTGGTTTGCGATTGAGACTACCAATTACCTTAAAGACTAACTACCCGTTTATTTGCGGTATGTAATATGTATTTACAAATGGCGTGTATTTTCCATAGGCGAAGCCGAAGTCTGCATCTCATTGTCCTGGTCATTTTGTCTAGAATATTTTAATACTAGCCGATTATACCATTAGCCCTTTCTCTATGTCGTACGTTAATGTTTATATATACATATCTACTAGCACTGCACAGTTAGCTATTTCTGTATCATGTGTTATGCGACTGAATCAACTAACTATGAAGCCTTTCGAAGCCAGCAATAGCTGGCTGTGCAGTGCTAGTTAATGTTATTATTGAGCTCTAACGACTCTAACCGTTCGTTGGAGGGGTCGCGCTCTACTCTTTAACCTGCACGCAAGATATAGGCATACATTAAGCCTTCTCGACAGGGATATAGGATCTATGTATAACCGTTTATAGTACGTTTTCAGTTTCTGGACTCACACAATTCTCACGTGATTGTCCCTGTGAAGCACAGGGTTTTGACTAGTTGGAATTATTACAGTCTCCAATGAACAATATAACTGGATTCAAATATTTCCCGCTCGTTTTATTTATACATTTGGCGGAAAGTGGTAACAGTTGCTGGCTTGAAAACTCAGGTGTCAAAATATTATTATTATTTAACTTTGTAAGCACACGTTGTTTTGATGGTGATTTGTTGTGGGAAATTGAGGAAGTGTAACCAAGCTGTTATAATAAGTGATAAGATATAAATTAAGAGTTAATTAAAATAATAAATGAAACATAACTAATTACATACGTATGTAACTACAAGTAAAATTTACTCTGACCACACGAAGCCCACATAAAGGAATAACTCACTACTGATTTTGAATTCAACAGTTAATGTTAATTTCTGGATGATTGATATTCCGTTCTAGAAAATTTTATGAGTTTTCCAGAGAGCTAATAATAGATAACGATAGATGCTTATGTTAAGTAAAGTCGGCTTGAGCCATAAACATCAGAAGAAATAGTTTGAGGAGGTACTAAAACATATATTTAAATCTTGTCAGTGCATCATTGTTTGTTAAAATACTTGGTCAGCGTTTGACCCTGTTAAATACATTATTATCCGATTATAAGTAATAGTCTTCACCCCTCACATCGCAAAACAATTCAAAATGTCGCATCGGGAATTGAATCAGCGCTTCATTCCTGACATCCTGATTATTTTTTCTTACTCGTTCACCCTATAATTTGTGACTACACTATTGTTGGGATCTCATGTTGTGCTGGTTTGAAAGCCCTTTAAAGTTACTACATAAAGTTTGAGTACAAATTCAAAATTACAGTTTTTCCAACAAATTCTTACTTTGCTCCACTTCCTGGAACGCTGTATCAAGAGTTTTCAATATAGGCGGTTGGAGCACATTTTGAAAAATCATCAAGATTTATAATTGATAAACAGGGTAATTGAATATTTTTTACCGCTGCCCCTTCTATGGGCTAGGGATGGGAGAGAAAAGCGTTCGTGGCACCCTATAGTAGTCCTTAAATTGTTTTACTTTGACTCTACATATAGTACTGCCAGCTATACTAAATAAAATACGCAGGCGAAAGAGTTTGGACTCATTCCAGGCAGCTCTTTCAAGTTGGCAAACAAAATATTTCCCGTTCCATTCTCTTGCCGAAGTGTCTCAATTCCTTTTCAAAATTTTCAACTCCATCAGTATAAAATACCAATTTTCTTAGCAGTCGTTTCTATTCTCTCCTAAAGGCAGATCGCATTCGACAAGTAAATTAGTTCTGCTTTTAATTTGTTAACATAATAAGAAACGCTCTATTTTCATTTAACTTTTTCACGGTTGAATTGATGTTTGTATATGTTTAAAAATCACAGAATTTTACGATTTATAAGGTTAATACTAAGATTTCAGAAACTGGTCACATCCAAGGATATAAAAATATATAGATGAAGGAATAAACGAGGATCCGACTTCATATAATGATTGAATACAGAGAGAAACTAAGGCGTATTTTTACATTTTTGTTAGAGTTTGAGTCGATTCTGGTTTGAAAGGTTAGACAGTTGAGTGAGTTGCATTGGTGGAGAGAGTAATTGCTGGATGCAAATGTATAGAGTGTGTAATGGATGTGGATACAGGACCGCACCTCTGCATCGTTTGCTTCCTTCCGCCGTGCACCATCATAACTTGAGACATAAGCACAATACGAAAGAGCTGGAAAAGTAGGATGAGACACACACCCGTATCAAAATTCAATGAACTTGGGAAAAATTCATGGGAAGAGATGCGGAGGGAGTTGGAATTTAGCAATCCAAAGTTGGTCTTCTGCTTGCATAATGTAGCAGGGCAAATAATGACTTTAAGAATACGAATTATTCTTTGGTTTTCTATTTTGATTCTCCAGCAACAATTTAAATATTTCACTTGCTAAATTTCCACCCTCCATATTTTTATCTTGAAGATGTATTTGATTTAGTTATGCATGTTCCAACTTGCTCTTCTTTAAATATACAGTTAGGACATGTATAACTTTTCTAAAATCTCTTTCTAGTACCTTTACGTTTTCGACATTACTGTCAAATTTTCAGTACAGTAAGTTTTGTCAAGCAAGAAACAGACATGGTTATAATTAAAAATTGAAAAGAATTTTGATACATATTCGTTTATTTAATTCATTAGCCATCTGAGAATTACTATCGGAGCAAGAGTGGAGGAAGGAAACGTGAGCACCGTTTCCCTCTACCACACCAAACCCCACAAATCAAGCATTTATGGAGTGTCGATTATCCTCTTGCCCCGTTTCCGTCTCTTCTTCTTATTACGTATTTATCTCTAATAAATTCCTTGTTTAAAGTTGAACCATAACAAAATTTATTTACTATAATAAAATTGCAGCTCTATGTGCCTTGCATATGTACTACGATAATATGAGTCCAAAAGTATTTACCGTAATTGCTATTATTTATCGTTAAGCTTCTTCAGAAATGTATAAGCGTACAATATAGACGTTTTGTGCACTGGACTGGTGGATTTGTTTAGTATGCAAAGGTTTGTCTTCGCCGTAAAGTAGGTCACGCGAACCAATGGGTCCTATAGGGCCAAGGGTGTAGGGGATACTTTGTTGTTTAAGTTTATTGACAAGACAGAAGTTTCGCCAGGTAAGTTGTAAAAAATCTAGCGAATGCAATAGTTTAGTCAGCATCCTTAAACACTCACATGCTATGCTCTCGTACAATTAGTAAGGGCATGAATACAAAATCATTAAACTAAATACATTTACTATATATAATTCCTGGAGGTTTCAGGCTATTTGTTCTACAGGTAGAATTTTCCTAGAAAGGCAGCCATACCGTACTGGTTTTGCTTTTAGTTCAACTCTATGGCTTTTTGATTCAATTCTGTTATCAGCAAGTTATGATGAACACCTTTGAATATTGAAAAATCATTTCATTATCCATACATATACAGGGCACTATCGCTACACACCTAAAAACAGTAAAATTTTGTTCTTAAAGTACCGTAGTAGTAAATGCCCTTAAAAAATTAACATTTTTATAAGTGGTGTTTAAATAATTTTGCTCTAATAAGGATTCTGATAATTATGGGGTATATTTCAGGAGACCATACTGACGTGCTATTTTGTAAATTTACTACAATTTTACCTTTTCTAGCCTATTACAAATAATTCCTGTAGGATACAATTTACTTGACTCATATGTGTGATGATCTCCACTTCTATGACCCAGTTGTTTCCTATATGTCGAATAAAGTACTTGCCAGTCCGCGCTTTTTGTAAGCCCAATATAACGCAATCAATTTGAATTAGCGACGAATGTGCAATGGAAAATATAGACATAAATTTCTAATTTAATGAATTTTAGATGTAAATGAAAGACAGACGCATGAATCTTTTGTATGGAAGATTTGATGTAGTTGGTGACGGTAGAACTAATTTACAGGTGGATGAAAAACGGAGGATTGAAGTGATTTGCAAAGGTTTGCTTTGAAGAGAAGGATGTTCGACAGTGGAAAAGAAGAGAAGGGCAGCACATTAGTTCTGTGGTTCCCCTCCACATTTGACACGCAACTTTGATATCTTTATTACGAAGAACATGCAATCTGACAAAGAATAATTGCGTAATCCGGAACGTAACATGAAAAGTTACAAGAGTTAGGTGGTATTTGGTGGGCGATAACAATCCACACACCAGACGAAAAGGAATAATATCCAAGGTAGGATAATTGTGCTGCGAGCTGGATTTCATGACAACGAGCTTATTTCTCTTCCTTCTCCTCGTACTCAACCTCCCTATGTATGTAGTGTGAAAAATGTGAATGGCTCTGCAGAGGAAGGAGTGAATGAGAGAGCAAGTGGGAAGAGAAAAGTGGCTCAAGAATGGTGGATGGGTGCATGGTAGGGCCTTACTCGAGCCAGCTATATGTTCGTATCACTATTCCTAGGCGGGCACCACATTCAATTGCCTTGTGGCAGACCAACTACGACTTGTAAAAAGTTTTTCTTTTTATTTTGTAGAATAAGTTGAGCTCTCCTGTCCTGGCTCCCACTTTTTCTTTGCTCTGTCGCTCTCTCTATGTACATTCAGTGGCCCAATCCACCCTTACGTCTGCAATCCTCCGAGCTTTTCCTCTATTTCGGTCACTCTCCTGTACGTTTCAAATGTACAAGTGCCTTCCTGTGCTGATAAGGCATTACTCTCGGCTTATTCCACTCCATTCCACACTCGTTCATGAATCTGGTCTACTCTCAAATTTCTTGCCATTATCGCTTCAGCTCTGTGAGTAGTTAACTTTACGTGGCATTGAAAGCCAAGCAGATATGGTGGGTTTTAGAGTTTTTTGTAACATTTCAGAGTTGTAATGTTGGTCCACGTATTTTTGGTCTAGGAAATGGAATAAAATAAAATATAAATGTGTACGCAAATGGTCTCTGTTCAGTTTTGTGTGTTTGTGTCCATTACGGTTTACGGTTGATAATACTTGTCCGAAGAATGGCTTTTATGAATTTTCTCTCCACTCGCATATATATATATAGTCGTGACCACGGTCGTAAATATTGTGTGGCTACCACGCCATGGGCTCCCCGAGCTACTGTGATCCTCGTAAAAATCTTTCCATTCAATTGCTCCGTTAGGGGTGACTTCGACTTTCACTTAACGACCCGCACTCTCAATCTTGTGCGATGGATATTCCCAGTCCTCCGGTCCTTCCTCCTCCATGGGTTCCATGCATCATACCGTCGCTCCTTCCAAATACACACTCCTCACCATTCCATTCCCACTACTTTCCGGGCACTGTCAACCCAACTACATACTTCTATTCAAAAACCTAAGTCTATTTTGTTCCCAGTTTGTCTTTCCATGTCTTGTTGACTCCTTTCAATCTTTAAGGATTTTTTCATCACAGTTTTTTTATTGGCACTACTTCTCAATATTAGTGGCCACTATGGACTCTGTATTCTAGTTACAGTGTTTAAATTTTACTTATATACAATTATTAGTGTGAGTATTAATGGTGTTTTTAGATTAAATCACTATTTTTAAGAACTAAATTTACTAAATTTCTTCTATAACTGTTGATACCATCCTAACTCGTTTCAAGAATGATATAAAAAATTCGTCATATATGCAATACAATCAGGGTTGCAAAAATAAAAATACCCTGGGTTTTATGCTTGCCCAACTAAAAATGCCCTGAAAATGCCTTACTTTAAAAATGCCCAACATTTTGGGCATTTTGGGCAGGCATATTCGGCAGTTTGGCAAAATCATATACACTATGACCATTATTGATCCTCTAGTGGAAACATTTGATTTTTTATGACATATTCAAGTCCATCCAGTCTAAAGAAAGTTTTAAGGTTGATTTTCTAAAACATAATAGATACAGTTGTCCTAATTCATTATTTATGATCAGCGATTTAAAAAATGGATAAAGAATCGATTTCAAAAATCCTTAAAATTTTTGCAATATTCACTTCCTTTTAAAAGTTGCTAACACTGAACTCTCTATTATAGAAGTCTTTACGGGGTTTTAAAAGAATGATTTGACCAGTGCCTGTGAATGCTTCAAATTCAAATAATTAATTGTTTCTCAAAAATTTCTTTAAAAAAACAAGTTTCAGTAGTAATGAATTTTTTGAGTTTTGTAACTATTACATAACTTGCGGTTATAAAATATTTCAAAACTTGGAGCTTGTACAGTTTTGTATTTCCTATATATCTATATGTATGTATATATAATTATTTCTATGTATACATAATTACATGTTTTAATGATGACAAATTGATTGAAACTATCAATGAAGTTGTCAGTATTTAGTCTAGGTTTCAAATATCATAACCTATCAACTGGTTTCTACGTATGACCACATTCTCTACAGGTATTCTAACTTACTGGGACCACCATTCAAACAAATGGAAGCACTGAGTTAAGATTTTGGTAAAACTCGGATAGCATTCAATTGCAATCATGTTTAAATGTTTGTTTCTCACTAAAAATAGGTAGTTACACATACTCTGTGTGCAGTTATCTCTGGAATGATGGCCCATGGTATGGCTAATATTAAAGAGTAGGCCATATGTCTATAAATTGGTGAAACGAAAGGTAAGTAGGTGGTTGAAGCTTTGTTTTGATTTTTTTCCTGCGTGAGGGTAATTGGTAGAAGCGTTAGGAAAGGAACAAGTACACATTGCGAAGGGCAATAAGAATAATAAAAATCGATGGAACCCGAAACGAGTGGCCTGCTAAAGATTGAATTGAATGGAGGCATATTCAATGGTTGCATCGCGTATCGAGGGCTTGTATTTGGTTGAGATGGATTCTTTTTTGGGGTTTTTAGGTTTCCCTTCCCCTCCGTGTATGTGTGCATGTCATACCGCAACCCTCAAAAGGGTGGGATTGGGAATCCAACCGAAATCCCGAGGGAGAAACACACATGAAAACTCTACGAAAGAGAGAGAGCGAGCGAGAAGGCAAAAATGAAGCCCGAAAACTATGCACGACCCAACGGAAAATTCGGTTGAGTGCACAACTTTAGCCTGTCTCTACGCCACGTCCAAGCATTCGAAGTAAAGTGTGTTGTCGGTGCATATGTCTGTCAACTTTAGTAAAATCCAGCTCACTTTCCTCGTGTCATCCATTGTAATTGTTAATACTCCATCCTCATTTATCTCCTCACAAATATCGGTGCATATCCTCTGTAAGTAAATCCCATTCGACTTCACACGTGCACTCACAGTTAATGCTTCAGGCAAAATGTCCATTTCAACTCATTGAATCTATCCCACCAAAATCAAATCATCACATAAAATTGCATTCCAATTTTACTGGGCATTCCCTAATGGTGCTTTCTACAGCTTCAGTTCCTTTGAAAATCCACATTTAAGATAACACTCTGGAATTACCATCAGCTAAAACCCATGGACTAGAAATTGGCTAATACTATATTCACAATGTCTGCATTCATTCAGTTGAAACCATCTAAACTTAATAATTTGTGCAAAGCTACTACAGTAATATTTAATATAAATTGCCATTATCTGGGGATAGCATTAAAAAATAATGTGGGATTTTCCGTGACCAAGAACTACGCCGAAGAATGGGTTGGTTACATGAAAATTCAATACAATGACATAAAGGGTGAAGAAGGAGAAGGAGTACAGAACAATCGGTAGGGGAGATGAGACTAAATGTATTTACTTGGAAAGGAAGAGGAAAGCCGTGTGTGATGCAGTGTACCTATAGATAGATATGTATTATGTCAATTGGAAAGGTTCGAATGCTGACGTTGAGTGAAATCCCGGGGAAATTCATACAAAATCATGCAACCATTTATAATACAAATGCGCATAAGCTCATTTAAGCGTGAGGATCTATTTGGATGCATTATGTGTTATCATTACTGGGAAGCTTGCATGTGTTATGTTCTGGGCCCTGACCGTAGTACGTGTCAAGTACGAAACTAGTGTTTAGTACCTTTTAAGCGTCCGTCTGTGTTTTACGTACATTATTCCTGTCCTCGAAGTGGGGATTGTGAAATGGAAATCACAATATTTGGCTCCCTTCCTTAAAAGTATGTATACTTCTAAATTCTAGATACACATACGAGTACATTGAGCAGGGTTGTGGGGAGAGTTTTCTCTCCCTTATGCAATGCTTCATTTTTCCATTAGAGCGTAGTTTTATTTCTGCAACCAAAGGGGAATAAGGTTGGTGAAGGGCGACCCCAGTGAATTTTCTGTCAGATGTTACTACTCCACTTACTTAAATCTACGTCCATGGACATACCATTGTATGCATGAACTGGATTAAGAGCTCTGTACTACGATTTGTCGTATATGTACGTATTGGTTTGGGGTGCACTGAGCAACCAAAAGCTCGGGGTGGTTTTCCAACCACCATCATGGTAACACGGTGGCTACATACGGTAGCACTTGTGTATAACGATGGTGACGAATGTGCTGCACAGTGAGTATAGGGCTTTGAGAACCGTTTAGGCATATACGGAGCACGGAGCCTGGTTAAAATTGTCCACGAGTGGCATATCATGCTTAGGAGAGCTCTGCCCTACAGAAGGTTCTCTATGGTTAGGGTGGTGCAACGGGAAACCCAAAAATAAAAATTACACAAGATTTTTTTTCTCCGACTTTAGTTGTTGACAAGCTCTGGTGGCGGAGAGACTGCCGTCGATTTTTTTCTTGCACCAAACCTGATTCACGCCGGCTTCCGTCAAGTCTTTCCGCAGACTTGCCCTCACGCGTAACTCGTCCTTTCCACAACAACAAAAATCCTCTGAGTGCCTTAAAACATAATTATTCATTTTATTAATCAGTGTGCAGTTTCCAGTCTTTCGTCCTCTAGCTTTTCCTAGATTAAATTCCAATTGAATCCTTCATCTCTATCTTTCTGTAAAAAGAAAAATAATCTGCACAAACATTTAAAGACTCTAAGCGAAAACAACACGTTCCTCAATTCTTTAAAAGAGGGGTTTGAAATTCCAAACGGGTCACGAAATAACTTTCTGAGTTAACTACGAAGGTGTATTGGTGCCTGACTTGAAAACATGGGAACCGAGTTACTAGAGAACGGTCACGGATCTCCACTTGGTCATAATAATCACCACCATCTTCAGCATCATCACCAAGGAAGCGGTGGTGGAGGTGGTGGGGGCTATTTCGGACCAGATTATACAGATTATCAAAGCGGTGGAGATTTAGTTCGTACCGGAAGTCCTAATTTACTTTGCAGCGCTTTACCGTCTCATTGGAGGTCGAATAAGTCTCTTCCTGTTGCCTTTAAGGTTTGTGCCTTCATTTATTTTTCTACGGCTTCATTTACTCAGCACAGTTTCAAGTCCGATCAAACTTCGGCCAAATATTAATTAGTTTTAATTATTAATTACTCCATGCCTTGGGCAAGCAATACAAATCGTGTAATTTTTCTAAATCAATTTCAACTTACTATTGAAAATACAACAAAATTGAGCGTAGGTACTTGAATAAACTCTTGGCAATCTTTTTCAAAACTTTGATGAAAAATAACTCTACAGAACGTTTAATTACACCTATTAAAAATAAAGTAAATATATAAAAATAACCTTAGCTGTGCCAGTTTGATTGAAAAGGAGCGTCAACCTGAAATCGTGTACACGAAGTTGAATAACAGTAATTCTATTAGAAAATCCCCTGCCGGTATGAGTTATATAAATGACTAAAGCTATTTTTATTGTTGTGTTAAAATGCAAAATTACTAAAAACAATTTTTTGAAATAGATACCACATATGTATGTATGTATGTAGCTAGAGTATCCGTAAAGTAATACACAATTTATCCCAGGATGGAAATTTCTTTATGAAGCTTATTGTATTGGAAAGCACGTAGTACCTGAATAGAATAAGTGTGAATAATTCTTGCATTTTTCCAGCTCTAGCATTCTAAGTGCTGTTTAAAATGAAAAGGTTCAATTATTTAGCTTTGTATAGCACCTACATGAAACCGGAATATAAAAGGCTAACAAGAAGATGATTTTGTATCTTTCGTGAGATACATTTATTCATTGATTTGAGAAACCAAATTCAATCAGAACTCGATATAACTAGGGGCAGCTAGTTTTTATGTACTCCGTTTCAAGCATACTAGATAGAAGGAGCTTAGGAAAATCAAAACAGTCCGTTACATACGTATAATATCCGCTTTATATCAATCCATTATAGCAAGTTTAGGCTACATACAATACATCTGCACGTATGTGTATACTTTTTCGAAGTTTGTTTTTATATTTATTTTAGAAATAACAAAGGAATCATCTTTCTGTCTGAGATTTTATTCAGATCTTTTTAAATGTATTAAATTAAAATGTAGTAATAAATTGTCCGGTTTGTTGTTTTTGGACGACTTTGTGGATATTTTATTTTATTTCGGAAGACAAAATGCGTAATTAAATTAATTATTTACATAAATTATAGTTTATAATATATTGTATGAAGCTGTCTTTAAGTTCTTGTGTAATTAAATCAACGCGACTCGATGTTGTCATAAAATCTTTTATTTTGAGTACCTAGAAAAATCACCATCTGATTTTGCAGCTTAATAAGTTTGTAAACATTTTAATATTGTGGAAAGACATGAAGGAAGCATTTTTTATCGTAAACGTGCGTAACAGCAATGTATTTTATTCCAATAACCTAAGGATGGACAAAGTCCTTTTACATCCTGCTAGGTGTCCGAGATTAATTTGATAGTGTTTTGTATGGTTTCATAACATGCGTTTGATGAACATTTACATTTTAAATCTTAGCTTCTATCTCACGAGTGATGGCTACTCTTTAAGTTTAATTTTAGTGATAACACCACTCGTTTAGAAATCTAAAGAATTTTTCATAGGATTCAGTCAGGAACTTGAACATGTTTAAACCATAGCAGCTCTTAAACTAGACGAAAACAGTACATTTGGAAGTTCAGCCATATTATTAAAAACATATACATATATGTGCTTGGCATACTCAGATATAGAAGTATATTTTCCCTGAGAATATACTTCATTTGCCCCTTAAAATAATTCTCAAAGGATTCTCACAACTATTTTGCTGTAAATTATCAAGATTACGGCAAATCCAGTTAAAGTTGCAGTTACTCATTAAGGCTGCTGTAGAACTGGTGCATAAAACTAGTTCCCACTTTTGAATAACAAGACACAGCCGCAAACAGTCTAATCGGGTAGACGGTGTGATTTCAAAAGGTTTAGGTACATGCTTATAATTACTTGTCCGGGAATATTAAATTCAAAATCAATTACTACCCAACTTACAGTGCATGGCCACGGGTACCGTGGGAACACCTGATCGAATCAAATATTATTAGTTTGAAGCATATCCTGTGCCCAAACTATAGATTGGTTCTTTCCAGTACCCGAATAAATTCGTACAAGTTTAGGTACCCTAATGGTATCGTCTTTTAACAGGTGTGACTATTCAACACTGTAGTCACTAGCCACATCAACAATGCTTCTAGTACTTACTTAGGTTGACTAAACACTACGTATTTATATTATATTGATTGATAATAGAACACATAGCTATGCATTACAGTTCAGTTAATTATATAATTTGATGCGTTGGCAAGCACGAGATGTTGCTAATCATAATAAAATGTATGAAATCAAATTTTTTAAACTCAGAAATGTTACCGGCAAATATACCAGTTTGAACTGATTTGTATAGGTAGTAGCCCTTGATGAAGTTGAAGATGGAACATTGGTAACTGTGACTGCTGGAAATGATGAAAATTACTGTGGAGAGCTTAGAAACGCAACGGCTGTCATGAAGAATCACATAGCTAAATTCAATGATCTTAGATTCGTTGGAAGATCTGGTCGGGGTAGGTAAATTTGCTAACATACAAATAAGATTTTAATTAATGGATCATGTGCAGCTGACTGACTTTTAATGCAGGTAAAAGTTTTTCCCTGACAATCATCATCAATACGCGTCCTTTAATCATTGCGTCCTACACCAAAGCCATTAAAGTTACTGTTGATGGACCAAGAGAACCTCGCACTAAAACAAGTAAGTTTACCTTCTTTTTTTCACCCTGTAATTAGAACAGTCGTTTTAACATTCTACATACACCGGGAAAATGCCTTCTTTTCTTGAAGGGTTTGGAAATGTTTTCTATAGTATTATTTACAAATCAGAGGAGGTATAGAACAAATACACTCACGCAGAACCTTCAGCAAATGCCTCAAGCATTTATAAGCTTTTGCACATCATAAAGAACTAAACTACAGCATTAATGCGGTAGCCAGTAGCTCTTGTAATAAGGATTGTGTCGAAGATGTAGCTTCGAGTCTTTCAAAACGAAATGCAATCGTTGATTTGACGATGCAGTTACGCTGCATCCCAAAACCGTCAATTAAGCTCGCCATATTTTTTCTCGTAGTGATTGCGAGTACCATACAGATTGGTCCTGGACAAACATCTCTTCGGACTTTGCATTATAATTTCTAGACAAAAACTAATAAAAAAAAAAACCTGCAGAAGTTGCATGACAAGCATATGTACAAGCGATTCATGTCCTAAAGTATTAGAAATTTAAACTGATAATTTAACTTACTTAATAATACCTGGTAATAGAAACGCAATTATGTATCCAGTATTTCTTTCCTTAAATTTGAACACATGAAACTGCCTGAGCATACCGGTTCAGGGTAAGATTAGTTCTTTCTGTAATGTCAGTCCGGGGCTAAACAAAGTACGCTAAAGTGGGGGCACAAAGTTTCATCTGTAAATTTGTACTATGTAAGTATAGTATATACTACCATATTATAGAAAATATTGGGCTTTTCGTATCCTATTCATATCGTTCGCATATTCCCCCATATACGTGACGAGGACGCAATATACATTACTACTTATACCCTTATTTTGAAGCAAGTTCTTTTCTACATTATTCAAAAATGGTTTCATTGACACCGGTCACGAATGGCGGTCAACTTTGTCGAAAACTTGAAGCAAAGATGAGATTTTATGAGGATTACAGACATTAAAAATTTGTTTTCACGATAAATATTTTTTCTAGAATATATTTCACGCAAGTGTGTTTGAAAAATTTTAATTTTCAAGGGAGCTAGCGAATAGGTCTCCACTTTAAGAATAGTAGGCCTGTCACTTAAAATAATATGTAATTGTATTAATTACTGTTTTTATTACAGTTGTGAAACAGAATTTTAGGCTAAACTTTTGAACATTGTCGCTGTCTGCGTTTGCAGAAAGACAATAGAGACGACCAAGACCATCAAAAGAGCAATGCTCGCCACTAATTTTACTGATGTATTTTGCATACGATGAGATCCACTACACTCGTTTCTTAAATCAATGACGAGATGCAAGGTAAATCCACATATCATACAAGTCAGGGCTCAGGGCCCACTTTAGAGATTTAATTTGGTCTGTGACAGCCCTATTTTACTCCAATCGACCCTGTTCAACCAATCAGAACTAGAGCATATAGATACTCAAGTACTAAAATACAACATTCAGTTTAACAAACTAACTTCTTCTAGTTCCTTAGAACAAAACAATTTGTTAAAAAACAAACGAAAACTCGAGTTGTTCTGCATTTGTTCATTTTCGGGCAGGAAACCAAGCGAACAAACTTCAGGTGAAAGAATCATATCAGCAGGTATTCGTAGTTTGTATTTATTTCCGTTGTTGTTTTTGGTGAGGTTTATACTTGCAAGATTCAAGCTGTTTAAGAGGTTCTGACAACTGTGAGCTGGCGTTTCCAAATTGCACCTGGAATTCGTTAGAATCCTGTATTATACAAATGCTTGATTTCGGTGTGTGTATCATTTGGTATCCTTTTCCAATCGCATTTTATAGCAAGCTTAGTATATAGCGCAACTTTCTCTAAATCCCTCTATGAAGTTGGTTTTTATTGCTCCTCGAAATTTCGTCACAACCGTGTAGTAAATTAGGCTCGGAAGCGATAAAATGCTTAAATATATGTTCAACGAGAAAACTTTGCTACTCTTGCCTTAGTTCAATAAAAGTCAACGACGCATTTTACAGCACTTGTAGGATAATGCATACAAAACATGCTTAGCCAGAAATTGGAAATGAAAATGGAACAAAGTGGTAGTTGAAATCATGAGTTTCAAGGGCGTAAAGGAATGTTAACTTGCCACTTTTGTTTTAAATTCCATGATTGGGCATAAAAAAGAACGAACTTAGCAGGAGTACAACACTAAGGATACTCAGGTTTGATTTCTAATTGGCAGGATGGTGTAGTTAAATTACTAGTAAGAAATTTCCCAAAACGCAATTGAATATGTTGAATGACTATTCTAAATCATATAGACAGATGTATACAACCTATGTTAAATTCCTTTATTCTAACATCTAATCCCGACTATACATGGAGTACGAATTTGTGTTTAATAAGGAATATTTTCAATGGGTGTCGTTATCCTCATGATGGCGACTTTGTGTCAGACAGGCATCTAGTCAATGTTTTTGCTGCTATGCGGTTAAAGATGGAAAATAAAATAAAATGGCGAAAACATTTTTGACTCTTATAGTAACCATTAAAATCACAGATTTGGAAAAAAACAATCCCCTGTCGGAAAAAATAAATAATTAATTAAATTAGACTTGATTAATACCGATTCCCAAAAGAAGTTGTCTTTGCTGACTCGGTATATTTGCTATATTTTAAACATAGGCAATTACACAATTTTAATATGGCGATTGTTATACACTGACAACTGACGGTATTTTTCATTCCATTCTACACAGCATTTCCTGGGGTTCTTGCGTTTACCCAGATTTCAATTGGACGCTTTTAAATTTTAATGGAATTATGAAAGGAAAGGACTATAAATTCAATATGTAAATAATTACGCAACCTGTTCCACTGGAAACTGGAATAGTATCTTAAATATTAAATAATATTGTTGATTCCAGTTTAATAGCAGGTGTTCTCTTCAATATTTCGTCGTTTCTTGTAGTAAATGTTTATTAGATGAAATTGCATACAAAAAGTGGTCATTCAGCTTGAAAGCCGGAAAACGTGAAGTTTAGGACGGAACTTGCCCAATTACTTTAGTCTTAATGTGTTTAATTGTAACTTCCTCCGCTAAGTTTTTCCAATAATTATATATAATTAATAACAATCAAACAAAAACCTCTCCCTTCTGAGGCAAAGTGCGATTAAATAATATAATGATCAGGAAAATTGACAACAAGAGAAGTATTTTGTTTACATGTAATGTAGATACATATATACATGCTTTTCACTTGCAAAATTATAGTAAACATGTATGGTTTTTACGTTCTTTAAAAATAAGCTAAAGTAGGAGAATCGACGGGATACTATGACCTAACGCTGTTGTACAGTACAAGGTGCTTTGAAGTTGAGTAAACTCGTGGTATTCGAACATCAGCACTTATTTACTCGACTTGGCTTAAAGGCCGTGTAGATTTGCGGGATATCGGTGGTCGCGTTGTTATTACAGATATATCAATTCCTTGTGAGAAAGTAATACTCTTTACAACGGGTTAAATAAAGGAAGAAGAGGTGGAGATGAGAGATGAAGAAAATGGTGAGATTTAGCCCATTTCCGGTCGTGAAAACTTACGTTGGGGTGTGGTGTTTTCTCTGGTCACTCATGTGGCCAACCGTAAAGGCAGAAAAGTACATCGTGTACCTCCGACGCTGATAACTATAGCTCAGGTTCCATCGGACGTATAGACAGCTGGTTTACGATACTCTCCTTACATTCCTTCATTCCTACAACAAAGCCTGCTAATCGTTTGTTACTACTATGTTGGTATAATCATTAAAATTCTATGTCTATGTTCATTACATACGTCGCCGAATTGTGTAAACCAACGGCCTTCTGTTTTTGCGCCTGTATTTGTTTTATGACCTGGTATTCACTGAGAATCAGTTGTGTGTACACGTAACCAGGGCCACGTAATATGCTGAGAGTTTAGTGTGAATGTGCGGCATGGATCCATACGAGCATTTTACACACATGAGCTTACATAGCTCCAGTTGGAATGTGCAATGAAAAGCTTCGTAGATGATAATAGAAATCACAGGTTTTATTGCTCACCTTGGAAACTAGAACATAGAAAAATAAAAAGAATAACCGATTTTAGGTTTTTGTATGGTTTCCTACATTAGTCTCAGCGTTAGCTTGAATTGTTGGTTAGCGGGTGGATGCAGTATATAAAATTTTCTGTCGGCAACTATTTCACGTTTTCTTTTGGGATTCCCTCAGACATTGCCGCTCGAGCCTAACAAAATAAACAACCGAGGATGAAAATTTGCTTGCAAGGTTTTTACGACGATACCAGCTGTCCGTCGGACACAGAGTCAAAACATACGTGCAGAGTGAGCGTCTTTATGAAACAATCTTGGGGTACTAAAATTACCCCTGAGTTCAAACAATTTCCTTAGGAACTCAAATGAAACTGAATCTTTTTGTCATCTCCACCATTTCTTGGCAGCAGCAGAAAGAGCTCTGAAACGAGTGTAAATGTTAGGGGTATTCCAACTCACTCGCTGATTCCAACTGACTCTACTGCATTGTTGCTAGGCTAAAATTCAGTTTAATTTTTAACTCCAGCCATTTGCATCGTGGAAAACTCCTAACCTTATCTCACAAGTAGCTCTTTATATTCCTTCCTTAATTTTTCTTCTGCATCGCGTAACCTCCCATGTCAAAAAAGTCCCTTCTCCTTACTGGAGATAAAATAAAAGGGGATGTTTGTTTAGCGACCAAATTACCTGCACGATAAACACAGCAACCACCTGCGCACGCTTCTGAAAGCAATAAATATTAATTAAATAGAGAATTCAAGTAAAGGCATGCTTAGTAAAAGCGTTTATCACTTGGGCAGTTTATAAGCTAGGACGAACTTTTCAAAGAATTAAATAGACTTACTTTCTTTACTCATGCAAGAATATTGGTTGCCTAAAAGAGTAATGCCACTAAACAGACTGCTTTATTAAAACTTCTGTTATCACCTCGATAAACGAAGTAGTTTCAGTTACAATAGAAGGCCGAGTAGAAAAAGGGCAGTTTTTGTTGGTTAAAAGCGAATCTTCCAAACATTAATTATTTTTAAAGTAACAATGATAGTTTGTTGTGTAATGTTTTTTAAAAATACGAAAAGCTTTGAAGTTAATTCGCAGGGCATAATAACGGATACGAAACAGTGTTTTGTTTTTCAGGACATGGGGGAATTTTTAATCCTCTGATTCATCAACCTTGGTTTGACCCTGCAGCAGCATATATGGCATATAACTGGGAGTGTCTTCGCAGGCAGGAAGCAGTGTCAGCAGCGCTACCTTATAAATTACATCCATCGATTGTGCCAAGAGTTCTCACTCCTGAGATAACGCGATCACTTTCAACAGGCTCTGCCGGAGCTGCGGGTTTAAGTACAGCGGATTTCACATCATTTCTTTCTCCAGTGTCCTTACAACAACATCCGCCTCAACCATCCATTCAGCCAGCCTCTGGACCACCACCACCTCCAACACATCATTTGCCGCCACCGCATCCATCTTCCCAGATCACAAACAGGCTTACACCCATCCCAGACATGTTAACTCAGCCTATTATAACTCATCTTACACCTCCACTGCCCAATTCTTCATTGCTTAATAACTTAAACATTGGACTGATAAGTGTGCAGAATGGCTCGAGGCCACCTGGTCCCGCCTCTTCCCACAGCAGCAAAAGTTCTCTTCAAAATTCTAGCAATCATCCGAAAATTAACACGGGGAATCCTAATTCTACTAAAAAAACTGACCAAGAAAATGAAACTCGTTATGAAATAAAATCTGCTTTTCAACAAGTCAAGCCAAAAGCGACCATTCGGCTGCGGTCTCCAGATAATAATAATGCTAGGCTTTCTCCTGGTCCTACAGTTACTTCCAATGTTCCTTCAAAAGGTGTTTGGCGACCGTATTAAAATTTATAAGTGCATAAGTTCACTTAGTGCAACTTATTTAAATTTTTAAATTTTGTTGTATGTTGTATCACTCTCCCGTGTGTACTCAAATTTTTCCAAATCGATTTAGTATTCATGCAAGTTGTTTTCAAAAAACACGAAACCAAAAGAGCGTTTTTTCAAGATGTGATGCCTTTAATTCTTTTAATTTTCCCCAGCACCGAAAAACTTAGGATCTGTTGCCCACCATTGAGTTTACGAGGTTGCAACAAATATTCAATTTTACACTCACTGTAAGAATGATAAAATAAGATTGAGATATTGAGCTGCAATGCAAGTCGAGGACTTATGATGAGTAAAAAGTGCCATAAATTCAAGTATTTACATAAATGAAAATATCATACAATAATAAATACTACTAATATCTAAGTAGTTAAGTAAATATTTCTACAAAGTGTGTCCTATCCTGTTCTTGTTTCCGTAGCATACTGATTGTCGTGATGGTGTTTTATATATTTCAAGGTGTTACACAAAGAGTAAATAGTTATTGTGAATACGTATGAAATTCTTGTAAGATCATTCCCTATTCATTGGTTATTGACAATTGTGCCCGGTCGATGCTATATTTATATCTAACTCTAATCTTTATATCTTTCAACAGGGAATCGAAAATATTTTTTTAAATTAGTTACCTTATGAATGTGAATTTCAATGGATTTCTCAAAAAGCTGACGTATTTGACATACCAGTCCTGATGAAGAATAAACCATATTTGTGGCCGTCGCCGGTATTATTATTAATTTTATTATATATAATGTTAGTTAATTATTTTATTAATTTTAATTATTTTATTATATTATAATTTTAGCTAATTATTTTATTAATTTTAATAATTTTACTATTGTGGCTACCGCGCATTGTATTATTACAGAGCTCAAGTGTAATGCCGTGTAATGCAAGAATACCAGACAGTTTTCAGCCATGCAGTTTTTTTCGGTTCCTACAAAGTATCCGTGGAACATTTCAATATGTTGTTAAAATTTACTTCTACTTTGTTAATTCCACATGGTATACATTTACAAGCGGTAACTTGGACTTGTTGATTTTCGTTAGCTCGTTTCAATTCACAATGAATAAGGAATCTCTTTTCTCATGTGCATTCATGATATTTTTTGTTTGAATTCATAAACCATTGAATGAAATGTATCAAATTCAGTATGTACATAAACATTCACTCATAATTCATATAATTACTTATATAAAATAAAAGTGAACTACGAGAATAAATGAACAGATTTGAAACAAATTGTATTATTGTGCATTAGGGACCGTTAACGCATAACTTAACGCAATAATGTGGAAATCTTACCACTACAGATATACTTACCATGTCAGTGTAACCATTGTGTGCCCAAGGTAGGAGTTGCTCCCTTTTTAGGTACGCAGTGAAATCTATTTGAAACGTCTCAGGTTATCCATTTATTTTCAGAAATTTTACTGAACTTGCTTGTACATATTTATTTACACTCCACGGTTCGACATTAAAAAGCTCTACAGTTTTTTCCGTTTTGTTTGGTGTAGTTTAGTCATAATTCGCATCTACATAATTAACAACGCACTGTATGCCATACTTAATCTGTTCAAGATACAGAAAATTCTAATCTTGTGTCAATTTGTTTCTTTTCATTAATTGTTTTGAAACTATTTTCAACAGTAATGGGTAACTGAAAAATTGGGGTAAGTTGCCTACTCAAATGTTAGTGACAATAAAATTTGGTTTTCGCTGTTGTTGTCACAAACGGTTAGTAATAATATTAAATTGTTTAATGTTATTAGTAACGTCACTGAATAACGTTACTACAAATTATTTTGTCTTATATGCTTGTCTGAGACTGAGAGAATGTATAATAAATCCTGTAAGAGTCTGACATGCTTACTGTTCTTACTAGAGGCACTAGTCACAATATGGACTTAATCTGTCTGACATTAGAAACTGTAGCTACTAATTCTCTATTGCGCTCATTTACTCGAAGAAATAAAATCATGTTAATAAAATTCGTACTAGCATAAATCTTTCGTTTGACAGAATTCTGTAGAAGTATCACGCTTCTACTGCCTTCCATATGGTGGGTGTCTTATGTATATTTATACTTTATTTATTTTGCCAGTATTATACTCTTCAAAGACCACCCAGCCTTTTCTCTTTCCAATTTAGTAACCGCTAGAATTTCTGAGATCATATATCCATTATCCACGTGTGACAACTAACATGCTTAAATCTATAATTTAATGAAATAAACGAGTACTAGAGTAACATTTAGTAATGATGTTTATTGAGCACATTGAAATATAAATACGCTGAAAAAACGAGAACTTTCAAAAACCAAATGCTATAAATCCTTTATTATTATTGAGCACTTCTGTTGATTTAAACCTTCGCGCGTTTGTAGTACAATTCAAACCTTCGCGGCTTATTTCACGAATTCAAACCTTCCCGGCTTATTCACTATACAGCCAAGCAAGTCGGTGGTATATACAACAAGCCGAGAAGCACAGCGGGCTGAAAGCTGAAACTCTGTCGCAGAGTAGAGGTTTTTCAGCTCGCTCAGCTCGCTGTTCTTCTCGGCATATACCAACTGCTTGCAGCATATTGGAAGCTCGCAATATTACGCCATTTTAGATTATCACTTAACAACGCTAACCATAACTATTATAAACATTAGACATAAATCATCAAATTTGGATTAAATTACGACTGGTAGTGATAAAAACTACGTATAATAATAATAATTTGATAAGAGGAGAATTTTAATGACTGAACTTAGTTCACATTCGTGTGGGATTCTAATTAGGAAAATTAATTACAAGCCTTAGCATCCAGAGTTTTGATCTTTATATCCCTAAAAATATCATTAGGATGTAAGGATTGATTTGTAGGAACATTGGACTTTAGTAACTATAGCAAGTTAAATGTGTTGCGCTAATATGAAATCCTTTCATTTTTCTATTTTAAATAATCAGTGCGTCCAGTGTCTGAGGCTTCAGTTGCAATATTGCGGTACAACGGATCTATATACAAATTATATTAACATAAAAAATCATATTTGATCAGCACGTTGTGCTGATCCACTAAGGGGTGAAGCACCATACAGTGATGCAAAAGCAAGGTTTAATAACGATGTTTGTATTAAATTGAACAAGCGATTAGTTAAATTCCACGTGTATAGCCTAATATTGAGTTTGGGATAAAACTTTAGTGGGCCGAAAGCTGTTTCCCCATAATATTTTGATGATGAATTGCCAACTACCTATATGAAACGAATTGTTAGTCTTACAGTTAATACTTCACGTCTTATATGAGATTACTTTGCCTGGCGAAGCGGGATATCAATATTAAGCCTTCTCGACAGACCTTGATACGAGATCTATTGCCATTTACACTTATTATTTACGCTATTTATTTACACAAGTAATTGCTCCTGTGCGAAGCACGGGGCTTTTACTAGTATTCTTTATTATTAAACAGCACTTTCTGTCCGTTTTTTTAAAGTTTCGCGCGATCTTAATTCAATGGCCTTACAAAACGCCCGAAAGGTGGCATGCACTACCTGTCCGTTTATTTAAAGCGCTACACTTAATATACGAGCCCACGATTTAGGCATACAACCAGTCTACGACAGGGCGTGATTCGTAAGCCGTTTGGCTTTTATTTTCTATAACCACACTACCACCTCTTCAAGTAATTGTCCCTGTGAAGCACAGGGCTTTTACTAGTGTATATATATGTATACATACACATATATATAACTGCTGAATATACTTCAGTAATTACGTATTTGCATCCTTTATGCACAAGTGGCAACAACTTTCCGCTCACCATTAATAACAAAATTGTGATCGGTTTAACTTTATTAGATTTTTTTGTAGCTATTGGTTTCCGGTTTAAGTTATAGTTTGTCATTCAACATGCACATTAAAAACGATATTTATCATTAAACTTTTGTTGCGTTTTTACCGTAATAACGGTATCCATTAGCGCTACCCAACGCTGATTTTTTAAACTGCGTAACTTTTATTAATTGACAACGAACAAAGAAATGCAAGATCAAATTATGAAGTGAAAGCGAACAGTGTAGTAAGTGTAGAAACGTATCAAGTTTATGCTACAGTAGATCCAGTTTCGTTTTACAGTACAAACTGAGGACCATACTATTATACAGTAGTCAATATGTGATAACACAAACTAGTTAATGACAAGTCGCGAGGCACTCTCATTAAGGTACATACGGGCCTGAATAATTGCAAACCATGGATTTTGTTACTTTCTTAGTGACAGAGTTACAGTTTTCCTTAAAGTAAAGTTTCTCGTCAAGAATTATACCCAAATATTTAAAAGACCATGCTCTACTGATTTCCACATTGTTAACAAAGAGCTTACAATCAGTCAAAATATTATAATTTGATTTGTGGTACACTACATACATTGTTTTGTCGGTGCTTATACTAAGTGCATTGTCACTCATCCATCTAAAAATGGTAATAGCCACACTTGCATGTTAGAGAGTAAGTTGTTTAAACATTTGTCATACATAAAGATAACCAGGTCGTCGGCATAGGCCACATAATCTATAGACAAAAGGTTATTAATATCCGAGAAAAACCTGATAAACAGGAATGGACCTAAGATAGAACCTTGCTCATTAATATCAGAGAATGTACCAGATGTTATGCTGTTAACAACGATCTTAAATTTCTCATGTACAGATAATCACACAGTACCCTCAAAGTTGAACTACTACATTTAAAATTCTTTTTAATTTTGTGGGGTAGAATTATACGTGAAACTGAGTGCTTCATGCTTTTCTCAAATCAATGAAGACGGCCAGTACCTTAAATAATGGGGGAGTGAGATATGTGCATGACTTGTGCACGAATACAAATACCGCTGTAAAGCATGACCGACCGCGCCTTAAACCATGTTGTTTATTATCCAGTAACTCACTAAACTTGATATTAAGCCGATTAAGCATTACCTTCTCAAATAGTTTATTTAAGAATGACAGGGAATGAATGGGCCGGTAAGAATCAGCACAATCTTTGCTACTTTTACCTTTATAGATAGGAGTTACGATAGCTGTTTTGAAACAAGCTGGTAGTTAACCGTACAATATTATCATATTGAAAAGCATCAACACAGGTGTAAGAATTGAAGCCTTTGAGAATAGCTTATAGTTAACTACATCATGGCCACTAGATCTACACTTTAGGCTTCTAATCGCACTCCATAATTCCTCAGGCTCAATGGGTATGTGAGTATCACTAATGATCCAGTGAGTTTCTAAACTCAAGTCGTTATCAGTATTGATTGATTGATTTATTTATTTACGTGTTGAAAACATAACAATTCTTGTTTATTTCATGTCAAACAAGTCGGTAGAAATAATAAGGTCAGGCATATTGTAATTATTCTAAATCATTGCATAAAATTAATTTCAACTCTACTAAGTGAGTTCCACATTTGTACAGCTAAATACGAGAAAGATTGTAGGCCAAAATATTTCACTTTTACACTGTGATCAAGGTTTAACAGTTTTCTCAATGTTCTTTCTGTTCTTTGGTATCGAGGTTGGATCACCTCACATAACATGTTCTTTATGGGATTTGTACTTGGAACAATAAAATGTTTATGCATAAATTTTACGAGAAGTTTTCTTCTTTCTTCTGTCAATAACCAAATCATGTTTTCTAGAATTTTGGTTTTCGGGGTTAGTTTTTTATGATAGCTAGACGAAAAAACATTTTTTGTATATTTTAAAAAGACTATCGTCTAGCTTCGCCATTCTGGACGGACAGATTGAGCCCCATGCATGTAGACCGTAATTTATCACAGAGATGATTCAACTGTCGACGAATATTGCCAGATCTCTCTGAGTAAATCTGCTTCTGTATCTGGCCAGCAATTTAGTTCGCGCTGAAATCTTGGTACATGTTTGGAGAAAATGCTCATTCCAGGTAAGATTTGCATCTGATAAGAGCCCCAGGTATTTGAAACTACTCACTTGCTCGATTGGTTTTCCATCAAGGGAAAGCGATATGCTTGACTCGGGTTTATTTTTTTTGGAGATTGTAATAGCATAATATTGGTGTTTCCAGTTTAACTTGCATACCGTTTTCATTTGACCACTCTTGCAGTATCTGCATTTCTCGTTGCAGTACCCTTCGAATTTCCTCTAATGAATAGTCCGCGTTGTATATTACTAAATAGTCTGCAAAAAGGATGCATTTCGAGTTCATAAAGCGCTTTGGGGGGTCATTGATGAAGATCGAGAACAATATAGGGGACAAGCAACCTCCTTGAGGTGTCCCAAAGTTCACCACTACTGGATCAGAAAGTACCTTCCCGACTCGGACTTGTATTTCCCTCTCACTTAGGTAGGAGGTGAACCACTTCAAAAGGCTACCTGATACCCCTATACACTTTAGCTTGTGCAATAATAATTTGTGGGAGGCAGAGTCGAACGCCTTCCGGAAATCAATAAAAATAGCTGCAATGTATTTGCAAACTGTCCGCATCAATCTACGCATCATTCGTGAACTTTATATTCGCACTTGTAGTACATAGTATTTTTCTGAAGCCGTGTTGGTTAGGAGACAGAAGATTATGCTTCTCGAGAAATGCACAAAGGTGCATATGAACAATGCGATCAAAAAGTTTGGCTAAGACTGAGAGCAATGAGGTGGGACAGTAGTTGTCACAGTTCGTTCTTTCACCCTTGCCTTTGTACAAGGGGATGACAATAGCTTTCTTGCATGCGTCAGGATAGATTCCATAATGGTAGGAGATATTAAATAAGTATGTTAGTATTACACTTATTGGCTGTTTAGGACTTTCGCCACTTTAATATGCAAACCGTGGACTCCCATTGCTTTCTCGTTTGTTTGTTTTAATTTGTTGTTTTTAATTTTATTTCGGTTTGCTTTATATTTAATCCACCCTTACGTACTAAGCTTTTTATTAACTTCAGCTTTGAGCTTGTCACGTTTAGCTAAAAATGATTCAAAGTTATCAGTCATCCACAGTGGTTTTTTAGCTTTAACACCAACATTTCTCATAGGGACCGTCCAGTCAATCACGTATGTTGTGAGGTAGATAAAAAATTGTTAAAACAGTCGTTAACAGTAGTGCTTAAACTGAAGATCCACCATGGAGCTTGTGTAAATTTTTCCATAAGCATGTCTGTATCAACACGTTTTAGACTTCTTGTTTTTACAACTTTGCTTACACACTTTGCATGAACTTTTGCCGTACTGTGTAAATGAGATCGTGGTCGGAGATACTGCAAAGGTACACTCCAGATTCTAACTGCAAGTTTGGTCTATTAGAGAATATAATATCCAGTAAAGTACTGGATGTACATGTGGTTCTAGTTGGAGTCGTTATCAGGTTTGTAAAGCCAGCTCTAGCCAATATATTCATAATTTCCCATTTGTCGTTGCTATTGGAGTTCAAGTCACAGTTTATATCTCCAATGATATAACATTCTTTTTGCGTTGCGTTTGTGACCGCTTCCAATGCTCCTCTGAAAAGGTGCAGGTAAAAGGTAAAAAGGTACCTTGGTGAGTATAGGACAGTTATGCATATAGGGCTGGAAGGACCTGATTTTACCCCAACTTGCAAGGATTCAATGGGGAATGGGAAAGGTGTGGGTAGGAGTGTAACATTCCATGGATTTAGCCATGTTTCAGTTATAGCAAAAAAATCATTGTCAAGCATGAGAGATCGAACGTCGTCTTTTTTCCCAGCAGAAAGAATATCTCGTGTATTTAGACGATCAATTGTAGAGGATTTCTTGTATTTGGATTTAAATACTGGTCTTACAATATTTGTGTTGCTAATTGTTGTTGCTGATGGTTTTGTGTTTGCATTTGATAATTGCGTGCATGATTTTCATACCGATACGGTACTGCATTTTAATTTTTTTGATACCCATTTCTCTTTTGATACACGAATGGTGTGCCATGCGCTTACACGGTGTACAATTGTATAGTTTTCAGGTCTTCTTAAATGTGTTACAGATTACGCAAATAGTCAGGCTGACAGCGGGGCTGCATCTTGGACATTCCCATTTAAAAAACACTCACTATCCCAAATTGCAAAGAAATGTAAATCAAACAAAGAAACAACTTTCACAACTTTCAGTTAATTTCCTAGGAACTACTACTTCAAGTTTTAATATATGAAATTCAGGAAATTCTACCCCCGAAATAAAAAATAAATTGGGTCTTTTTTTAAAACACAGAAACTTGTAGTTCTCTTGCTTTTGTTGTAATTCGGCTCCCGGTGGACCACACAGAAAAGGTGGGAAAACCAAAACAAAGCAGAGAGTAATATTTATACGTGTTTTTCCGATTTTTGCATTGTGCTGTGTCAAGTGTTTGTATGGTTATAAGGGACCGTAACAGTCAGTTAGCACATTACATATTTCAGTCGTTGAACTAACATATGGAGCAGTTGTTGTGGGTACATGACAATCATTAAGTATAGTTAAAATTAGTTAAAGACGCGAAGTGAAATATAAATAATATATTAAATAAGGGTAGAGGTTCACTTTTTAACAAGGCTTCGTCAGGCAAACGATAT
The DNA here is from genome assembly GCA_947179485.1 of Allacma fusca. NCBI lineage: Eukaryota > Metazoa > Arthropoda > Collembola > Symphypleona > Sminthuridae > Allacma > Allacma fusca. The sequence continues at coordinate 22,111,605 of OX359245.1, forward strand.
ACTAGTAGTAACATTCAATATATTGCATATTAAAATCAATAAAAATTGAAAAATTGAAATTGTTGATTTTTCGATTATTTAAAATAATCATTACTGTTATTTTAAAAAATATGAATTAGTTAAGCCATTTAAAAAATGTTTTTTAAAAACTAACTAGAAAAACTTCATTTGTATATTCAAGAGTTTACAACTTCACATGATTCTATAAAATTTGAATTAAAAATATAAGAGACATCAGCTCCATTTCTTGATGTATTGATTATTCCGGACCAATTAAGTGACACTATTCAAACAACCATCTATACGAAGCCCACAGATTCACACACGTATGTGTCTTACTATTCATATCATCCCAAATCTACTTTGAATGCAATTCCATATTCACAGTTTCTACGTTTAAGAAGAATATGTAGCCGAAATGATGAGTTTGAAAACCAAGCTAAAATATTGTCAACAGACTTTCGTAATCGACATTATCCCGAAAACCTTATTAAAGAAGCTATAAACAAATGCAGATCAATTCCGAGAGAAGAATTAATCAACAAAATCAACCCACGCCAAAATGTAACAACAGAACGAATTCCTTTAGTACTTAACTATTCTCCACTTGCACGTGTGTTAGCCTCTGATGCTATTATGCTATACAAGTCAATAATCCCTAATTGCACCGGTTCTCAAATTATTCCACTGCCACCATTGAAATCTTTTTGCCGGGCCCCCAACTTAAAACAATTACTTGTCCGCACATCAATTACCAAAACACCTATACCAACAACACCAGGCACATTTCCATGTAAAAGAGGTATCGATGCGTCACCTGCAAACATACTTTAAAACTATCTACGGTGACAAACTTGAAGAGAACAATACATCTCAAACAAGAATTTACATGTGAATCAAAGTCATTGATATATGCTATTAAATGCAACAAATGCTCTGATGTAATACATGTAGGGCAAACGGAAAGACATCTTGGGGATAGATTTGCGGAACACAGGAGAGATGTGTTGAATATACAATATAAAAATGTTTCCCAACATTTTAATCTAACTGGTCATAGTGTGGATGATATGCTAGTTACTGGATTGAAGTACGCATCAAGAGATGAAAAAGTCAGAATTGAAACCGAAAACCGAATGATCCATTTCTTCAAATCTAATGCATTGCCTGGAGTGAATATCAAATTTACATATTAAGGAAACATCGAAACCTCAGGACGAAAGTTCGACGGGTGTGGCAATCCCGGGGTTATCTTAGCCAAAAAAATTTTTTAAATGGCTTAACTAATTCATTCTTTCATTCATTTTTATTGATTGTAATATGCAATATATTGAATGTTACTACTAGTATATCATTTGCCTGACGAAGAGTAAAAGCTCGAAACGTTGCTGCGAATAAAATATATGTCTTGTGTTAAAAAGTGAACCTCTACCCTTATTTAATGTATCATTAAGTATAGGTTTATTAATAACAGTGATGGTTTTACGGGGTACACCTAGGACTTCACGAATGACATTCCATATCCCGCGAGGGGAAGTTGAACTAGAGACCTGACCATTAAAATAACTACGCTTAGCAGAGGATATTTCACGTTTCACATGAGCCCTCAGGTACCTATGTATATTCCAGGAGGATGTGTCATTATTCTGTATCGCCAGCTTCTTACAAGAGTCCCTTTCACGTATATGCATACGACTTACCTTACTTACCCAGGACATAGCAGTAGCCTTAACGCTTTTCTGCTTTACAGGTACAAAACTATCCAGATGTACACGAAAGTAAATAATCATAATCAAAAAGCACCAGATCATGGTCTGAGATGCCCATATGTAAAACATTTCAGTCAATAGATAGAGACGATGGCACATACAGGTGATCAATTAATGAGCTGGGTACTCTTTTACCTACGGTCTGGCGTATTTGTAAATTAATTATATGTTTAAACCTGTGCATTTGAAAAGAGCTTATAAGCTTAAATGTATCATTATTTAAAGCAGGGAGGTCAATATTCATGTCCCTAAAGATAAAGCAGGGTGATTTTAGGGCAAGCAGGCATTCAAATAAACTGTCAAGGAACAGGAAGAATTTGTCAACAGGAGCAGAAGACCGCCTGTATATTAAAACAGGGATAATTGACTGAAATTCAGTCAGACCAATTTTGCATACTGCATACTCTACATTACTATTAAAAACTTCAACCTTAATATTTAAAACAGTATAGCGGACTCGATTATGAATATACAATAGGAGTCCTTCACGTTTTTTGTTTGTGACTGTTACAAGTAATAACATTATACCCATGGATATTAAAAGGACATACATTAGTGTTGGAATCAAAGAATGTCTCAACCAATGCTACAATGTCAAGTTCTTTCACATATATGAGCTCCGTGAACGCCTCAAACTTATCCATAGAAAAAATATTTATATTAAGGTACATATGCTTATCTAACTTAAGATTTGAGGAGTGAGTTTTAACGATCGCAGGTAAAGACTAACTACCAGAACTGGAAACATATCCAGCACCACATATAGTAAGAATAATACTGGCGGGGGATCACAATGTATACATATATTACAGAGCCACAGGTCGTGAATAATTGCACGGTAAGATTTGATCTTGATGTTGAGGCTGTTTCTATGGAACTAGCTCTTACATTTAATATACTATAATTTAAGGACATTGCGTCGAAACTTTAAGGAGCACACACTAAATTCAATTGCCACAGACATATAGGAACAACAGCCAGGAATAACAAAACAAAAGCAGGTAGACGTGGGTCCGGTTGGTTAACAAAAGGAAACACAAGGCCGTGACTGTTCCCAGGGAGTCAGGTAACCAAGCAGGCAATAACGTTGGAATGCCTAACAGTCATTCGTGACTTTAAAGGCAGCCAGGTACTTTGCTGTTAGACAGCTATCAAGAGAACCATTCAGTATTATAGTAAAGTATCAACTAACCTGTTGTATGTGATGACGTAATTGGAATCTTGGCGTGGAATGGGATTGAGAAGGTCAGCTGGACCCTCAAGCGTAAGTTTCGGCTCCCGAGAGCTCGGTGCTCTTGTCGACGGACTGAATGAAACGGTCGGGAAAAAGAAGCCAATCTTCGTACTTTGCGAATGAAGTTTGAAAGAGTGAGTTGGGGTAAATTGGGCTTTAGAGCAGAATTGTTTTGAATGAGAGCTGGCTGCATTTATTGAGTACCGAATATACCTGCTTGTGCGGCTGCTGCTGCAGTTGCGGCGGCTTTTTTATACTCAGCGTTACATTCCAAGCGTCGAAGAGGCCTTGGATGACACAAATATTGTCAATGATCGGTTCGGTTTCTTTAGTTACGACATCTACGTTGGCTTCACACATCTCGTATATAGATGTTGTATGGAGCCGACTTTCATCGTCATTCTTTTTACACGAGTGAGATAACTCTTCCCTCAGAATCTTCTTCGGATAAGCTATAACTGATTACGTTGTGAGAAAACGAGACACTATAGTCACGCACAGTCACAGATTCAGTCACAAAATAAAAAACTCGGGTGAACAATGCTAGCTCGATGGTATAACCAAGTGGATGAAGTGTTATATGCAACTTAAATATGATTTTCCTATGTATATTCTTGCGATGCGATACCAAACTTCCAAATATAGAGTGGATAGTTGCACATATTTGTAGGACAACTTTAATATTTACTGTTTGTGAGAAAAAACAGCTGTGTGCTCATTGTGTGCGTTAAAGTAGCTACGAACAATATCCCTACTTCCGAACCCCCAGTCCAAGCCAGTAGTCGCGAATAAATATCTGGAACCTTACCTGGTAACGCTCGTCAGGAACTACAACCACAAAATAAGCAGTTACCCATCTCAACCCAATGGGTAAGTATATAGCGACGATTCTAGAAGGACAATTCACATAAGTAAACATCTCTAAACTCTTTCAAACTACATTGAACGGCTACCAACCACAAATTCACAACTCCAACGGATTGGTTAATTGACTAAAAATGATCCTAATCCAAACCGGTCTGCATTTTTCGGATTATGTTTTGTGTTAACTGACCCGCTTTGAAACTTTCGGATGACTTCAGTATCGAGTATGCTGCTGGATAGGATCTAAGAAGCTAAATGAAATAAATTTAAATAATATTTGTATGGAGATAATTTTTAAAACAATTAAAGGAACATTTTTGCTTCAATACAGAAATTTTTAAGGTCATTTAAAGTTGTCAATTTGTAATGGAATATTTTTATTCTGAATATATATATATATATGTTTCACATATTTTAAGAAATATTCTTGTTCCGACGAATTTGAAACTTTGAAATCATTGATCTAATAGGTTTGGCAATTTATATTGAAGTATTTGTTTAAGTTAAAACTAACTGTTTAAGTAGTTTATACCTTTAGTAAAGTTGGGTCCTCACTCAACAGTAGGTTATGCTTTTAGTAATGTTGGGTCCCCAATCATTAATAGGTTATTATGTTAGTAAATAAAAAACACTATAAATAACATCTTTAACTCTGCTGTTGTTCAGGTAAATTCGAGCGATAGGATTAACGTTATTTTATAATTTTAATATATTTGTTTATTACAGCAGTGTACAAAGCATTACAGTCCAGTATTAAAATATTTAATACATCAACTAAGGATGTCATTGCTTATGTTATAATTTGACTATAAATTTTTTAAAGGTGGAATCATTGATGAAGATTACAGAGTTATTGTACATGTGACTATCTTCAACCATTGCAGCGAAGACTTCGTTATTTACAGGAGCGACAGGATTGCACAAATAATACTTGGCCTAATCTTGAGCAGTAGCTGAGGTAATGATTATTTTGTCAACATTTGCATAGATGTGTAAATTATTAATTACAATTTTAACTCTAATTTTTTAAATTCACTTTGCATTTAGAATTGTATATACTTGTTCTTTTATTTTTGATCAGGTGCTTGATGTTACTAAAAAAGGTGCAGCTGAGCATGGATTAAGCGAGAGTTGAGACCATGTTGTTATGCATGTTACAAATTTAGTGTTTGAATGATTAATTTAATTATTACTAAAATTACTTTAAAAATAATCGACTACATCAGGCACAAATAAAGTACGTGCACGCTTTCGTTGGGAAAACTCAATCATCTGTCCGCCAATTCTTTATGCATACATTCAAATGAAATTGAAATCAAATTAGTGATGTATACATACCAGTGTAAACGTCTCTTTGAGCATCTTAGAAGACTTGAGTACTGCTATCCATGCTCTACAATTTTTGCTGAGGTTAGAGTTGTAATCCTAGTAAGTTGAAGCCAGACCTGGATAACCAGAGGTGTGGACTATTTTGAAAGATTGTAATTGAAATAGTATTTGAAATACATTTAGTATTTGGTATTTTGTTAGACGTAAATTGTTTAAGGTGTTTTGTATTTTGTATTTTGTCAGCACCAACTGGTCTACTGTATGTTGTAATTGGTATTTTGAGGATTACAAGCTTGACAGTATTTTGTATATATCTTATAAAATTTGCCCACCTAGTATTTTAAATACAAAAATAGTTTTAAAATACTTGACTCTGGCAATTGCTAAGGTCGTCTCTAAAACATGTTCAAATAAACATTTTAAATGTAAAAGAACTAATTTAAAACGTTTGGAACCAGTTTTTGAAACTTGTTTGGCGGGTTTGAAGAACTTACTGGATAACTTCATAAAATTCAATGTATCTGAGAACAATGAAGTTAGCTAAATTAGTGGCGCGAATATAAATACATGACTAATACACAAATGCATAACTCTAAAGTATAATTGCATGCAGTTACTTTACGTAAGTTGATTCATTTTTAAATAGCGTATTATTTGACCGAATTATACAAAATACTGTGAGAGAATAAACTTTAGATACATCTCAGATATGTACTAAGATAAATTCGAGAGTATTTTCAATAAGTATTTCGTATTTCAAATATAGGTATTTTTATTTCATATTTTCTCCTTTCGTTGGAAGCAAAGTATTTTATTTTGTATCTTGCCCAAATGACTCCGGATATTTGTATTTTATATTTGTATCTTAACAAAGTTACACCTGGTATTTGTATTTTATATTTGTATCTTAACAAAGTTACACCTGGTATTTGTATTTTATATTTGTATCTTAACAAAGTTACACCTGGTATTTGTATTTTATATTTGTATCTTAACAAAGTTACACCTGGTATTTGTATTTTATATTTGTATCTTAACAAAGTTACACCTGGTATTTGTATTTTATATTTGTATCTTAACAAAGTTACACCTGGTATTTGTATTTTATATTTGTATCTTAACAAAGTTACACCTGGTATTTGTATTTTATATTTGTATCTTAACAAAGTTACACTTGGTATTTATACTTTATTATTATAATTATTATTATTAGTCTTTATTCAATGTGTCAAAGGAGTCAATATTAATATCGGTTTTCACCCCAGACACTAAGTAGTTTCAAAGTCATAATCTGTACAGTTAATAAACACATACCGCGTCATTTTGAATTATAGGTAAATAATTTACAAGTTAGCATCATTGCGCTGTGACAAAATATGTTTGATAAGCATTTTATGAAAAAAAGAATTTAAAGCATCTCGCATACGAAGCTCAGGCGGTAGGTTGTTCCAAATGTTAACACATAAGTGCACTACATTTTTTTGAGCCACAGCAAGCTTTTGTAGCGGTTGGGAAAGGACAATATTTTTGGCCGATCGCAGACGTGACGAGGTTATTTTAATTAGATGTAGACCATTTATGTAGTTGACACGATGTCCATGTTGTAACAATGCATACATAAATTTGCTACTATAATTAACTAAACGTTCATTTACAGTAAGTATACCAAAGGACTCATAGACATTGGAGAGTGGGAAAGTTCTCTTTGGTTTATAGTTAGAAGTGTACAAGCCCAGCAAGAACTTACCCAGCCTTCGCTGGAGAAGCTCAACCCTGGACTTACATACACTGGTTCAGACTAGAATGCAATAATCTATATGGGAGAGCACAAAGGAATTGATTAGTATACATAGTGTATCCCCATTGAGGTAGCGGCGTATCTTAAACAATGCACCCATAGATTTAGAGACCTTCTTCAAAAGGTGGTCACAATGATCTTTAAAATTCAGTTTGTCATCAATAATAATACCTAGATATTTAAATGACCACACTCGTTCTATCTCCTCCCCATTAATAAACAATTTACAGTCCGTATCTATGCTACGGGGCGACTTATTATAAATTAAGTACGTTGTTTTCGATATATTAATAGTAAGAGAGTTAACATGTATCCACTTCTGTAACCTATCCAACCACATTTGCATATTGCTAAAAACTTGGGATAAACAAGTGTCATACATGAACATAACCAGATCATCGGCATAGGCAACATAGTCAATAGTTAGTAAGTTGGAAATGTCTGAGAAAAATAAAACAAACAGGTAGGGACCAAGTATAGATCCTTGTGGTACACCATTGAGGTCACTATACTCCAGCGAGAGTGTCCCATTAATAAATATTTTAAATTTACGATTGGATAGATAGTCAGAAAGAATACATAGGAGCCTCTCATTACATTTGAAGTTTGACCTGATCTTATTTAGTAATAGTAACCTAGATACGGAGTTGAACGCTTTCCGAAGATCTATAAATACAGCTAGGACCTTAACCACTGGAATTCCTAAATACAAACATATCTTCTTTACAAACACTAATATAGCTGTAAAGCATGAACGACCCCGTCTAAATCCGTGTTGATTTTCATCCAAATTTCTTTCACACTCAATAAGTAACCTTCTATAGATAACGTTTTCGAATAATTTGTTTATAAATGGAAGACCATGTATAGGCCTAAAAGAATCAGGGCATAGTTTACTTCCCTTCCCTTTATAAATAGGTGTGATTACAGCAGTCTTGAAATGTTGGGGGATAGAACATGTAGATATGATGAGATTGAATAGTAATAGTACAGGAGTAACAAATGCAGCTTCACAGAAAAGGTCCATGTTGATAACATCATGATTATTACTTTTACGCTTCATACCACAAACAGCACACCAAACCTCATCGGAGGTAATGTTTTCACATACAGCATTACCATCCAATGTGTTTTTAAATGCTAAAATGTCATCACCATTATAATTACACGGCACAGTAAATGAGGATGCTAATGAGTCACATATTTGACTATACGACCGTGTAGTCGTATTATCATAGGCAAGTTTATCTATCTGAGTTCCAGTATGTCTTTCAGTACCCATAGCCTCATCAATTACTCTCCACATACCATTGATTGTATTATTTCCATTCATTTTCATACTAAAATACTTACGCTTAGCAGCATATATATTACGCTTAACATTTGCACGTAGCTGCTTATAAGTATTCCAAAATTCTAATGAGCTATGCAAACATGCAAGTTTCTTAAATTTATCTCTCTCTTTAATGAGTATACGTGTGTCTCTATCCACCCATACCTTCGCTGTAGATTTTACACATTTCCTACGTACAACTGCAAAATCATCCAGTAGCACACGCACTGTGGTGGCTATAACATTATATACAAAATCGATACTATAATTAGCATGCAAAAGAAAGTTCCAGTCAATCTTAGCAAGTTCAGTGTTGAATAGACACCAATCAATGCCTTTGAGATCACGTGTTACAATTTCTTTGACTTAATGTGCAGTTGCCTTCTTAAAACTATAGTTAAAACATAGGTAGTCATGATCAGATAATCCTGTGGTATTACTACTCCACTCAATGCTCAAGGCAGTTGGTACATACACATGATCTATAAGCGAGCTTTTATTCCTAAGAAATACTTTAAACGGGTCTTCCTCGTCATTGGAAACATTAGTCTCAGGCTGGTTGACTTGTTAATACAGTGGAACTGAAAATTGGCACTATTAGCAGAAACCAAAATATGTTGAATTTCAAAAATAATTACCAAAACGAGATGTATGTTTACATGAAGCAAACAATACACAAGTCGAAATACGCTTAAATTTAATGAATCTGACAAGCTATTTATGTGTAGTAATCCGATATGTGCATGCATGCTCACAAAATACGTTTGCAATTTCTCACGTATTCAAACGGAATACTAAAAAATACGTTCACGTTGAGTTGAATCGACAGTTGGAAGTTGGAGTACTGGTTAATATGATATATATATATATATGGTGAATATGGTTAATATGATAAATGTTTTCTGAAGTTGTTCACTGTAAATGCTTCATTAAGCATGGTTAATAGTTATAATTGTTGAAATTAGCATTTCTTTTAATAATTCCCGAAAAGACCTCGTAACGTTTATTTCCAGAAAATAATGACTTCATGCAAGTAATTTCAAAATAACTAAATTATAGGTAACAAGTAAAAATAGTCTGCACCCAATTCCGATCAAACGCAAAATGGCAACTTGTTCCAAAATCAAAATAAAATAGTTGTTTACAATTTGTGACTGGAAATTTTATGCCAAATTAATCGCACGGAGTTTTAAAAAAGTACAATATTCTAATGAAATCTAACACGGAAAAACACATTTAGATCATTTATCTTTTCGCGAATGTTACAATGACTTGCATTGAACAGTTCTGATATTCCAAAAGGTGCTTCACTTCACAAGATGCATGTTGCTATTTGAAAAGATCTTACAAGGGTTAATTTTGCATCGTGTTTCTGAAAAGCTTAAAGACCATCAACAAGGTTTTCGTAGAGGGCGTTCATTTGAAACAATCGTCCAAATTGATGTTGTCAAGGGACACGCGGTGGCAGTGTTTATAGACGTTCGCAAAGCATTTGACACAATGCAACATATACCCTTATTATTGAAGCGTATATGTAATTTCAAGTTGCATAATGACATTATCCGTTTGTTGTCTTATCTCCTGCAGAGATCCTATTCAATTAAAATAGGCGACAAGATCTCTAAACTCTTCAATTTCTTCTGCGGTGTACCTCAAGGAAGTATTCTTGGACGATGATTATTTATATTATATATTTATTTATTTATTCAATTTAAGGTCTTGTAGGCTTTCGCCCATGACCCGAGGAAATATTTGGTGTTTTGAATTGAATACATACTTGTACATGATTCTCTGGATACATTTTAGAGAATATAAATTAACATTAGTATTAGACCCCCAATTTATATTGGTATAGCTAAATACCAAGTAAATGCATATAGTACATATTCCAAGTTAATTAACTAAAATCACTTAAGAATTCTCTTCTTCTGAGAAAATTGATTAGTATCTGAAGAATCTTTAACATTTCTTCACGGCTAGTTGGGTTAAAGTTCCTCCTAAATTGCTGTGCAAAGTATCGGTTCTGAAGGTTTTGTTCTTGCATAGGGCAGGTTAGTAGCATATGTTCCAAAGTATCACTTGCCTGAGTATTGCAGCATTTGCATGGCTGTGGTGCGAAGCTATTTGGAAATTTGTACACATCCATTCCTATTCTAAAGTATGTTCCCGACAATTTGGCTTGAGCAAGCAAACGTTTATATCTAATTCCTACGTCAATGCTAAGGTATGTTGGAGGTATCCCAGGTATGTAGTTGAACACTTGATAAGCACTGTCTTTGCGAGTCTTTCAATTTATTTAGGTCTGTGTTGCCAATCATAGTACTGATATTCGTGATTATTTGGGTAAAGTTCTCCTGTGGGTATGCAGAATTTTGATCGTTCCACAATTCTTCAGAATTGTGTTCCGCTAGAATTTTTCTTATCTGGGTCACCCAGTTATAATTTTCAGATTTGTAGCCACCGTCTGGATTTGTTAAGCTGTCGATTGAGCATAATGCATTGTATGTGCATTTTGGATATCTTGAGTCATCCATATTTTGCAGTGCAATTATGTAACGTATTAGTTGACGAAGTATGTTTAACTTTGTGTGAAGCTGTCTCGTTTCAAGTCTTACCACATAACCGGGAGTTAATTTGCACATTACCAGAATTCTTTTAAAGTAGTATTGTTGGATGCTTTCTATTTCAGTTAGATAACGCAATCCCCAAATTTGAGCACAATAGAGAACGGTGGTTCTAATGCATGCAGCAAACATTTGTGAATTTTGGCATTTGATAATGTAGTAAATGTTTTACCGCATGCCGCTCTTCCTTTTGCTTGAAAGTATTGCAAGTTTTTCCTAAATATCCCCGATGAGCAGAACTTTACACCTAAGTAAACATATTCATTTACAATAACCACCCTTTGTTGTTTATATTCGAACCAAAGTATCGGAGAAAGCTTTGCACGGCTTTTGCGGAAAACAAACATTTGGGTTTTAGCAAGGTTTACCACCAGTTTTATATCCTCAAAATATTCAGTAAGCACTAAAATATTTCGTTTCATGTCAGCAGCTGTTCTTGTCATAAGGACCATATCGTCCGCGTAGAGAAGAATTAAAATGCGCAGTGTAGGATTAATTTTTATGCCTCCACTTCCTTTGCTTTTGAGTAATGTTTCAATATTATGTATGAAGAGTGAAAACAGTAGAGGACTCAAACTGCAACCTTGGAGCAATCCTTTTTGTATGGGTATGGGATTCGTGGTGCCACCTTCCACTCGGACCTTGGTGCTAGCTTTTGCATAAAGATGTTGTAAGATGCGGATGATTTTGCCACTGGTTCCAATGTCGTTTAGGGTTTTCCATAGCAAATTGTGATCTATGGAAGGGAAGGCCTGTTTGAAGTCTATGAACAGAGCATATAGTTTGCCATTATTATCGTTTAAAGCGATTTGGATCGCTATATTCAGTGTATGTATATGATCAATACAGCCTCTTCCTGCTCTAAAGCCAGCTTGCGCTTCTGGAAGGAGTTTGTTGTTTTCTGCCCATTTTCTGAGCCGCCTCACAATAATGTGTGTAAATAGTTTCATGGTTGTATTAGCCAGTGCAATTGGACGGTAATTTTCAGGATTTTCAGCATCACCTTTTTTGAAAATCATACAGGTTTCGAACTCACTCATATCCGCTGGTGGTTCTTCACTAGAGAAAATTTTATTAATTGCCGTGCATAACAATTTGCCTCCGCTGGCAGGGAGAGTTTTGAGAAACTCATTTGTTATTTCATCCGGCCCTGCCGCTTTCCCATTTTTAATGTGTTTCACAGCTTCGTTAAATTCAAAGACGCTTATTTGTTGATCTAGAAATTCATGGCGCGTATCTGACATGGCTAAATATGTTGAACCCTGTTCAGCCGGGGCCATGTATGTTTCCCAGATATGTTTTTCTATAGCGTTAGGGATACTTGTGGATTTTCTAAAAAATTTAATAGATTTCCAGAACTGTGTTAAGTTTGCGGAATCGGCCACTTCTTTAATCTTGTTTTCCCAGTAAAGCTTCTTTATGAGCTGTAGTAATTTCTTGTAATTCTTTTGTTGTTGTATGTAACTGTCTCTAATCGTTGGGTCCCAATTTGTGGTTCTACAATTCTTCAAAGCATGTTGAAGGTCTTTCTTGGCTTTTATGCATTCATTATTATACCAGGCAGGATATTCATAATTATTTGTGCGCTTTGTCATTTTTGATGCTTTAGCTGCTGATAAAATTGTTTGCTTTAATAATAAGTACGGATCACTATTTACGTCACTATTTCTAATCCTATTATCAATCTCTTCCATGCATGCTTGTTTACGGTATGGGTGCCATTTTAGTATCAAGGATTTTTCATTTGCTAGTGGTTTGTTGTTGTGCTGAATATTTGAGGGTAATTTAATAGTTAGTACTCCGCATAGATGGTCAGACTCATGCAGGTCTAAAAATTCCAAATGAGATACTTTCTCTAATGATTCGTTGTTGATGACAAAAAGATCAATTACCGAATTGGACTCTGGTCTTGTTATTTGCCCAAGAAAATCTCCATTAATTCTACCGTTAATAACTGACATGCCTATCTCCTCCAATAACAAACACAGAAGCTTGCCCCTTTCATTGATTACGTTATCTAATGAGTCTCTTATATTTTGGATATTAGATGATTGTACGGGAAAATGTAGTGGATTCATATTACCAATTCGGGCGTTGAAATCTCCCATAATGATTGTAGTGTCTGGGTTAAAGCTCACCGCAGCGTCATTAATTTGGAACTGTAAATTATCGAAGGAACTTTGTTGCTGCTCGGAGTTAAAATAACAATTCACAATTAATATTTTAGTTGAAGTAACAGTTTCAGCAATATGGATTAACCATTGATTGCTCCTACATACTTCATACCAGTTTTTAAACATTGATTTTCGTAACATTGTAATTAATCCTCCGCTAGCTCGTCCGTGAATTGAGAGCCTGCATGCAGGAGTTTCCAAAATTTGGAACTTGGAGAAAATTAAACATAACTTTTCGAGATCACTATTGTTTTCATGCCAAGTTTCGTTGAGGCACAGGATACTCGTTTTTTAAGATAGGTGAGGTGGGAATTTAGCAGATTCAAGATACGTTTTGCTCCCCGGCAGTTCCAGAATCCAATTTTACAATTATTTTGAATAATTGTATTTTCTGGTGTCAGGGATGGTGATTCTCAAATGATAATCGGTGTCCAATCCTTATCTTTGAAATCCAAAGTGTAAGTAATTGTTGTCCCATTCGTGTATGCTGCATACATTTTTTCATAGCGGATTTTGGTTTTCACTGTGTTGTCAGAGCCCTTTAGTTCTCTTGCCTTATCTGCAAGCTTCTTTTGTATTCGTAATTCTCGTGGCGTTTTCTCGGGGCTGATAAAAATACCCGCTAGGCCAGTTAATTGCCTGTTGTTTGCTTTTGCAGAGAGTATGGCGTATTTGTCGCGAGTGTTGTATAACGACACTACTATTGGTCTAATTCTTCCGGGCATTTTTTTACCAATTCTTCTTACGCTATCATACCTAGTTCCTGTCAGCCCTAACTTGGTGAGTAGATTTGTAACACCCTGTTCTAATTTGGGGTACGTTTACTGCGGGTCTTCTGTCATTCCGAAAACAACGACAGATTTTTCGTTCATTTTTCGCTGGAGGTGCTCCAATTTTGTTTCTAGAGATTCAATTTTTGCTTCTTGTTCTTTCAGCTTCACCTCCACAACTGAGTCTAGCTTAAGGGTCAAATCCATAATTAGATCCCTTTTCGAAACTGACGTTAATCATTCACGTTAGCCAGTAACGTTACTATCACTGGAGAGATATACTCTCAACTCACTATTCATGTTGACCGGTTTGAAAATTGGAGTGGATAAAAGTTGTATAAAATTAAGGGTTTGGATTTAAAAAAACATTAAGGCTTTCGTGGTGGCTGTTATGCTATCATACCAGCAAAAGTATACAACAAAAAGAGTATAGTTAATGTCTACAATAATCAGTGCTTCACATGGTCAGTTTTAGCATGCTTATTCCCATCCGATTCAAATAAGAATCGAAGTTCAACTTATGCTAAGCATGAGCATAAGCTCATTTAGAAATTTGATTAGTTTCCCACAAATTATGAACGCATTGTCGACTTGGATCGCACCCACAACATTGCTGTGAACTGCTTCTCATAATCAGACGATGAGGGTTTATTAACAGTTCGAATTTTTCCCACTAATTATAATAAAGTTTGGCAAACCATAAAATTTGTTACTATTAAATAATTTTGAGACGGTATTAACACGTTTTGCTGCAATTAACAACTTACAGAAATTAACAGCAAATCACAACTACCATAAGAAACTGTTGTGTTTGAACTGCCTGCAGCAATTTTACAAATCAACAGATTTAGAGAATCCATCGCAGGTTTTTGTAAAATTGTTAAAACAGAAAGTTGTTTTACCACCGTGGAGGGAAGCCAGTGCTAAAGTTTAATCAATATTTAAAGCAACTAAAAGCAGGTTTTGAACTTTATGTTGATTTCGAGTGCGTAATATTACTATTATATGTTGCAAGCAATCGGACTACAACACGTAAACTAAAAAAAAGGTCGGAGCTCATACCTTCACCATAGCTTCTCAAGTGCATTAGTGAGAGATCATGGATGCTTAATCGTAGAATTTCTTTAACGTAGTTCAGATGTACTTCAGGTTTTCTACAAGCATCTAGTTGTAAGTATGATTTTTGTTTGTGTCATTTTTTATCAACATTAGTGACAATATAGTCTGGTGAAAACGAATCATGTAATTATAATTAGTATTGATATTACTCTGTCAGTGTCGTTTCTTGTGGTATGGTAACTGGTATCACGCTCCGCGCTGATACCTTTACCATGCCACAACACCCCAACATCCAATCCTATCCTCTCCCTCTCCAAATCCCAAAACCTAACCAATCTTGTCACTTCCCTCCTATTTCCCGTCTTCTTTTCCTCTTTCCTCTTCCAGCCAGATCTATACTTATGAATGTGGACTAGATCACGTATGTACGAAGATTGAACTTAACCTAATGACTAGATTGATTTGAATCTTTGACTGCGTTGTTGTAAGCATTAATCGGATTTTTGCTTTGAAAAGCGCTTGCTTGCTCTTGTTGTTGTCTTAAACTAATTTTCTTTGGCTTAAAATGTGCCTAACTTAACTTAAATATTAGTCTTGGTGGTTGTATTTTCAATTATTTCTGGATTTAGAATTTGCTTATAAAAAGCTAAAACTACTGTACACACAAAAAGTACAGACACTTCATCATTTCCTTCACGTTTTCCGAAGGTGGGGGGATTGTCCTTTACATTCATAGAAAATCAAGATTTTCTACACAACTCTCCTTAGGTATTTCAACGACCACCTCCTTTCTCTCGGCCTCTGCTCAGGTACAAACGGTGACTTATTGTCAGAAATTATTAGTAATATTAAATATTAATCAAACTATGCACATAAATGAATGAAAAGGATAATACACTATTTTTCAATTGAACGTTTTGCAACATAGCCCTCATCATCCCGGACCTTTCATAACCCATAAAATATTAATTATTCCTGAATTTGCCCATAGTAACCATTGTTTTGTTTTCCACTCAGCAAACTCCTTTCATCAACACATACATCCGTGTCTTAATATCATAACTCTGGATTTTCAGTTGCCTACTCTAAGCCAAGTGGGTGGTATCAGGTTTAATTATTATTTATTATTTCTTGGATTTTAATTAACAGAACTAATTCATACGTACACATTTACACCGTGGTCATATTAAAGTTAGCATCCACCCTCGCAATTACAATAATAAAATTATTAAATATTGCAATTATTTCAATTTGACTATCTGACTCGAATATAATTATTATGGCGTACAATATTTTGGTATCAAAAATCTTTAAGGATCTCCTTACTTAGGATGGCAAATCCTCAGCCCAAACATGGTTGTCCATGTTTCTCGTCATTTCCAAGGTTATCTCTGAAAAACATGATTAGGGAGAAACTATAACCAGGGGGCCCCCTGGTTACCCTCTGCAGTCTTTGCACACAATACCACACAAAACTGTATTTCTAAATTCTCCCCGTATTTCCTAATGCATGATAGAGATGGTACTTTACCATGCGACAAAATACATGTTTCCCTCCTTATTATGGCGTTACAATAATATTAACGAGATCCCAATTTGTAAACGAGTTCATTTTACTTCTCAGATATCATGTAAGAATTCGGATGAATACAGACAAAAATCTAAACTAGTTTATGATGTTTCCCATACCCCAATAGAATTTTCCTTATCTGAATTAGTCTTACTTGCAGAATTCCAGAGAAAGTCAGGTTTCATAGATAAGCTTCTACTGGCTTGGAAAGGTCCCTGTATTGCCGTAAAGAAAATAAACCAAGTAACTTATTTAGTTCAAGATAAGTGTCCCTTTTCCTTACGTAAAATTCGTAAAATCCATGTTCAACATTTAAAACAGTTTATGCAATGGGATTTAACTCCACCACCCAGTCCCTCTAAAATTATCTCGTTTAAGATACGAGAACCAAAATTTTAATCACTAGAAATTATACCTCCAAATCCTTCAGAATTTACCCCAGATTTCTCTGATTATTTTTCTAGAATCTTTAAGACCCCCGAAAAACCAAAATCGTATCATAATCCTATAATTACTAAAACATCTCACTTTCCTGATTTTTCCTTTACTCCCAGACGTTGTAGTCGTAAGCCTGTTCCAAAAATTAATTTGTTTACTTTCTCTTACTTACAGATAGAATCCTTTGATGATTTAATTGATATGGACCCGGACGTTTCCGCATCTTCTCCTGCGCTCTCGACACCTGACGAAAAGCCTGCATCTCCATATCCTACTGAAATTCCTCCAACAACAGCTCCTACTGAGATTATTGTGAACCCGAATTTTAGAAGTAACATGTATTTGGCTGAATCTGACTATTCACCACCTGGCTCACCGACCATTATTGACCTCCTTGACGATCTTCCTAAAATCACATCCTTTACAAACAATAATCCTCCTTCTGATCTCTCTGCCATCCATTTTGTAACCCTCCAAATGTCCCAACTCCAACTCCCACCCGTTACTCTTCCTCTCACTAATGTTTCTATTAGAAATCCTTCCCGTAAAAAAATATGTCTCCTTCAAATTCACTCCTCCTCAACTTTATAAATCCAATACTGTTTCCAATCCTATTCAAAAGCCAGTTCATCTTATGTCCTTAAAGTAACACCTCAGTTCTGCAAACGTCCTTTCGTTTAAGAAAGCGCTCCTGTCCCTTTTGAACGTCCGATTCCTCCTCTTTTTCCTAATGCCTATCCGGAGAGCTATATTTGCTACAGTCCATTTCTGATATTCCAGAATCTGTTCTATTGATTTTGGCTGAACACGCTGCTGAATATGGTACAGACACTGTTTTATACATGTCGAAGCTTCTGCCCTTGTAATACACTACACTTGATCTTGCCTCCATGATTCATAATAAATTATTTTTCAAATAATGGTTCATAAACTTGTAAAGTTAAACCTCGAAGTTCCAATTCATCCGATGCATAAACCCATATGCTATCAAAGTTGTGGTGCTTGATTCGAAGCAAGTTGTACCTAATTTGAAGTGAATTTAGCATACTTATCTATCTCGTAGGTTTTGTGGGATTCTGAATACACAATACGACTAACCGCTTCCGGAAGAGCCTTATGAAATTTAATTTTTACGTTACCCGGTTTTTCAAGATTCGTGCGAAACTGCTGGCTTATTAATTTCAAATGCAACAAATGTATACCCTTCCTTGAATTTATGCTGATCTATTATAAAACTCTTTATCACGGTAAGCAATACACATCACTAACGTTGAGATCGAGGGGTAGTGGAGTTGAACTATTATTAACCGTTAAACTTATGTAACTTATATCATATTCATGGAAGTAGAAAGGATTCGTGTCGTAAGATCTATTAAATGCTGTGTCCGATACAAAGGCTAAATCAGTCGTAAGGAGATAGCTGACATAAACAAATTTTCATCAGTAAAAGTTTGATTTCTAGATGGGTATGTATAGAACTTTATTGGACGTTCAATTAAAAGAAACACGCCTTTATTGCTTCTTCTTAATATTTTTGATACGCTAGTTTAATGCTAAGTTACAGCGTCTGTTTTCAAATGGAAAATGTAGAATTGATAATTTTTACTTTAGCTTTAAGAGGAAATACATTTCCAGCTGAATCTTTATATGATTTTCCACAAAGAATAAGGCATTAGGGATCCGAGTTAAGCTCAACGTAAAATCCCAGTTATTACTAGTATTGTATTTTAATTGCATGTAGAGTCAATACAAGTATTGGTTTTCACCTGGGACACTAAACAAGCGATGTACAAAGTTGAGACAAAACAATCAAATGTGATAAAATTAGTAAAAAGGAAAGGTACCGAAATTATTACGTATATGGTTGTAAATTTACAGCCTTTTACACATTTCGCGCCATTATCAAGTCTTTTAGTTAAAATAAATTGCGACAATGCTTTTAAGAAGGTGCTAGTGTTATTATTACCCATCCGTAGACAGACAGGTAAGCTATTCCATGAGGCACATATATACGTCATATTTCAAAAAACAAATATAGCACTATAATAAAGAATTCTTTCAGATATAGAATAAATATTAAAATGCTCATAGAGGTCAGATAATGGTATACAATAAGTAAATATTTTACGGTTCAAGTAAACATTTAGAAGGAACTTGTTTAGGCGCATCTGAATAAGTTCTATTAGGCTATAAGAGAGTAGAGAGTTAGTTAAATGAGAGACAGTAACCAAGGTGTGATAAAACATATGCATTAACTAAAAGTCTTTTTACATCAATTGTTAAGTACCGTCGGACACGCAGAAGAGTACCCATTAACATTGAGACCTTCTTTAGAATATAGACCGCATGTAGATTAAAGTTTAGTTTTTCATCCAGAATCACGCCCAAGTATTTAAAAGAGAACGCCCGTTCAATTTGTATTTTTAGTATTAATTATTAGATATTTAGCATGTATCTGTCCTTTGTGGATACATCGATGTACAATCGGTCAATGAGCTCTATTTTTTGGTAATTCTTAATGAGCTCCTTTCTTGGAGCATAACGTGTATTTGAATATGCACTCCTAAACTTGTCTGTATCTCCCTACCATTTAGAGCCATTTGCATGTAAGTAAAAACTACACTACGATATTATAGACTTCTCAAGTTATGATTTACAAGGATAACAGTTATTTGAAGTGTTGATAATTTTTGAATTTGAAAATAATTCCAAATAATATCTAATAAGGTTTTTCAAACTCCACCTAATCCACTTCATTCTTGTATAAATAATATTGAATTTCCTAATTTTGAATTACGTGTGCGATAAACGAAACTATGGTCAAATGTTAAATGTGTTTTAGTTACAGTATTTTACCAGGACCTAATGATCACTGAACAAGTTTGCAGTCAGTACTGACTGAAAAACAAATTATGCTTTATATATACACTTCCATAATGAAATCATGGTGGGTCCTTCATATACAACATTTATCTTGTGTTGTCACGCAGTCAAGACAGTAGGCTATGTGGCGAGTTGTCATCAGGTATTTTGCGTCTTTTAATGCGCCAATCTTGCATAACGTTTCTACAACAACACTCAGAACACCTCAACATGCTGTAAATTATACAATTATAAATATATATGTATAGACAATGAAATGAAGTGCCTGATTAATTATTATTAAAATACCTTCTTTAAAACTTTGTACATTTTACAATTCCTTGTCGAGCATATCATAAATTGAATCCCAGGTAAAACGCACTGTTATTTACAATAATTTTTCAATTTTATTAAATTTATTTAATAAAAGTTTTTACATTGACAAAACACTAGTGTTATATATCGTTAAAATCATCGACGTTCTTAGAGATTCTCCTTCTCGCTTATTTAGTAATTCTTACTTTGTTGATAAGCAATAAAAGACAAATTGGAGTGTAAAGTATATATTCTTTGAAAGGGTGGTCCCCTGGCTTCCATTCAGTTAGACAAATTCCACAATATTAGCAGCATACACGATCGAGCGAAGAGTCCAGCTCAGGCTAATAGTTCAGGTTTCATGACCTGAGAATGATCTTTCAAAGATGAAGACTCCAACCGTTTTTAACATAGCTAGGACACCTAATTTCTTACTGCCCGTTCATACCTAGCAACCATGAGTTGAGTGCAAATTAAATCTTGACTTCATCATTAATCTACTCTCAGGAAAATTTAGCAATCCAGAAGCTTTGTTTGGTTGAGTGCTATTTGCAGATACGTTGAGTGTATATAATGATCCAGCTACATTTCCAGCTGTCTCTACTGACAACGGTGCTGTTTAGCTTTGACGATCTGTTGGTTTCTGCGAAAACGTTTTATCAGCTGGTTGTGATAAATCCTTTCGGAGTGTGAAATATATATTCTATGAAAGGGAGGTCCTCTGGCTTACATTCAGTTAGAAAAATTCCACAATATTAGCAGCATGCAAAATCGAGCGAAGAGTCCAAATACTTAGACTTAGACCATTTTGCGACGATGCGACGAGGTAACGGGAGAACCCGGATCACGCCTGATTTTTCATTGAACAACAAAATCCGAAAAAGTGGCAGGAAATAAACCGCAAAATTTGTTAGCAACCTTCGGTGCTACAATGTAAATTTCCTATCTGATCCTAAGTCTGATCCTAAAAATCCTAAGTTATGTATATGTACATATATTTTAAAAGCACGAGGCATTGTACATAGTTTTCAACTAACTATATGTAGGCTACTTGTAAAACGAATATGAGGTTGTTGGGGCTGAGACCATATATCGACCTGAATAAACTGTTATTATTATTAAATCCTTTCGCATTTTCGGAGATAAATATGTTACAGGCAAAACTTGGTCAACAGAACAGCATTAAAACATTTAAGCCCTACATGACCTTCTGGATTTGGAAATGAAAAACGTTGACGAATAATATAATCGTCTAAATTTGTAATATTGAAACTAAGAAGATAATCCCAAGATTTGTTGAGATATATTCTACCCATCTTATCCCATCTTATTACTTTTCGAAAATACTTTAGATAAAGAAATAGAGCTTCTGCACTACCTCGACATGGAATAGATTTCTTATAGGAATCACAAAACCGACTTAATTTTTGAAGGAATTTTATGGTAAAAATGGTCTTCCCTGACATAGTGCAACCAGCTACTTTCATGGTAAAAGGTGTATGCAATACATTTTCAGCATTATAAAAATCGCTTACCTCCATCGCATCCTCTAAAAGTTAGACTGACAGATAAAGCCAAATGAAACGATTCGTTTCCTTTTTTGTGTTGCTAAGCTTGACCATGTTTTAATGCTTTTCAGGTCACTAATACAAAAACATTTAACCAGGAAATATAAAGTGCAAATCGTTTAAACTGAAATCTAGCTTTCTGTAGCAGCTGCTGACTCAGATATAAATATTTTAAGAATGTTAATGAATATAGCATTTCTGGTTAGACACTGCACTTCTTAGTATGTAATAGTTCTAATTTGCAGTGTTGCTTCGATTAAACTGGAGCAAGCCATTACCATTTAAATCACATCACATAACTTAATATTTAAATGTCTAAATTAAAGTTTTTGAACATGAACGTTCTTTGTTAGATTAGCAACCAGTGAATCATTAACACATCTAAGAAACTTTTGCATTTTGCCACGAAATATTTGAGTGTGTAATATTACAATAAATATAAACATTTTCATAATGTATAAACTAACTTATATCAGGAGGATTTATTGCGTACACCCAATTTTTAATAAGGTTTGGACGAAACCTAAATGTAGAGCCAGTACAGAAGGGAGCACAGAAGAAATATGACCTGGCACTTCTGCAAGAACTCTATTTTTTACACGATACTTAAAATTAAACCTTGTAACTAAATTATTTCCGCAAATGTTTATTAAGCTTATATGATCCTTAATTGTATTTTTAAAAATAAAATGAAAAATAAACTTCCAGTTGTGTTTTTTTGTTTAGTCTACGGTATGACATGAGTTAAGCATAATAAACAGAGACATGTTTTCAGTAGAGCTTTTTAAATGGTATTGAATACATTAACTATATTTATTCAATTTTTTACAAAAGGTATTCTTATAGTTGGTTTTTTATTATTTTAATTTAAGTTATTGTAATGAGTCTTACCTACCTGGACACTAAATCATACTACCTACAATAAAATAAGCTCTCAAACAATTTCATATTAAATAAGCTATAATTCACACAAAACGTTTCAGTAGATAGATAGATAGATATTTATTGGTCGATTCGGCCTTAGCCCTTACAACCTGCACATTGCAAATACGAGTTAAAAATTGAAAATGATTAAAGTAAAATAGCAAATATATATGTTGTTGGTGTTGTTTTGATAAATTGTAAAAATAATATTATGTAGTGTAGTTGGTTTGGTGTAGGTAAAAAAGGTTCCCAGTCATAACAAGGGCCGTTAAAAACCTACACATCTTTCCAAATATGATCAGTCACAATGTTCTAAAACTTGTTTCTCTTACATCATGTATCGTATCTATTGTGCGTCCAGGTCGATGTGTTCGAAGTTTTCGCTATTCAGCCCCTCAACAGCCCCCTTTCTTAAATTTTTCCTAGCATCCCACCCATAAGGTTGGTACATTTGCCAAGGCTATCAATGGGCTGAACAGTGTACACGACCTTTCAGCTAACATGTTTTGTACCAACGATATGGATGGGTACAGCCCATCGTGTTACTTGTTCCTAATTTTAATGGCTTCGCACCAGAAGGCGTATGCATTCTTAATATTCGCCATCAGTATTTCCGGTTCCATGATTTTTCTTACAAAATTGTCAATGTTGATATCGGTTCCGTCTCGGTTTGTTAGTTCCTTCATATGATGGGTTCTTAATTCCCTGTAGGATTCGCATTCAAACATGATGTGAAAGATCGTTTCAGTTTTTGAGTTGCAGATTTCGCAGTGTGTTCGTTTTTCGCCTTTATGTCTCCATTTGTTCCAGATATCGTTCAGGTTTGTGCATCTATTACTCGTCCATACCCTAGGTTTGTTGAGTCTTAGGTTCTGTGCGAATTTGATAAGTGGCCAACTCAGGCCTAGTTTGTTGATATCTTCCTGGAGTGCGGGTGTGTTTAGGAGTAGGTAGCTTGGATTCTCTGTTTTTTGCATGTCACTGACGTCTTGGTTGATTGAGCTAACTTCAATGTCTTCCCAGATTTTCTTCCAGTGAATTTTCACGTGGTCTTTAGATAGAAGCTCGAATTCAGTTCCTAAATATGCTTGTTTGTACAATTCTTTCCATTGGTTATACATACTAGTGTTGTCGGTATTTCCATTTTGTGTTTGGTTTTTGAAGCATTCTTTGGCCATCGAGGTTGAATTATTCGAGAGGATAGTGTTGTGGATATGTATGGCTACATTCTTTAGTCCAATTGTTTTGAGGGACTGTCCGCCTGTCTCAAGTCGTAAAACGTGTCCTGGTGTTAGTGTGCTTGTTCCTAGAATACGGCGCAGAAATGCAGTTTGTATCTTCTCGATTTCGTTTATGTAGTCTGCCCCCCATATTGCAAATCCATACATTAGGACTGTTCTGACGAGTGCATAGAAAAGTCTAAGTATTATGCTGATGTTGTTGATTTTCGTCGATCTCAGGGTTTGGATAAGGGTTTCTGCTGCCGCGTTTGCCTTCTTCTTTGTTTCATTCCAGTGAATCTTGAATCCCCCATTGCGGTGAAATGTGATACCTAGGTATGTGTATCTGTCCATTATTTCTATTTCATCGCCGTCATAGTACCATTTGTGCTTTTTTGATGCTCTTCCTTTACCAAATATGACGACTTTGGTTTTGTCTAAGTTTACTAAGAGGTCGTTCTTTTTAAAGAAATTGCATACAAGATTTATCTGAGTCTGAAGGTCTTCTGGTGTGTTAGCTGTTAAAACAATGTCATCTGCGTAGATTAAAATTGTGATTTGGATTGATAGAATTCTAGCTCCATTTACTTTGGATTTGTTCAGTATGTCAACTATAAAACGTTTCAGTATAACCTATGCGTTAGTATTCATTATTTTGCAAAATTCCCATTAAGTATATGCCGTTTAATTTATTATTTTATCTGTTTTAATTGTATATGTAGCTGGGAAACCAGGTACAATCGAACAAATTAAGTAAATTCCATCTGTAAATCGTTTAGTATACCCCTTTTCAAACTTATGCATACTTTTAAAGCTCTTACAAAATCATTGATTTTAAGAGCGGCACTTTCCAGCTTTCACTAAACGTATCTGTGTAAATTCGACCATGCAGACATTTCCGTAAATTTTGTTACTTCTGGTGGTCTCATTCCCAGCCCTCGATGTTTTCTATGGTTGTAAGAGTACAGTAAAACTTGTCTATAGTGGCCGTCTATATAGTGGTTTCCTCCTCATTGTGGCCCATATCATGTTTCCCTGTCATAAGTCCTATCTTTTAACATTATGTACACCCCGCGTATATAGTCTTTATAAAATGGTCCCCTGCCAACTATGCATACAGTGGTCAGAATAATTGTCAGTGTAAATTTAAATGTTGCGAAGTTAGTCAACTTGAAAAACGTACATATTACATACCAAGCATATCTCAACCCGTGTTGGGGCTTGAAGTGGTTACTTATATGTGCTCGGTATGATTGGTTTTCGAATTTATTTGAAAGGGACTTAAAATTATGACGTCTGGTGTAAAATACAGAAAATATCTTCCAATTTCAATAACATCAGTATAAGTTATTTTAAAATGGTTCTTCTCATGCTAGCCTTATATATTAGTAGGTATATTGCGCTCACTCCGTTCTGTCTTGTACAAGTTAGCTCTCATAATTGATCTGATACGGATCTACCATTAATAATGAAGTAGTTATTTGCTTCTCAAGATTTGACGCATAGTGTGCCCCGTTTTTGTAATCGTATATTTAGAGTTTATATTGCTGCTGAATCTTGCACTCTCTGAGGTACGTCGTAACTAGAGCTTCTGTTGGGGACAAAATTCTTGTCCCGTCCCGTCCCGATATTTTTTCAAAACCTTTGTCCCCAGTCCCGTACCGACAATCGGGACACGGTGACAGAAACCATGTCCCAGTCCCGTCCCCAAAATGTTTACAAAACATTGTCCCCGGTCCCGAAAATCTGGGCATGTGAACAAAATTCCTGTACCGTCCCGATAATTAATAAAAACAGTTGTCGACATTCTGATACCGAAAATCGGAATATGAGAAAAATTTGTCCCGGTCCGTCCTGTGTCCCGACGGGACGTCCCTGTCCCCGGCAGAAGTCGTAACGCCTTAACGTTTTACAGTATTCAAAACTTTCCTTAAATACTATATCCTGATTAGAGTTAGGAGGTATGTAAGTAAAAATAACTCGACGTGGCTTTGATTCGTTAAACTGTAGACTTAAAATTTATTTAGTTTGGAATACTCATTGGACTTGTTTATTCGTTTTGTATCCAATATTAAAACCTCCGCTACCTCTGCCCTTAGTAGGCTTCCCATTCTTAATGCTTATATGACATGTATGGTTTAGATGAAAAAGATGAACATGTTTACCTTTCTGAATTCATGTCTTGCTAAGACAGAAAATGTCCGCGTGCTTATCTAAAATTAGCTTAACTTAATAATGTTACTTATCATACCTTTCCAGTTCCACATAGAATGCTATTTACATTGGTTTGTTGTAGCCTGCCTATTTTGCATTGTTGCCTTGATTGGTCCGATTCCTTTTTTCGTTCTTCTTTCTAAATTGGATTTGTACGGTATGACCGACGTGCTGGTGAAAATGCCTGGGTAAAACTTGGGAAGGAAAGTTACAGAAATTCCTACTACAGTCGACTCTCTCTATAACGACATCAATAAATCTCCCAAAAAGTGACGTTATAAGGGAACGACGTTATAGAGGCACATAAAATAAATAACGGTTTAATTGCAAATTTTTCGATTGTAGTTAAGTTGGACTCATATCTCGTTTCATTTAAGTAGCACATAGAGACTTTATTGACACTGCTTCTCAATAGAAGTAGCCCTTATGGACTCAGTATACTATTAACAATTTTCAATTAAGTAACTAATTAGTATAATTTATGACTTATAAAGATGATTATTACAAATTAATGCACTGTTCTTAAGAACTAAAGATACTATTTCTTCAATAACTTTCATTGGTATCCTAAATCGTTTTAGGAATGTTACAAAAAAATTTGAAATTGTTCCTCGTGCCCCAATGTACAGTCCAATTGTTTCCACTTCTTTTAGATTGAATTTTGATTGAAAGTAGGGAATGCATGGATCATAAATTGATTTCTTTTCTTGGTTCACTTTTTCAGGCTGGTGAATATCTTGTTCCATTCTTATTGTTGGATCTAAAATGTATCCTTTTTTAGAGTTTGGTTCAATAGCAAGAATGTCAACTCTTCTACTTGTCCCATTTTTATCTTCACAATATACTTCTTCTTGGACTATATATTTATTTTCTTTAAATTTTGTAGCTAACAATGAGCGAATGCTGTGATGACGATTTTTACGTAATAATTCACTTCTGGGGCATTTACCAAGGATATGTCCTAAGGTTTCAAACTCATTGCAATATCTACAATGGCTATTACCTTGGCTGTAACCCGGATTTGACTTATTAGGCAATACGTTTCCGTTCATTTTGATTGCATTTATCCATTCAGATGTTGATAACCCAAATTTATTAGTTATCCATTTGTTAGCAGTGGGACATTCGGAAAATTGTGCGACACCTTGTCCTTTACTTGGAAGCTTACTCCATTTTTCATATTCTATCTTTTGCAATTCATTCCTAATAAGTTTACATTTCTTTAACTTCTTTTTTGGTTGTTGTTTGTCAGTGTTATTCATTGATTCTTCTCTATTACTTTCTGAAGTATCTTCATCTTGATAGATGTCTACAAGGGATGATTTGAATTCTTCAGTCATGTTTAGATTATCCAAGCATTTATTTTTTTCATTGTCAAAATTTCTTATTATATTCAGAACTTCAATGCCACTATTTTGTATATTGTCACATGCATTATAATTTTGAATGTTTGCTTCCCATGATGTTTTAATAATTCTCAATCCTTTTACCTTTCTACTAGAATAAATCATAGCGTCAGGGGTTGATGTTGGTATTTGCAAAATTTCTTTAACTGCACTTTTAAGGATTTTATCCACTTTATCAAAGAATGAAGGCGAAATTTTATTTAAGGGAATATGTTGTAGGGGGAAAATTAAAATCGGCCAGATAAATTCATTAATGATATTCAATTTTTGGTCTGGATTAAGGAATGGAGTTGCAACTATTCTTTCAATTTGGCCTCGAAATTTATGGAGTAATTTTTCTTCATGACATGCTATTTCATCATTAAAATTCATACCAAGATACTTCACCATTTCATTAGTTCCAATGCACTTGATCCGAGTATTTTCATTGAGAATCAGATCATCTGTACATAATTCTCCTTTTACCAGACTAATACATTGGGATTTTCTGGAATTAATTTGAAGTCCTAATTCATTATAAAGTCCAATAAATGTTTGGTTGAGAATGATGGAAGATGTACGAGAGTTCGCAGAAATGTCTGAATCATCAGCGAAATTTTGGAGAGTTTCATTTGGGAAGTCAGGGTGAAGCTGGAAGCCATACATACTTTTTACAGATGGTTCATTTAATTCCATAATCTCATCATCAACTGCGTTGTTATAAATCCATGGAGATTGTGGTGCCCCCTGCATTACTCCACATTTGAAAAATATTTTTTGAGATTTTCCTTTAATTGTATTGATCCTTGTGTAGTTCTCAATCATGAAATTAATGGTAAGGTTTTTGAGTGCTGTTGGTGCTCTTCTAGCTTGAATCCTATTTGAAGCATGTAAGTGTCCTATCTTATCAAAAGCTTGAGTAACATCAAAGAATTATGCTTATGCAGAATAAGAAAAAAATTATTAGTTAATAAATAATATTTTTCAAAGCTTCCCACGACACAAACACAGCTAACAACAAAGGTCAGGATTGAATAAAGTATTTTCTGAATCTCAATAAGAAACTTCTGATCATTTACAAACGCTTTCAAACAGTGAAAAATGTAATTCCGTTAAAACTGAAAATTTCTTAACTGGATCCAAAAATAAATCTAAAAGCTTGGAAATGTGAATTTTCCTTTATGGGACTTACTCAATGTCCTTAACCACGCATGCACATATATTTTCAATAATGCGTTCCTTATAAGTCGTTTATAAAGTCGCTGAATAATAAGCCAATGCAATTTTAGTGAAACTGAAGGGAAAAAATTAAAATGACAGCATCGATGGGTTGTTTAGCTAGATTTCACGCTTTGTAACGTCAAAATGCCGTTATAAGGGTATGCTTCTCACCTTACGGCTACAAAAAAAGTGACTTTATAAAGGAACTGACGTTATAACGAGTGACGCTATAAAGGTAGAAATTATCATATAATGTAGCTTGGGAGGAACCCAGGACGACTTTATAGGGAGAGTGACTCTATATGGAGAGACGCTATAAGGAGAGTCGACTGTACCTTGCCTCGTCTTGTGGAGGTAGGCTGTGTAGGCTAACTGTAACCGGGCTGGGGGAAAATGAGAGGATGCTCGTTGACTCGAGTGCAATAATGTGGTGGAGAGAGGATGAATATCTTTTCCTGTCCAACTGCTGACCGCGAGTGATTTTATTTTATCAAGGAAAATAGCTCCAATAACATTTTAAACATAATTTAAATAAACAAGTTCTTCACCTAGTGATAAATTTAGTACAAAAGCCCAATTTGAATGTAGAGATAGGACTCGGCACTTGACATTTCGAACATAGAACAAGCAACACAGAATAATAGATATTTTAATTAGCATGGACATCAACATAAATACCGAACATGGAACATATGTACCTAACTACTCTCTACATAAACTTACAATTACATGAACCGAAATGAACTAAACTTCACTATCGTAAAGGATTCGATAATGCGTGGCGGGTCGTATTGGTTAATCATGAGATCGGTTCGGTTTAACGCGGTTATCCGACCATCGGTTAACCGAAATCGACGGTTCGGTTAGAAAAGTCGTAACCGAATTGAAATAACCGAACGGTTCGGATACGTCAATGCCTAACCGGATATCGGTTTCGGATCGGTTGGGTTTTAAATATGAATTTATCCGTTCGGTTCGGATTAAGTAAATGTAACCGCTCGGTTAAACCGACGGATAACCGATTTTGAATTTCATTCCTAAAATTTTTAGGAAATCGTAATCGAGAACGGCTGTAGCATGAATTCTCGAGACGAGCGATTGCTTCATTATGTATCTGCAACATATTTAGAAATCACAGCAAATGGACCACGAGCAGGCATACATTTGTTCATCAAATCGCAATTACTTCAAACAACATTATTTTTAGCTTAAATTAAATAAGTGCATTATTACTAAAACTAATTTGCCATCAGTGGAAACCTCCGACTCCGTAATAAGAGCAGAAACTACCGGGAGCAATGAGCCTTCGAAAAAAGATGAAAAGTGAGGTTTGGGACCATTTGGTCTTACTGGAGATTTGGTCTTTAGGTTTCTAGTTGTGATTTGAAGTTAAATAATAGGTAAGATTTGATAAAAATTTGTGTAATAATTGTTTTAAGTTTGAACGACGTTAATTTAAACAAAGATTTTCAGAAAAAATTTTAATAAATATTTATCTGTTTCGAATGAAGTTTTCACTTTAAAATCATTCGTAAAATGTGCAGTATTGTTTCGGTTATTCGGATAACCGACAAACGGTTTGGTTATGAAAATCATCCGAACCGATGTATGGGTTAGGTTCCGGATAGGAGAATTTTTTTATCCGAACAAAACGGTTCGGTTCGGATTTTGACAAAAAATTAACCGAAAACTTCGGTTCAGTTACGGTTCGAATTTGTGTTTTATCCCAACCGATCTCATGCTTAGTATTGGTTAATTAAAATTCTGACATTCGCTTTCAATTTTATTCATGAAATCTATATCTGTTCTCGATGAGCTTGTCTTACAGACGAATCCGAATAAGCCTGTCGTTCCCCTGGTTTGGCTCACCCATTCAAGTAAATGTGTCGATGTACATATTATTGAGTCAGGCACTTATATGTGATAAGGATGTAAACGCGAAGTACAAGTATGGTCAGTAACGATCTTATTTACACGATGAAGCAAACAAGTAATTTATGAAAGCGCTAAGCATTTGAAGCAACAGTGACACGATTTGCTACTCATGAATTTAAATTACTTAATTAACGGGTTATTGTTTCTCTCATGTCAAAACAATTACAAAGACCTTACACGAATAAATAATTTGGGTTTGTTGTATTAAATACACATTTGTTTAAATTTTGTTGTAAATTAAGTTATTATTCTATGCAATTTCGTTAATAAAGTGAAATAAAAATTTAAATAATAAATATTGTGCAACAGTTGATCTTTAACTTTATAAAAATATTAAGACATCTTTTTTCAGCTTCAC
Organism: Allacma fusca; assembly: GCA_947179485.1. NCBI lineage: Eukaryota > Metazoa > Arthropoda > Collembola > Symphypleona > Sminthuridae > Allacma > Allacma fusca. Next base: position 22,142,569 of record OX359245.1, read on the forward strand.
AAAATTATCATTGCGGCAAAGGTGAATGTTAGAAAGAAGCATTACGACTGTGATACGGTGCACGCGGACCTGATAGCTGAAGCCAAAAGACAATGCCAGGAATCATATCAAGCCATGTTCATGAATATGTTCATAAATGAACGTATTAGTCCAAAAAAAAGCTGGCTCCAATCACACCGACCAAAACGGTTTCATCTGTCTCGTTGTTATAGCATTAATTTCAAGTATTGGGCTCGCAATGCTCGCATGCACCACCGTTGCAATTACCACCAATCAAGAACTATATCCCAGGTAGAAGACCACAACACTTTTCAGGACAGTATGCTCAACAAGGTTGCAGCATAGGACAAGAAAAATCTCGAAAGCATCCGTCAACTTACAACACTTTTAAACCACGCAATCAGAGCTGCGCTCAAGTTCAAGTAGACCATGAGTATTTCAAGTCATGGTCAAGTGCGGGTCATGGTCAAGTAAAATATAATGGATACTTGAACATTCAAGTCATGGTCAAGTTATGTATATACTTGACCCTGAGATTTGAAATCAAGTAGTTATCATGGTCAAGATTAAAAGTTCTACTTGAGAGTCAAGTCATGTTCAAGTAAAGATGTATAAATCCTTGACCATGAACCATGAGTATTTCAAGTACTTATTCAAGTAACTAAACGTTACCCATATCAAAGTTGTGGCGCCATATATTTCAATAGGCTTTCTTTCTAAGTGTCGTTGTCGTTACTCCGAGACTCCGTACCCATGCAATTTCGTCAAAAAACATATTTACGCGTTACGATTCAATATCTCCAGATCCGCTTGGAAAGCCACGGTTGCACTAGTGAACCGAAAGAATAAGAATATAAAATGTTCGGAGCACCACCTCTGAAAGCGACAAAGTTCAATTGGTTTACTGTATTATTGTATAAAATAAATACATTGTTCATGAATCAAGTTACTTAAATTCAAGTACTCTTTTCGTTCTAAATAATGTAACATTTGTACAACGTTAACAACTGTACTACATATATAAGCCAGTTTGTTGCATTGTTGCATAGGGCGGACGCTGAATTGTGAATATTTTGAGTGAAGCAACCTAAACTTGTATATTAGCACAAAGTAATTATTATTAATAGTAAAATTCAATGGGAAATGATTTAGTTGCACCAATTTAAGACATTAATTAATCATCGAGATTTAGTCAATCAAAATATTTTTGGTGAAGCTTGTGAATTGTGAATAATATTTTCATTTGCTGTTTTAGTCGATTAATTGAATGCAGTAAGAAAAATCAAGAGTATTTGATCAGATTATTTAGAATTAGTGTTGTTGCTATATTTTAAGTGTGAATAATATTTTTATATTTCTATTTTGAAAAACTACAATTTAAGTCAAGTTCAAGTTCGGGTCATGGTCAAGTCATGGTCAAGTCATGGTCAAGTCAAGAGTTGTCCCGGCTATACTTGACCAGGTTCAAGTTACGCGAAAAGTACTTGAATACTTGACCCTGAATTTTCAAGTAATTGTCTGACCATGAACCGTCAAGTTCAAGACAGTCTGAAAAATCTACTTGACTGTCAGGGTCAAGTCAAGTTCAGGGTCAAGTTTGGGTTTTACTTGACTTGAACGCAGCTCTGCACGCAATCATCGGTCTAGAAACTCTTAAAAAAGATAACGCTGAGCTTAAAGGAGATACTCTTATTATTACAATGCATAATTACTCTTCTACAACTACCTTCTCACCTTAATCATTTTTTTAGAATTGGATTGAGATTGAGAATGATGTGTATATATGACTCATCCTTTGGTCTTGTAATGAATTTTACTATCATCTCTAGTGTAACTCATATATGTACCTCAATATGTGTATACCCTGGCAATCTCAAACTCCTTGTACAACTATTAGCCAGATGATGTAATCTATTCCCAAAATTGACAATGTATCACTGTATTAAGTTCAAACTTTAGTTTCACATGCAAATACAAACCATCTTTCACTTTGGATACTTAAATCTCCATCCAAATTAAACCGTTTATTCAAGATCGTTAATCTGTCAGTTGTCAGTTTGAAGACATACCCTAATTCCTAACGACACGAAACTAACGACTAACGACCTGTCTCTAACGTCTAACGACCTGTATCTAGCGACTAACGACTAACGTCCTGTCTTTAACGACTAACGACCTTTCTGTAACGACTGAAACGACAGCGGAACGTCCCGTCCAGAACAGAAACCCTAAATGACATATAATTCAATAAATAAGTTCAAAATCCTTAATAAGGATAAAAGGGGACACTTTAAAAAACAATTTCGTACTGCCGTAGTGTGACCCAACACTTGTTAATCCATTGTTGTCTCTTTCGTTAAATTGTTGATCGCACTGCCCGACTTCGCTTATGGCTTTCGACAACAGGGTCTCATGCAAGAGTTCTCTTTAATTTTGTGATTTTGTTCTCTTCTGCCTGCCATACAGTTGGAATAATTTTTACTAGATAATTACTTTAGCATGCGAATCTGCCACCAAGATAATTGTGATTTGTGATAGTTACCTAGATAAACTAAACTCCGCAAGTAAGCATGCACCATATATGTAAACATATACTCCTGCTTGTAAGTGAGATGAGTAATGAGGATGAGTAAGATGTTTCAACACGGTGTAAACACATTTGTTAGAAGAAATGGATTACATCAGGCACTCCGGAATAAGGGGGGACAGGAGGGACATTGTCCCTCCCAAAAAACGTCAGGGAGGGACAGGCTATACTGCTGTCCCCCCCCACTTTTAAGAATCCAATTAACCTTTTCTTAACTTATGTCAAAACTCCTATGAAGCGTAATTTAAAAAAAAAATCTTCCACAAACTGTGGTTAGTTGTATATAAAAAATCTCGCAACAACCTATCTCTTCTAAACAAAAATGTTTACTGAAATGATAAATTTTTCCATCCTGGTATATGCCTGCATGTGAAGGTCGGCTCATCCAGGTAACTACTAGAATTGAGTAGTGAAAGTAGTGGGCCATACTGCAGTCCGAATTAGTTTTTTTAAAGCTACCGTTTTCATCCTTGATAATGATTTTGAACTTATTCAAACGATTTTATGCCAGTATTGCAATACTTATAGGGTTGAAAATTTTGTGATAGCGTGATTATTCAAATAGTAACTAAGGTATTCAACGCAACGCAACCCATCAACAAATTAGAGAATATTTTTCTATCCAACGTTCTTTACTATTGCTAAATTTTGAATATTATTTCTCACTACGTGTGCCGAACATATTGACCTCCCCTTGCCAGATTGATCCAGGCCAAAATCTTGACCTAGATCAAACGTTTGAACAATTTGAAACTTTTGCTTTGAATTTCGTTCCAAATTCATGCCAGACCAATAAATCTGTTCCAAAATGTCGGACCAGACAGATAATACCATTCCTGTATTACGAGCTTAACGGAAAATTTGCTAGGAGCATTTTATAAACTCAATAGGTTTTAGCGCGCCAATATTATTAAAAAGAGTACAACTGAGTATTAAAACGTCACCCAATGAGTTTATTTCAGGATATTAATAATTAACATGAAATATAGTTGTTTGGTGAAACATTTACATCAAAACATTCACCGACACAAAATTTTGTCTGTTCCAACTGATGGAAAAGGCCATGCACTTCTAAACCAGTAAATCTGCTGGGAGAAAGTTCCTAAGAGGAATGGTTCTACACTCGGACCATGTGAGACCAAAAATTAAAGAACAGATTGAACCATTTCCGGAAATAGATCGCCAATCAGTTCAATGATTCTTTGATACCTCTATTTGAAATCAGTAAAATTTTGATAGTATTTAGTACGTGTAAGAAAATGTTTCTAATATATGAGATTTAGTTGGTGTCTTGTATGAAAACATGTTCTTTAAAAAAAATGAACAAAAATTAAAAGTTCTATATTTTGCATGATTTTATGAGCTAACTAACGAAAAATAATGTGTAACCCTATACATATGTACATACATACGTTTGTATGTGGCCAATAGCAAAGTAACGAAAACTAATTTTAAAATGTTGTCCCCCCACTTTTTTGGACGTTCCGGAGTGCCTGGATTACATCAAGTATTTTGAATACAAATAATAGCAATTTGTACAGGATTTTTTTTTAAAAAAAATGAAGTTAATTGCAGTTTTGTAGTTTGTAATTGCAGTAAATGTCAGGAAAAGGTTCATTTGAATTTTTAAAAGTGGCTCGTTCAATTATTTTTCTTATAAATCAATTGAAACTTTATCAGTGACATGAGCGCTTCCCCCTGCAGTATACACAAAATCATCAGTCTGAAAACTCATTCCGCCCTAAAAAAATGAAGCGTTATTTATGCACAACCCCTAATTTAATTTTAAACGTCATACTTTTTAAATCTGCAGGTGTCGGATTTTTGCACAAAGACGGAAAGTTTCCTCCAAGGAAAAAGAAATTGGGCAGGGAAAATTTCAATTTGAAGGGATATTTATGTAAACATGGATTTTCAAAATTCGTGCTGGGAATTTTTTGTCAATGATTTCACAATTATTCGTGCCTTTCAGCAAAATTATTTCGTAAACAGTGATTTTGAAATATGTTAACCTTTTTAGTAGGGATTTGATGTCTTGTAGGTAAATTGTTTTTGCCAACAAGGGCTTCGAAAACAATTTATTCCACAGGAATATTTATTTAAAAAATCGACTCATGTTAAATTTGAGGTGTGATGCGAATGCAAGTACTGAAAATGAGTTAAATGTTGATTAGTAAGTCAATTTGGCAAATGCAATATTTTGAAAATTGATTTTAATGTAGCAATAACCAGCAACATCCTAAGAATATTTGAATGTGTAACGCAACTTATCTTTCACCAAAATTCTCTATTTCATTTTAAATTATATTTCATTATAAAAAAATCATAAAAATATGATGAACCAAAATATTTAGGCATGTCTTGGATTGGACCAGGGGCTATACACGGGACGGAACCACATTACATTGGGCACTTGGAGAGTGCGATTTTAAAATAAGTCATATGAATAATCCGAAAGCACTTCCAATTAAAATGGACAGATTTACTCCGTATTTGTATGTCTGCATTTAGTTGAATGAGGCAAGAGAATGATCATGGAATCAGTGGAGTAAGATCAGGACTGAATTCTGCTTATACAGTGACATCTGTGATTCAAATTGAACTAAAGTTCTTCAATTTCCAGTTTCACGTAGTCATAACATAATAGTTCAGGTGGCTACAGTCTAGCCTTAATCCCTTCCCAGCTAGTACTGAACGTCATAATGATATCATTATTAATGCTTGAAATTCATAATCAGTTCATGTCTTTTTGATGAGGAGATTATGACTTCCAATGGGCAACTTATCAATGAGCAGTTTCTGACCCGGTTCTGAAATAGTACATAAAATATTACAGATTCTGGGGTTCTTCATAATGATTTCAGTATGTCAGATTTAACTGTTTTAATTCGATTGAATGGATTAATTCGAGTTTTATCGAAATTACTTAACAAATACATTACACATTGAACAAAAAGTTGGAATCACTTAGGCATGCAGCAATTCCCGTTGTTCATGCACTCTGGATTTACAAGGTGAAAAGCTCAGTACAAATAATAAAAGTACATCATAAGCAACAAGCCCGATAAACTCGTGGTATTTGCAGGTGGGAAGGTGGAGTCAAATAAAATATCGGTTACTACATGTTCTATTATTTCCTGAAGCTCGACTACGTTCAGCTCAGCGATTTTCTATACTTATCGTAAATAATTCAAGTTCATTCAAAGTGAAAAATAGTTCAGTTCACGTTCAGGCATTTATTCTATTAATTTATTTCTGTTCATTCATGTTCACTTAAAATGTTAAATGTTTTTGAAAAGTTCAGTTCAGGAACTAGTTGAACGAACTTGTTGCAAGCATGGCTAAATCAGATTACACCAACTGATTCAAAAGTTCAAAGTCATACAGGGTGGTCAGTTACATTGTATGTTCTCCGAGATCTAATCAAATACAATAATAAATGTTATAATTGTGTGTAAAAGGCAATATTTTTTTGTATAAAGAATAGTATTGTGGATTCAAAAAACTGACAGAAGTTATGATCACTGCGTAAAAAAATAAACCGAATAATGATTCCTTTTAAAAGAATAAACGCGGTTTTAAAAAACCAAACGAAGATGCTTTTAAGCTCTTAAAAGTATAAAACTGGAAAGCGGAATTAGAACAATAATGAATGAAAGCTCGGGAGCTTCATAATAATTTACTCATTATACTTAATATGTAACTTCGCCCATGCTGTATTTTTAACCAATTGTATTGAAACAAACACCAGTATATCCACAATCAAATTACGTACAAAAATTTAGAATATTTATTTGTACCATAAACTCTGGATACCACCGTTCAATAGTTAGTACTACCATCAGGTACTCCAAAACAGGGGGACATGGGAGCAGTGCATCGCATGGGTACAAAAATGCTGTACCTGGACCTGAACCTGGACCCAAATAGTGGGTACCTGCAAAAATCGTACCCAAACCCGTACCTGAATAAAAGTACCCATTAAATAAATGTTACTACCTGGACCTGATTATTTTGCAAGTAGTGCGTACCTGTACCTGATATACCCAAAATATACCCAATATATGGACCTGTACCTGAAACATTTTCCTACGTACCTGTACCCAATCAGGTACTTTAAAAAAATTACTGTAAACGATTCAACATGATGCCATTCGATGATTTACATCGCAGCAGTTACAAGCTAGACAAAATTCTGCCTCGTCATAATTTTTACAATACTAGACATCCTAATGGAACTATAACTTCTATACCATCTGAGGTATTGCCATGTCCGATTAAATCTTCCACTTCTAGGTCATCCTCCATAACCACAATATCATTTAACACCATTTTTACTGAATCACACGTGGAATTTGTAGTTACATGTACTTATTGCTGGTACGTTGTGCTAAGTCAACCATCTCTATTGCATAAACGCATGCTTTTTCAAAAATTGCGATGAAATCCTAAAAAAAGCTGAATATCAAAATAAACCTGTAGGTCGGAGAGAGAGCCACATACTACACTAGATGCCTCGTAAGATGGATTTCTGTTTGTAAAAGTACCCACATTTTCAGGTATTAGTTTGTCAGGTCCAGGTATATTGAAAGCTTGTACCTGTTCCTGTCAGGTACAACCCAAAAAATTCCAAGTTTGTACCTGTACCCAACACCTGGTTTTGTACCCAAAATTTGGGAACATATAGCTAGTACCCATAAAGTACCCATTCAGTTTGGGTACTTAAACAGAGTACCTATTTCGGACCTGGACCTGTACCTGTATCCAAATACTCAGGTACTACCCGTACCCATGCGATGCACTACATGGGAGACATATGGGCCCTCTCAAAAATAGACTGGGAGGGACAATCTATACAATTGTTCCCCCACTTTTCAGAAATAAAATTAACGTTTTACTGAATTTTTGCTGTTACTATTGCTTGAAAATCTCAAGTTTCGAAAATCATTAACAAAAGGCTATTTTTGTGCGTGAGTAGAAATTAAAGCATCTGCTTCTAAACAAATGTGCATACACTGTTAGAAAGTATTTTTCTTGTTACAGCTCGTATAAGCAAGCGTAGAAAGTACATTTAACAGGAGATTGGTCTATAAAGATTAGCATTGACATTTTCTGCGTGATATAGGCTAAATTATGACATACAGAAGAATAAACAATTTTCATAGAATTTGTGCACGCGTTTCTGTGTTTGAACGCCAAAAGCGAAGGGTCAACATTTTCGGAAAAGGGGAAATGTACCATTGATTATTTAAATGCAGCCCATTTCACGCGTGATAATGAATATGAATATATTCATGCTTTTATTTCAGAGACAAAATCTTGCTGAACACAATTCATGAATTGGTATTGTAAACCACACGTGATGTTTCTCATTTGTACGTCGTTTGATGCCAATAAACATGAGTTAGAAGACGGTTTTTTCAAAAATCTTCCAGAAAAATCATTTCTAGATTTCTCTGCTGAATCTTGTGTCCCTGCAGGTCGGTCTTCAACCACCGTCAGGGTAAGTGTAAAACAAATTTGAAACATAAATAGCGCTTTCAAATTTTCTTTTGAAAATTGGAAATTTCGAAACGCTTCATTGAAACATGTTCAGGGAAATGTGCAAGCCAAATTTGAAGCATATACAGCGCTTTTGATTTTTTCTAAATTTTTCAAAATTTTGAAAATTCAAAGTGGTTTGCACATCTACATGGTCATGGGTTAGTGTTGGGCAAGTTTGTTTTCACCTGAGCTTAATGGTACAGAAGCCTTTGTGTCCACAAGGTCAAAACCGAGATCGCTCCAGGATTCCGTTTGTTAAAACGTTTCCGATAATGTTTGAAATTTTGGAGAACTGGGAAATTCGAAGCGTTTGTTTGATCATTCACGTAGGCCAGGGGAACATGTAAACCAAATTTGAAGCATAAATAACTCTCTTGATTTTTTTTCGAAATTTTGAAAATAGAAAACATTTGACGTGGTTTGCGCATCTACAGTACATGGTCAGGGGTTTGTAGATTAGGTGGTGGCTCAGTTATATTTGTGGCAAATACTTATAAACACTCAGAACTAAGCTATAATGTGAAATTTCCCAAAGAAGTTGAAGTTTCGTGTGTCCAAGTATGGAAACAATATATTGTTAAGTACTTATAGAGGATTGGAGATTTATATGGAGAGTCGTGAATATGAAGAGGGGGAAAATATTTTTATTCCTTGTGTGCGTGTGTATGAGAGGAACTGTTGTGTAGACTATACAAATAAGTGCGTATGTATATAATGGGTACTTCTCTATGTCTCGTTTTATTCTCTCTCCTTATCTCCTTCTTCCTTCTCTCTTTTCCAGCTACTTGTTACATTTCTTATGGTGACACACGTTTATATAGGGAGGGTTGTAACAAAGGGAAGATAGTTTCTTTCTTAGTGACACCATTTTTAGCCAATGGTTGGGCACACAACATCATACAATAAGAATCTCATAAATGACATCATCATCAGCCAATGGCTGAGTACAAGATACAAATTCTTCTCCTTTACATATATGAGTCATTCCTACATGAGTAATATTTCTCAAACTCAAATATAGCTTAACATTCTACGGGCAATTGAAACGATGTCTCATCGTTTAAGAAATGAGTATCTAAAAGTATATGTGTTCATATTCATTTTCATGTGTTCGTATTTCTTGTATCAGTAACTTGTCTTCTGGAATAGCGAAGTTTCTTCTCTTGTGGTGACTTGTTGGTAGTTGAATTTTCAGCAGGAGTGAATCATTTTGAAGTACATTTTATTCTCTTACATATAAACACACAGGCTATGTTATAATTAGTGAATTAGAGTGAAATTATAATATACGTAACAGCTAGCTTATCTACTAAACTTCTCGGGGTCGATAAAAATTCTGCCTCAGAATTTTAAAGTGCAATCCAGCTAAAGTTGGTCATACAAGAATACGGGATGTACATGTACAGGGTGAGTTGAATATTTTAATAGTCGTGGGGGCTGAACTTATCTGTGTAATATTAATACTACGTAACCTATTGTGTTATTAAGTGAATCAAAAGAGATAAAGAAAATTTATGTTGTCCCTAGTGTTTCGAATGGGGAGAATTATTGATCCAAGTCCGAGTGATCAAATCGGTCCAGGATCGGTGAAAAATGAAAAATTGTGAGAAGCTTCTCGCGTAAGTGTGTGTACTTATAATTAAATAATTAGGGACTTAAGTATGTATGGAGTAGAGTGTATGTATGTACATGCGTATGGTAGGTGGTTAATGATGCAATTAAAGACATACATTAATAATTGTGCAAATATGTAAGAACTGTAAAATTGAATCCTTAATATGGTAGTATACAATTAATTATTAACTAAACAATATTCAAATAGTGCATATTATATTTAAATCATTAATTATTAATTAAATTAAAATTAATTCCAGTGATGGATGTCTAGACCCATACAGACGGAGCAGTAACTGGAGCGTGTTGCCGGGATTTTATCGGAAAGGATCGGAATGTTCGGCCAAAGATTATTCCTCGGGAACATACAACAGGCATATCTCAGTGAGTGAACGCTACTGTCATCTGAAACTTAATAATTGATTGTATTAATTATACAATTTACATCAATCAAATAGTGTTATTGATAATTATGGTGTTTCTTGTCTGTGTTCCACAGGGTGACAAGAGTTTAAATGAATCCATCATCAGCGCTTATGACCGGCTGTCATCAATATCTGAGTGTTAGGGCGTTAGGTCAGGGCAAACGGGTCTGCGGGGGAATTGGCCCTTACCCTCGTAGATCCAGGGAAGTTGGTTGAGCGGTGTAATTTGAAGGGTGCTATGGTCGGAGGTTTTATTCATTACACTTGCAGCCTTGATGGTATTGATGGGCTCAAGTGCCCAGGAAACGACCTGGAACCTCGGGAGACGCTGCCAGAGCATGGGCCAGCAGGTGTAATGGTGGAACTTGCGAGTATATCATTTGATGTATCGGTCTATGGTAGGACCAACCAATTTTCCGAGGATTGGGCTCTAGTGAGCTCAATAATATTTTGTTTTTTCAAGTTTCATTTTTTGTATGGGTGACTGTAAATATTATATTGTTGCTTGAAATAAAGTCACCAATTTCTTAGGCTTAACGAGTGTGCAATGGAATAAATTTTCTCCTCAACCAAAAACAAAAACTCAAAAACAACCTCTCCACTAGTCAATTCTATTTTGAAGGGTAGAATAGAACATTTCCCTAATTCTTGGGGAGTAAACGCGAACGATGATCGGAATTCCGTGAGGAGTTTACGGAATTTATGTTGATCTGCCTGGTCCAGGTGTGGATTAATCTTGAAGGAATTGATTTCTTGTTGGAGATTGGAGTCATTGATGTCAATGGCATTCACAGGGACGGGCATCATAGATATGTCATCAACCAAGAATGGTGTGGTCTTTCCAAGTCCTAAACCGTCGGGTATGGTTATAGTCATTGACGTCGGGTTTGTCAGCAGCATAAACTTTGAGGTGGGTGATAAAATGGCATTTGGGGCTAATAAATGGAATTGCGTATATAAGGAAACGTGGGGTTCGAAATTGAGAGGAGTTGAACCTGATGTCGTATGATGGATGGGGATAGTGACATGACAACGTGGGGGGATGTCATGGGTGCCAGTGACTCTAAGAAGTCCATTAGAGTCCTCATGTGATACACAAAGGACCGAAAGCGGAATGCGTGGGAGAGATGCTGACGTGCGGGTTTTTAGGGTGCGATGATGTGAAGGTGCAGTACGAGGTCTGTGATGAACAGAAATACGACGTCGTTGGGGATGTGTAGAGCGGAATTCATAGTCTGAACTGTCAGATGATGAGGGTGACGTAACCGTGTCTGCAAAATGGGCTGGCTGGCTGGGGTTTTTACGTCTATGATTTATAGTTTTGTTATTGTCTGTTTGGGTTCCCGTAGATTGTGGGGTTGCGTAGGTTTGTGTAGCTGAGGAGCATATTTTGGGCGTGGTTGAGGTCAGATTTTCGAGACGATCAGCCGGATGTTGGGTAGGCACTGTGGAGCGGATTGTGAAATCTGTCTGTAATTTCGGAATTGAATTTTCAAGTTTAGAAACTGGCACATTGCATTGTGCAGTGATGGCAGCCGTATGTTGCAATTTAGTATGGATGAGGGGCAAGGAGCCTGTAAACTTGTTATATAAAGTATTCTGCTGTGTGTTGATGAGGAATCCTCCTTTTGAGTATAGAAAGTCCGTACCCAATATTATTTTAAGGGCTTTCGACGGGGCGACTATGAAGGGATGTAAAAATGTACACTTGCCAATTTTGAATTTAATTAGAGCAAGGCCTTGATTAGGCATGGAATTGCCAGATGCGTCGATAAGTTGTATATTGGATTTCGTAATGGGAGTTCCAGGAGGTACATAGGTCGGATTGATTAAGGAAGTAGCAGCTCCGGTGTCAATAAGGCATGTATGATTTTGATTTTGTATTTGTATGATGATTTTGAGGGAGCAGGAAAGTGATGAAATTTGTATTTTAGCAGGGTTGTGAATGTAGATGGAAGGGACCATTAGTCCTGGATATCGGTTTCGTCCTTGTACTGTGGGGTATCGAGGGAATGGATTGCGGGCAGTTGGCGGGGTGGTCCGCGTCCCGGCTGCCCTTGGGAGTTTAAACTTTGTTGACGGAATTGGGATCGTTCTCGAGCCCATTGTGCATAATGCATGGCGCGCGGCTGCCTACATGCATTTGCATGATGATTGGGTCGGGAACAACGTCCACAGATGACAGTAGATTGTCCATTCGATTGGTTGATGGGATGTCGTGGAGCGGAGCGACAAACGCGTGCTATGTGACCTGGTCGACCACATGTCCAACAATTAATTTGCCGCGGAGGTCCTTGAGGTGGACTGCGGACGGTGGAATAACTGTAGCCAGGGTTCGGAGGTCGAGGACGAGGATATGTAGCAACAGCCATAACAGTAGTGTCTTTGGATTCCAGTTTTTCTAGTCTTGCTAAAAGGGTGTCCAACTTTGTATCTAAAGTTACAGGAACAGTAGTTGTTGGAAGGGTTACCGGAGGAGCTTGCATGGTTTGGTTGGAACAACTCTCATACTCCCTAAGAGCATCGAGTAAATGGGTGAAGTTTCTGATACGGTCATTCCAGGATTGTAAAAAGATATTGACCGGAGGGGACAACTTGGACCTGATGGAGTCGACGGCGGTTTTCTCAGGTAGGGACTTCCAGTCAGTACCGGCGGCGGAACGAACACGGAGTGCAAATATTGTAGGCAATTCATTAGGATAGGGTGTCATGGAGAGGGCATCCAGTAGTTGACTCTTGCGGTCAGGAATATCTCGAGGCAGTTGGGCCAGGATGTCATCGCAGAATTGTGCATACGTGCGACGGGACGTGGAAGGGAGCACATAATAGTATTCAAAAAAGTCTTTTCCGGTCTTGGAAGCATCAGAGATGTTTCTGTAAATATAGGCCTTTTTGGTATCATCGTCGAGGATGTTCAATGCCTTGAAGAACTCGTCACAGCGTTTAATAAACGTACGAATGTTGTCGGTTGAAGTGTCTTGAGAGGGGAATTTGGGCTTATCAAATAGTAACCGTGTGGGATCCATATTAGAGATGTGAGGATCAGGTGGATGGGGAGAGTTCGCTCTTGAGGAAGTAAGGCTAGTGGAGGCGGTATGAAATGGAGAGGAAGGCTCTGGGTCGTTATTGACGTGGTCAAAAATATCAAGAGTCCCAAAGGGGTTTGTCAGGTCGGCCGAGAGGGTAGGCTCAGCGATAGGGTCAATGGTAGGTTCGACGGCGGAAGGTGTATATGTAGAGGTACGAATAGACAGGAGACTGGGATTGTCGTGAACGGCCAAGGTGACAAAATCTTGATCCAAATATAACAGTGCCTCTCTATATGCGTGTTGAGATTGGAAGGGATAGTGGGAATGGGTATACTTGTCCTGTAATTGAAACGAATGTACTAAATCGAGATAGTACTGGAAACTGATCAAGGGGGATAAGTTGTGGCCGAGTGGCCGAGAGGACCGAAGGTTTTGATTCCAGGTGGTAACTACGGGGGTTAAACTTTCGGTAGTAATGGAAAAAGTTGATAACCGTGGGCCTGTCGTAGAGCGTACGGGTGTAGATGTGGTTGTCGTGGAAGAAGTGGTAATTGGAAGTGGCGTTACGGGAATGAGTGTTGTGGATGTAGTAGCGGATGTAGGGGTACTGATTATTAATGAATCTGCGATTTCTCGTAATTCCTCGATGATAGTTAGGTTAGCTGTATTAGAAGGTTGGGAGTTACGGAAAAGTCGAAGGACTCGGGTAACGACACGCTGAAATCCAGAGCGAGAAGTGTAGTCGCTACCGTCAGGAAATATGGCAGACGCTTGATGAAGATCTTGTAATAGTTGTAGATAGTAGGGATATGTTACAATACTAGTTCCAGTCGAGTCTCGGAGATGTTTCTGACAGATCCGGTTGACGTATTCGTCGGATATAATTTCGAGGTGTGTTCGGGTATCAGGAGGAGTGGGAGAAGAGATGAGAGTTGTGGAGGGTGATGCACCTACAAGGGTGGACTCGTGAGAAAAATGTAAATTTGAGCTTACAGTATGAGAAGTATCATCAGCAGTGTCCGTGGCGATGGCTGGTGTCGATGTCCTGGCGGGGAGGAAGTTACGAAATTCAGGAACGGGTGTACGATGTTCTGGAGTAGGACCGTCGGAGTCGTCCCCTTCGGAGTTGGAAGGTATTGGAGAGGGCAGGCTGGCGGAATTTGTAAGCGTCGAACGTGGAATCCCGGTTCGGCGTTTATGGAGCACATCAATGTCAGCTTCAGTAATGGGGTGAGGTCCAATGGCAGAATTTTGATAAATGGGCAACTTGGTCTTGAAGATTTTATAATATCGATACTGGCATATCGCTTTCTCGATGGTCAAATGGGCGTATTTTTCACAGGCTATTTGTTGTTCAGCAAGAGAAAGTTCCACCAAATTGGCGTCGCTTTGCTGTACGACTATATAATTCACTCCGTTGTAACGCACGAACTCACTGTGACTATGGGGTCGAGTGGTACGTAATAACCGTATATCGCGTGACATGGGGTTGAAGTGTAAAAAGGAAGTTAGTAAGTTTTTCAAGCAGAGCCTGCGGCAGAGGCTGACGCCACCAAATTAAATTTGGGAACAAGGATACTGTACGGAGAGAGGACGGAGAACGTCTATATTTTAATTAACTAATTAAAATATAGATGATAGCACCTCCACCATGTTAAGTACTTATAGAGGATTGGAGATTTATATGGAGAGTCGTGAATATGAAGAGGGGAAAAATATTTTTATTCCTTGTGTGCGTGTGTATGAGAGGAACTGTTGTGTAGACTATACAAATAAGTGCGTATGTATATAATGGGTACTTCTCTATGTCTCGTTTTATTCTCTCTCCTTATCTCCTTCTTCCTTCTCTCTTTTCCAGCTACTTGTTACATTTCTTATGGTGACACACGTTTATATAGGGAGGGTTGTAACAAAGGGAAGATAGTTTCTTTCTTAGTGACATCATTTTTAGCCAATGGTTGGGCACACAACATCATACAATAAGAATCTCATAAATGACATCATCATCAGCCAATGGCTGAGTACAAGATACAAATTCTTCTCCTTTACATATATGAGTCATTCCTACATGAGTAATATTTCTCAAACTCAAATATAGCTTAACAATATCAAGCCGTTTATAGTGTTATGTATTTAAAAGCCACCCTCAGTGAACTCAAATAAATTCATTGATTGCTTTGACGAACTTTTTGGTATCTTACTTGATCTCGATGTTTTTATTTATGGCGATTTTATTATCGATATTTCAACAAAAACGAGCGATGCTCACACGCCACACGTACTTACAGGGCGATTTGGGTTTGGCCAAGCAATAAATACTCCAACAAGAATAGCCAAGCAAACAAAACAAAGAGGCTACACTACACTACACTCATTCATCATTTTTATTTGCTCTTCTAAAGAAAAACTACGTGGAACCCTTCCCTTTAGCTCTGATCATGATCTAGTTTACTTAGTTATAAAAAGACCAAGAGTCAAATACGTGACATTACGTGTCTCTACTAGAAGTCTTAAAATGTTAATTGGAATGAATTAAATTATGAGCTGGAAACAACAAATTTCAACCTCCATGATGCATTTCTACAAAATTACCGTGGGCACACGATAAAAATAATTCATGACCTCCGTTGACATATGTGCAACCAATACGTAAGGTCAGAGTAAAGGGTAAACCTTGCCCGTGGTTAACTGAAAGTGTCCGTCAAATGATATACTGTCTAAAGTACTGGTTTAACTTTGGATAATGTTGCGTATGGTGATAATTTGGTTTTATTTATATACGGTACATGTCTAGATAAACTGTTCTATGGGATGCAGCATTGGTCAAATTAGTTAATTGCATGGATGAGTGAGAACGCACTATCCATCAATGCTGACGAAATCATGTGTTATTTACAATACGTCTAGGTCCAATCCTGAAACCGAACATCGCCTCTTTATTTACAACAACGATATAAGTCGAGTATGGAGTTTTAAGTAACTGGGAGTTCATACTGACGATTAACTCAACTTCAATGAACATTTAGCTATGTCCTCAATAAGGTTTCCAAATCTATTCTAAACCACAAATAATATTTTATATTTATGTGTGAAACGTTTCAATGAATTGCCCTTTGCTCTGCGGCTTCGTGAATCAATAAGCAATAAACCGAAATTATACTTCACTATATGAATATGTTTCACTTATTCCCTTTTCCATATGGCTGTTTAACCATTCCTTCTAAAGCTCGGACCAATTCAATTTTGAATTGGAAATTGTCAGTTCAAACCAACGCATTACTTATCGGTTCAATTCAAGATGAAACAGAATCGAATTATTCAGTTATAACTTTAAATTGAGCTAATTCGTTGTTTTGAAGTAAACCTCAAATGCTTCATTCTGCCCCAAACATTTCAGTAACAAATTTACCGTTTACAAGCTCTCCAGATCCAACAAGTAACGATTTGTTCTCTTAAGTTAACCTCCCTTTGTTGTACCCTTCGAAAATGCTGCTGTCGACTCTAGAAAGCGTATTGTTTAAGTACGGAAGCCAGTTTTCATTTCAGTTTAATTCAATTCAACATTTTTGAACTGAAATGAATTGACTCAGCTTTTAGTGAACAGAAAAACTGAACCCTTTCGAGCACTTCTCCCGGTTCAGATGACACTTTCTAGGACATAAAATGCGTCAGATGGCCCCAGTATGCAATTTTGACGATTATACTTTCTTAGAACAATATTAAGATTGCACGACATGTCATTTGAAATATAGCTCCTCATGGGTCGAGTAGTTATCCATACCGTACTCGTACTTGGAACCGTACTCGAATTGTCGGGTCAAATTCCCGCTTGACCCGGACTTGTGTCTTCAAGTACAAGTAAAAAATCCTGTACTCGGAGGACGGTATTATATTTCTAAATTGTTTACCGAACTTGGACCGTACTTACGAGTATAAAACGTTTATACCGACCGACCCGTACTTGAACTCGTACTCGAACCGTACTCGAGTATCAAGTACACCGAAAAATATTTTTTTATATGTTATTTTTTGTTAAACAGATATTGACATAGAAAACAAATAGTAGATTCAACTAACAAGAATTTGTAACTGCAACTTACGAACAGTGTTTGCAATGAAAATTTTCTCCAACGAGATTAAAATGCCGATGAACAATAGATATGGATTTGATTCTGCCAGTCATATCGACTGAATTCTCTTCAGTCAGGTCAATCTCATTCTAACCTCCATTAATTCTGCCCTATTCTCCTGTTCCATTATATTTTCCGGCGATAGGTAAATACTTACAATTAGTAACTACAGTAGTACTCAATTCGGAGTTGTAACAATAGCTTACGCTGTAGGTGGAACGTTTCATGCTATTCGGAGTAATTTTGAATTTAACCGCTTTTCATTTTTTGCTTCGCAATAACAACAACTTTTTTTTGTAATCAAGGAAATATGGATGTGGACTTTGTGCTGGAGGAAATTACTCGAGTATCAAATGTAAATCCAAGTACGGGCTCAAGTACTTTTGAATTTATGTCCCGAACTCGTACTCGTGCTTTGGTTCAAGTATACTTTGAAAGTACTCGTACTCGCTCTGATACTCGTTGGAAATATACTCAAGTTCGAGTACGAAAACGGATACTCGACCGACGAGTACAAGTACCAATTTAAGTTGATACCATACTCGACCCGTACTCGTACTCGAAACTCGAGTATCTACTCGTACTCGTGAGGAGCTATAATTTGAAATATGCGAGAATTATCGTAGAATATCGTTCCTCCGAATTGGGCGATGTTAACGATATCGTATCGTTATATATAATAGGTATGACCAACCCTATTAGAAACTACAGAAAGTCATTCCTTAGCCATTTGCATAGGTAATTATTTATACATTACAAGTAAAATTCATGCTTTTTAGTGTTCATTTGATGATACAAAACCAAATACTGAAAGCAATGGTACGAGCGCAGTGTCGGACTTTTTCCAATACAATCTATGTAAAGATATATAATTCCCGGCGTTTAGTGGTAAGCTGTGATTGAATAACACGGGTTAGTTTTGCACCACATGTTTACTACAATTTCAATTGTGATTTAAAAAATCCGTGCAAAGCACCG
Source organism: Allacma fusca (assembly GCA_947179485.1). Taxonomy (NCBI): domain Eukaryota; kingdom Metazoa; phylum Arthropoda; class Collembola; order Symphypleona; family Sminthuridae; genus Allacma; species Allacma fusca. The sequence goes on from OX359245.1 coordinate 22,160,876, forward strand.
ATTTGAGCAAACTCCGTTTGCGGGTGCAGGAAAGTGAAACTTGCGCACTTGTAACAATATTAAGCTAATAGTTTACGTGGAGAAAATAATTTGGTAGGTAAGTTTGGAGTCAGGGTTGGGGTTTGTTTTGGTTTTTTAAAAAAAAAAACCAAACAACCAGGTTTTTTTTGGTTTAAACCGGTTTTTTTGTTTAAACAAATTTTCAATCCAAAACATTCATTAATATGCAAAAACATGTGAATTTGAACAAAACTTATTTCCCAAACTCAGTAAGTATCACAAAGCATTAAATATTTAATAATTTGGATATAATTTTAATGATAACTTTGCAGCATAAACACAAGTTTGGCATTTTTCATTTTACAAACGATTCCGAATTTCTAAATGTACAAGACTAAAAGCTAATAGTATTATTTACTTCACTTAGTTCAAGTTTAACTACACAATATCACAGTAACTGCACAAGTTTTGTGCACGACGAAATATAAGCGTTTTGGATTGAAAATATTAAAATTTTAGGTGTTTGGTTTAAACCATTGGTTTTTATTAAAAAAAATTTGGTTTAAACCAAACCAACCCTGTTTGGAGTTAAGTTGGAAGCGATTCAATAAAAAAACTCGAAAAGCTACAAGTAAAAATTCACGATGTAAAACTCGTAATGTCATTTCTACATGACGCATTGGTGGAGCTTGTCGTTATTTATGAACAATCCTATGGTGTTACCTGCTTTGACTAATAGTTGAAGTTGTATTATGCCGAAGTATTACGTAGTTTATAATTCGTCCGCTATGTGGCGATTGCATGTCCTTGCAGTAACGATTTTATTGCTTTTAATTAATTGCAATTAACCTGGCCGCAGCTTGTGATCGAAAATATGAAAAGGCACATTAACAGTGAAAAACCTATTTTTTTTGGTACTAGTATCATTTCATTAAGTTGTCCTGTTATGGAGATATCATGATTAAAACCTTGGGTGGGAGGATTTCACAAATGTATAAGAAAATTTCACTTTCTAAAAATGAACCATCAGTACTATTCTATTATTGTGTGCTGTATAATAATTTATCTTAAAAACTAATGATGGATTTTTTTTACTGGTGCAATCAGTGCTCGGCACGGGTACGAAAAATCGGTACCCGTACCCGTATCCCTGCCCGAAGAGCGGGTATTGCAATATCTGGTATCTATACCTGAACCCATACCCGAGTATTCGGGTACAAATTTTTCATACCCGTCCCCGCAATGCAATCTGAAATCATTTACCTGTACCCGCATTGTACCCGTACCCGAAAAATACTCGAAAATTGTACCCATACTCGGGTATCTGTGTCGTACCCGTATTCGTACCCGAGTACTTTATATAGATTTGTCTAAATGTAATACACAGTACGTTATGTAATAATGTATAACACCTTAATGTATAAATTTGACTGGCAAGAGCGGTATTTGATAATATTTTCAGAGTAGAAAAACTAGATTTGATTTTGATTAGAAATAATATTAACTTGCAGGTCTATCAAAATATTTAACACAGAAGTGTTTAAAAATCAAAAGTGGAACGGAATAGGTGAAGATGTTTAAAGCAAATTGAATTACATATTATCACATCTTTTAGTGTGCCACATATGGAATAAGTAATTACACGTTGTAGAACATTTTCATCATCACCATTTGAGTATACGCAAAAGAAATATTGCACTTCCCAATATTCTCAACTTGCTTCTAAAATTTTGTCACAGTATTTTGGCTAAAGGAGTCCTTTTAAAAGTTTAGCTCGTAATTAAATTTTCAAAAGTAAAATACCCTTTGCTATATTTGTAAAATTGCATGGCCTTTCAATTGCCAAACAGGTTCCTAGGCTAATAAACGTGGAAAAGTTGAGAGATGAGAAAATCAAGCGATTTCTGAATTCACGTTATTTTAAAACAAGTGTAAGACAGAAGAGCAAACCTGTAAGCAAAATAGAAACAATATTTACTTTCTTGACCGCTGTATGATTTTGAACTACAATTATGGAACTAATTTTGAAAAATCTGGAAGACATTACTAAAAAGTAGAGAAGTCAAATATTTGCCTCCTTTGATTGTTCATAGGCTGATGGGCGAAGTGTTTTATGACATCCAGCTTATATGTACATGCATTTTTGTACATAGAGATAACTGACATGAAGTTTTTTGCTTGGGACTTGCGAACTCGACTTATTCCTTCTTAATTTATTTGGCCTTTTCCACAAATTTCTCATCTCAATAGCTCTGTCTACAAATAACTCATTAATATCTTGTTACAAACAACCGCCTTCGCCTATTTAACTACCAAAAACACAAAATAACTTGCCATCCAACTCGTCAGAACCCTAAGTTGTAAATTATATTCACTATGGCTAATGAATTATCGTATACGCGTGTCACACAGACTCTTTATGTAATTACCGACAAAATACTACATTACAAAGCCCTTTTGTACAAACGTTAGGTGAATCCTATTGTCCACTTTTGTCCAATTTTGTTTATATTCCTCGTTTGCGTTTACTTATTTATACTTCCTAAAACGTTTCCCTAACAGCATATATTTTACCTACACAGTATAAAAAATATATAGTGTAGGTTATAAGGTTAAAAGTTTTAACAATAAGATATACTACTAAAAATTCCAGCAGAAGTTTCCAACGTATGGGCATGATGGCATAAAATTCACAAAAATATCTCAATTCTCAACGTATCCTCGGTTACAATGGTCGCGGGTAAGAGTAAATGATCACATTATACCCGTAACTGGTTGGTATTCGTACCCGAAATTTTGAGCCAACCAAAGTGTACTCGGGTATTACCCATACCCGTATCTAGTGGTCGGACCAATTCAATTCAGAATTGGAAATTTTCGATTCGATTCGATTCGATTCAATTCGATTCAGTAGTATTTCGATTCGATTTGCAGCAAAGCCAAATCGAATGATTCGATTTGGGTATTGAACTGAATCGAATCATATCTTGTGAATTGCAATTCAAACAATTCAGCAAAACCGCTTCGGCTGCGCACGGGTACTTTTTTCCCGTATATTCAAAGTCCAAATATCACGTATAGCACAACGTTTGCTATTTTAGCGTAGCTTTTACTATACCCTTTATAATATGTATACGACACTCCATAGTAACATAAGGAAAATTTTGTACTTTCCCACTTGAATCGTTCGATTTACGATTCAATTCGATTCACTGAGTGAATTGAATTGAATTGAATTGAATTGAATTGCTTTGGGGCAAATTGAATCGAAAATCGGTTTTTCGATTCAATTCAGGCTTCAAATTGAATCAAATTGAAAAATTCGAATCAAATTGAATCGATCCGACCACTACCCGTATCCATACCCGTTTACCCGAGCGTTACCCATACCCATGACGAGCACTGGGTGCAATATCGTAGATATCTGTAATTTAATCATAATTTATTTTTCATATAAAATTCCCTCAATGAAATTTCAATTCCAATACATTAAAATTTGTTTATAACGGAATCGTAACTTGAGCGGTTTTGTCCGGTATAAACATTATTCCGTTATATGCTTGTACAACTACTTTTGGTGGGGATGAACAAATGTGTTCGGTATAATGAGAATTCCGTTATAAAGAGATTTCACTGTAAATTGCTGGCATAAATTAACCGAAAGCATACTAATCATAGGATTGCTTGTAACTGTAGTACTGAGTGTATGTAAAATTCATCTAAATAAATCTGAACATATTTTCTAAACAAGATTGGTCTCAGCAATTTGTCAGACAGGCTTACCTTGGGATATATTCCAACCAGTGGCAGCTAGGAAACGAAAGGAGTAAATGAATGAAGAATAAAACAAGTATTAGACTTGTCTGTGGGAAAGAACCACAAAAATACTGGTAGGAATGACCCATTGGTCACCAGCATTACAAACAATAAGGAAAAATAATGCCCATGACATCCCCTTCTTTAAAATTTTTATCATTTAGGTCGCTGTAATTATGTACATATGCGGTAAATTGCCACAGTATTCCTGATGTAAAAGCTTGTTTTGGTTTTATGAGACAACTTTTCTAGAACTTTGAAACTCCTAGAAAAAAACGTGTGTAACGATGCAACAAAACGTGGAAATTACTAAAAGAGATGCTTCAAAGTTGTAAATTGTAGTGACACATAATGAGGAAGTGTAGCACCAGCAAGCAGTTTGTTACTTTTTCCTGATTTAATCACACGCAGAAAATTGCAGAAAATTATACGTTACTCAGGTGTAAATTGCAATAACCACAAGGATTTCACATTACTGTTTTCCCTCAACACCTTTTAGTTCATGGTAATTGATCACGAACTATCTCAACTACTTACGTATTCAATTGCAATTTTGCTGTCAAAACTTTCAGGAAAATACTAGATCTTGAGATACTAGACACAATGGGTCAAAGATTGAGTTTTAATTCATCAATGATGCAGGCCGATGAATCATTCTGTGTAATGTATTACAGGAAAATTATTCTCGAAGCATACATCTACATTCATTGTTTTACATATTTGCGATCAAAATGGAACTTCATTCCAATCTAACATAATTATTATTTGGAGCTAGACATACACGATCCCTTTAATTATGTGAATTAGATTTATTCACACATGACTGCTCCATATTACCATGATTGTAGTATGTTTTTACATAATATTGTCTATACATTTATTTATTTCAAAATGTTTTAGGTGTTAGGCAGGTATTTTGGGAAATTTTGGGGCATTTTTGATTTGGCAGGCAGAGCATTTCAAATTACCAAAAAATTATTTATGCAGTAAACTATAGCCATAGTACACGTTGCGCTTCTATGAGAATTACAGTATACATGAATTGTAACAATAAAAAAATTTTGACTGCAAAATCAAAACCCAATGCGAAATGGTTACAATTTTTGTTAAAATAATTTTAATTACATTATTATGATTACCCTGTAATTTCCTGGAAATACAAAAATATACAATACCTAAAAACGTGTGGTTTTTTCAATTCATGTCTTCATATACTCTTTCTGGTTCAGTACAATAAGACTTGTCTCCGATTAGTTGCACTGGAGAATACTAATCAGGAAACGAGGATTTAAAATATTTATATATAAACTATAGTGTCTGAATCCGAAACGAAAATGGGCCTTCTGATACCTGCAGTAGTAAATAGGTTGTCCATTTATGACTGCTTGTGAGCCGTAATCACACAAAGAAAAACAAAACTGCATAAAAAAAGTAGCTCAACGGTTTAAAGGAAATCAGTGTACCGGTTGTAATGCTGGTAAATGCTGTTTCCTTGATTTTTGCAAAAATTCCTCGGTGTAACAATTAAAGCTTCGTATTGAGTTTTTTCGAAAAACGCACAAGAAAAAAACCCTTTGTTTTGCTTCCCGCACGTCAGAGCCATTTATGTAGTACTGGTTGAAATGCTGGCTAATGCTGTTTCCTTGATTTTTGTAAAAATTCATCGGTGTCATTTAAGTTTCGTATTGAGTTTTTTCGAAAAACGCACAGGAAACAAATCCCTTTGTTTGACTTCCAGCACGTCAGAGCCATTTATTATTATATATTTGCTGATCTAAACTGACAGACAATCACAAAATATTTCGGGGATTTTCGAAGCTTGGGATTAAGGAAGGAACTTACAGAATATATAACAATTATAAGAGAAGCATACCAACCGGTAATGAATCGGCGGTCAGATTCTCTAGGGTGCATATTAGATGGCTCACTGAGGTCATCTCTGGCCATGGAAGATTCCAAAAACACCTCTACAGAATAGGAATTGCTACCTGCCCTCTATGTTTACAGTGTAGACTGCAGGATGAGGACGCCTTTCACTACTTAGCAACATGTCCAGCTTTTAGTATAATTAGAAATATTTATTTGAAGGCATGTTTTCTAGACTTAAGTCTTCTCAAGCAGGCGAGCGCATGCGACCTGTTGTATTACTCAATTGCAACAGGTCGTTTTGTAAATCGCCCACAGTAACTTGTAAAGGGAAATCTGCAATGGGCCCATTGGTCACTCACTTTAGTTAAACCTTATCTTTACTATTTTATTACTACTCATTTTATACAAGCTTTATTTATTTATTGTTATTTTGTGCTCTATTTCTAAAGCTGCAAAATTCAGAAATGGAAAACAGTAGGCTTTCTAGGAATTATATTATAGCGTGTAAACCGTTTTGTCAAAGCTTACCGATGGCAGTTTTTAAAGCGATGTAATAGTCACATCTGGGTGTTTTTTTCAATGCAGCCATTTCCATAGTGAAACATTTTGTTTCAGTATCCTTATAAATTACTCGCCACTTGATGGAGTGGGTGGCTATTAAAATTTCGCGCTCTACTGTTAAAATAAAAGCTCACGATTTAGGCATACAATAAGTATCCACGACTGGGATTTAAAGCTTTTAAGTGTAATACTAAGAGGACTGACTATGTAGTATACTATTTCAGTATTGCCAAGCAAGCCTGTGGTATATACAGCAAGCAAGCTGAGAAGCAGTTTAATAGCACAGCGAGCTGAAAGCTGAAACTCTTTCGCAGGTCGCAGAGTCAGAGGAGAGCTTTTTCAGCTCGCTCAGCTCGCTGTGCTTCTAGCGGCTTGCTCTTGCTTGGGAGTTTGTTTTTCTCAAAGCGGACAGTGCAAGGTTGACCTTTTTCCTTCGAATGTACATGTAATGTACATACATTTTAAAAACCGTGGTCAGCCCTCATACCAATTTTTATTGGTGTAGGACCAGCCATATAAACAGTATAACAAAAAATAAATGGGACTATATGTCGTGAGGGAAGAACGAACGTGGTGCTGCGCGATGAGGTTGTTTGTGTACATGTAAGGGCTACATACTCGTTACGGTGCGTGATAGAGCGCCTCTCACCTCCACTGTACAATCCTGAGTGTGAACTTAGAAGCACACTTGCATGGACCCTTATCTATGTATGTATATAAATTACCCGTTTCGGTTTTTCTCGATTTTGAAGGTGAGCCCACTGTAATGTGCAACATTTTTTAATTTCAAATTGGAGTACAATTGCAGCCTTGTCATTTCAGCTTTTAAAATTGTGCACATTAGAGTGGGCTCGTAGTGAAAAAACATCGTGAAGGTGCACAAATTTACATTGTAATTTAAAAAAAAAAAGTATTAATGTCACGGCGCGGAAAAAATTCGTGATGTGGCCTTTCGTTGCGATAACAAATTTGAGATACACACTTCGTCTTTCAGTAGTTCAGTATGGCTGTAAAACAATATTTTAATTTTCGGGCTTTTTCAGTTTTCTGACCTTCGAAATCGGTTTTATGAAAAAATGTTTTCGGCCATTTTTTTTGACAATACTCTGCATCTACGTAGTCATATGAAAATTCTGTGCGAAAATGTGACTTTCTTGGCTATCCGCTTTGAGAAAACACACCCTTGGTTGCTGTTTATACCACCGGCTTGCTTTGCTGTATAGTGAAAAAGTATAAATAACCGATGATAATACATACAGCAATCCAACTAATTACACCACATCGTGCATCTATAGTTGCATGCTTGATTCGGAAAACTTCACTCCTGTTTAGTTCTCCACGACACACACACACCATTCACATAACGACCATACCGAATCACGCACCGATGACCGATCCATTCGAACTTTTACTGAAGTTTTCAACATTCCCACGTCTCCAATATTTTTTAGGTACGATATTTTTTTTCCTTTCTATTTTTCCATTTGCGTATATGTTTGTGTGAATTTGTGTAAATAAAATAAATATAAATAAAATAAAAATATTTATATGCTCTGCTGTGCCGGGAAATTGTAGTGGCAGTGCAATGCAGTACAAAAAGAGTTGTGAATTTTAATAATCCGGTACAATTAAACTCCAATTTTGGACGGATACCATATGTGTTCGGAGTTTGAATTGATTATCGGGGAAATGGATGGTTTTAATTGTGTTATTTTTTGCTAATAGTTAAGCACTTAGCTAATAATATCATTCCTGCTGAAATATTGAAGGAAGTGCTCAAGGTGTTATAGTGTTTATACCACAAATTGATTTGATTCCGTCTGACCCTGACATTTCATTTACGCTTAAAAAAGGCAGTTTCCTATCAGTGAGTTTTGTAATCTATTATTAAAAGTAAGGGGGGACGTTTGAGAATATATTTACCATCTCCAGTTTTTACACATGGACAATTATATGTTGCATTTTCAAAAGCCTCATCAGGAAAGAAAGATAAAATCAAAATTGTCGATACTGAATATCAAGGGGAAATGCTTGATGGCAGAAATGAAATATTTACATCAAATCTATTTAAGGAAATTTTCAAAGGATAAATTTCATTTGTATGTTAAAGCTGGACTAACTCCCAGTCGCGATCTACGGGTTAAACATGGGGCATGGGCAAGGCCTTTGTGGGAAACTCCCAAGTGCACTCAATCATGATATTTTGTTTGAATTATTCTAATATATCGTCTTAAATCACATTATAGTAATGCATATTCTAACGTCTATGTAAAAGTATCACAAACCTATAAGTAATTATTCCTGCTGAGCATGGCTCTCTACTAGTTTACATATAATGTACATACATACATTTTAAACAGTGTGGGTAATATTGAGGCCAAATATTATTGGGATATAACCAACCAAGCCCAAATTATTAAAAAAAGAATTTGGAACTCGTTGAGCTGCGGCACGGTCCCACAGAATGGAGCGTGATAGGGCTTTGTGTTTACGGCGAAGGCGCTGCCCTTGTATTACGATGGCAGGAACCTCCACTCCTCGTCCACTACAGCGAGCAAGCCATGCTGGCTGTATGTATACACATACAATCCATGCGTGCATGGTAATATGTGCACAAAGCCTGAACTAGATATGTATATAAATTATCTGTTTCGGATTTTCCCCGATTTGACTGCCGGCACAATCAAATGTGCACTTAAAAAAATTAAATGTAAATTAAATTTTTAATATTTAAATCGGTATAGCTACAAAAACTTATTTCAGTTTTCGGGTTTTTCAACCGAAAAAAATGGAAATTCAAAACTTAACTATGAACTTGACTTGAACACAAAACTTCAAGTAATTTTCAAGACACAACATGATATCCTGATAACTCGCGTCCTTGTAATTACTTGACTTGTGAAGTTCTAGTAATCAATTAAAATTTCGAAGACCCTAACTTAATCAACTAGTTACCGTTCCAAACTTGACTTGAACTTGATAATTCAAGTTAAGTATCACAAGAAATAAAATATAGCCACAATAATTTGTTGAACTTGTATAGGCAAATTGTTTCCTTTAGACTAAAAACCAAAACGCATTCAGAAAACAATTTTACCACTAGTTTTTGTTTAAAATCATTCGAGGGCATCCTTGCGCTTATTCTGATTACAATAAAAGTCCGATATAAGGGATACGCAAGGAACCGTACAATTTAGTCCCTCATAAAGGAATTTCCTTTATAAGAAATGTCTGAAGTATTGTGTAATTGAAGGGCATTTTTAAAAGTATTTTTCGAATGAGATCAGTTAAACCAGTGATTAATGTAAACAGACATGTTGAAGAATATTAGTCAAATGGTAGGTAACATGGTAAGTAGCATGGTAGGTGGTAGGTAACATGATAGGTAACATGGTAGGTAACATGGTAGGTAACATGGTAGGTAAAATGGTAGGTAACATGGTAGGTAACATGGTAGGTAACATGGTAGGTAAAATGGTAGGTAACATGGTAGGTAAAATGGTAGGTAAAATGGTAGGTAACATGGTAGGTGGTAGGTAAAAGGGTAGGTGGTAGGTAAAAAGGTAGGTAACATAGTAGGTAGTAGGCGGGTTTGGAAAAAGTTCCAAATGGTCAACGATCCTGACAACAGTAAATGGTCAACTACCTGGTTAGCGATTTTTTTTGCGGAACTGCCAAAAATTTGTGGTCAACTACAAGGGTATCAAAAAATATTTTGCCCAACTATCAAAAACAATGTGTCAACTACCTGGGTATCGAAAAACCAATTTGCACAGCTACGAAATAAATGTTGGCCAACTACCTGGGTATCGAAAAAACATTTTGGCCAACTACCTGGGGAGTGAAAAAATGTTTGGCGAACTACCTGTGTAGAGACAAAATGTTTGGCCAACTACCTGGGTGGCGAAAAACATTTTGGTCAAATAACCCGCCAGTATTTTTCAAAATGGACAACTATCCCGCCGTTCAATGCTGCCCAACTACTTGGGCCCATTTTGTCAACGATCCCGGATCGCTGGATCGGGAACTTTTTCCACACACGGTGGTAGGTAAAATGATAGGTAACATGGTAGGTAGCATCGTAGGTGGGATTTGTAGCCGGGAAAGTAAAACTCAGCCTGCTCATTTGCGCATATAGTTGAGCCTCTAAAACGTTTTTATCGTCACGATTACGAAAATGCAATCCCAAAAAGTGTTTCGAATTTACAGATAGTCAGATAGTATATGAAGAATAAATATATTGCTACAAAACCTAGATTGCATCTTATGTAGTCATAGTGTGGGGACACCGAATTGAAGGCTTTATTTAGGTCATGTGAAGGAATATATATATAAATATATACCCTTCCCAGAGTTCCCTACATATTGTCAGGGTTGGGGAAATAAAAAGGAGGAGGAGATAAAAATATATCGAAGATTATTACAATGTAATAGACTTTATTCAATCAAATGAAAAGAGCAGGAGGCAAAACGAGACGCACCACGTTTGTTAAAATATAATAGTAGAGTGATCCTTAACAATTACCTCCACAATGGAGAGATCGGCCTTCCTATAGTTAGCATTAGCTAACTATATTAATTTAAAAGGAAATTAAATTGTAGATTTAATTTCACAGGTTAATAACTAAAATAAATATTTTAGTTAAAACAAGCATGGCCAGTCGATGATGCTAGCAGCGGAGACGACCATGACATGACCCCTCCCACTGGGGGTACTTCGGCTCATAAAAATTCCTCTTGATCCTAATAATAGAATTATCGAGTCGCAAATCAGCGTTAGGACCCGGATGGATAAGTTTAGTTCTACGAGCCTCCGTAGTGGTCCTTGACTCACTGTCATAATTGGCGACCCTTGGTTCACGGATATTCGTAGAAACACGTCGTAACGAATTTGAAAATACAGGCAGTTGTTCATCTGTAACAAACCGCTTAAGTCGACGTCGTACCGTCAATATTGGAGGTTCAACAACAATGTCCATTAAAGAAGGTATCCGGTTTATTTCCGGAACAGTACAGAGATCCATAGAAGAAGTAATGGTTTCCACTTAAGTGGCTGGTAAACAAGATAGTGAAGCCAATCCAAGAAATAAATCCCAGAGGAAGAATAAAGGAATATCGGCTTCCTGAATGTTTCGGGGTTCACGAAATGGTAATGGTTCCAGCACGTGACCACAATCTGGAACTTCACAATCTAATACGCAAAGAGGTTCAAGATTTAACATGGGAAAATCAGGAGCATTGAAGATATCTTCCTCTTTCTCAGGAATTAGAGATCCCAATTCGAAATCCAAAAGGAAATTCATATTATTTAAATCCTTCTGAAATGTAGGGTAAACACAATTTAAAAACATTGTATCAAGACATTTATGGGAAGGGGCAACGTTTCTGGGACTTTCAGGGGGACAAACATTTGAAGTATCAGGTTTGGAAAAGGGTACATTTGAATTGTATGGATTATCATAATCATTTTCACAAGAGTAGAACGGTTTCAAATTTTGGATACAAACAACAATGTGTTCAGCAAACTTTGGGTTATCGCGTAGATCTTTACACAAATAAGTGACATCATTAATTTGGGAGACAATTTTAAAGGGGCCTTTCCAGCAAGGTAAAAATTTATTAACATATCCAATTTTTCTGGAATGGTCTGCAACAAGAACTTTTTCATCAGGGAGATACAATCGAGGCGAAGGTAGGGGGTCCAGCAGTTCTCGTTGGGAGTTATGATAATCTGCTACATTGTCGTCGGATGTAAAATCGATGTTGGGGAATAATTGATCACAAGGGCTTTCTTGGTTGGGGGAGATAATGTAAGTATCTGGAAAATCATCTTGATCTTTTGGGTTAGCGAAGTCAACAAGGTGGTCAATAGGGGTATCAGTATAAAAGGAAGTATTTGAAAAATCAGGTTTAAAATTTTCAAATACAGGAGGAATAGAACTATTCGAGGGAATAACTGGGGATTGAATGGTACAATTTGGAGGGACTTCAATGGGATAAATTGCTTTCTCGTAGATTTTTCGAATGGAGTTAGATTCAGAAGTAATACTATTTTCAAACCCAGTTTGAACAGCAATTGAAAAAAGAGTAGGTTTGGGATTTGGGCATGGGGATAGAATGGTGGACAACTGGGGAAAAGAAAGTAAATCAGAGCCGAAATCTAATACAGCATTGTATGTTCTGAGAAAATTTAATCCAATTATTACATCAAATGATGCTTTAGGAACTATCCAGAATTTCCATTCGGTGAATAAGCCATTAATTTTCACAGGGAGTTTCACCTTATGAGTAATTAGTGTTTACAGGAATCGTGGACCGCGAGGGACAGGGACACCGGTGTAACTAAGGGGGTAACAATTCCTTGAGTGGTTTTCGGTAACGTAGTAAAGAAATGTTCACTTATTACCGAAACAGCTGCTCCACTATCAATGAGAGCTTCACAGTCAAAGAAGGCAATACTAGCCGATAAATACAACAGTTTAGAGTCAAATGAATTCTCTTTTGGAAGGACTGGGAGAAATGGAAAGGTTTTCATACGTGATATTTGGGGAGCAGGGGGAATAAAATTAATTGGGTGAGATTGGGGAATTTCTACATCCTTTGGAATATCAGCAGGTAGGGATGAATTGTTACACAAAGCGGTTGAAGTTATAGTCTGATTTCTCCATGTGGTCAGGCTATTCAGTTTTACGGAATCATCAAATGTAGGGTATTGATACTGGGAATTTTGATTAAAATGAGGTTGATCATTATGGTTTCCATATTATTGGAAATCAAAGATGGGATTTGATTAATCGAATTCTTAAATGTAGGTTTGGAATTTCCATTGGGGTTTCAGTTTCCATTTTGACGATTATTGGTGGAATAATCTTGGAAATTATTATGACGTGGTGTAGAACGTTGTAGATTAAGAAATTCATAGCACGTAGCCGCAATGTGTCCGAATTTTCCACATATTTGGCAACTGGGACGGTTGGATGAATATGATGATGGGTTTTGAGAAATCTGAGGTATAACCTGGGGAAAAGGACCTAAATCGTCTTTGGGCTGAGAAGGAATGGAGTTGTATAATTCTGAATGAGGTATAAATTCAGTTGGGACCGGATTGAAGGGTTGGCAAACAAATAATTGGAATTGGGGATTTTCACAATGATAAAGGAAGTATTTTTCAAACTGGGAAACAGTACTGTCTGGGTTTAATTGGGATCGTAGGGTAAATCCAAGTTGAACAGGTAGGCCTTCAACTAAATGGTCAACGTTTACTTTATCATTCATTTGGGGGTCAATATCATAAAATAATCCTAATTTATCTAATACGTAATCCATTGGGGACTCTTTGCCAATCAGGAATTTTCGATTTTGATTTAATTCAATTGCAATCTTTCTGGAATCGGGTTCTGGGAATTGTAGGAATAGCAAATTCTTAAAAATGACAAATTTATCATTGGCATTGTCGGCTTCCAAATCACTAACTATACTTTGATTAGTAAATTTCCACCAATTGGCAGCTTGGCTTTCGAGTAAAAGGTGCATATTTATGAGAATCCAGTGGGTATCAATTTTTAAAAGCATACAATCTTCATTTAAACAGAATAGCCATGATTTAGCTGAGGATTTGCCGTCAAACTTTGGGAGTTTGGAACTTAATTCGGAATAAAATAATTGGGACATAGTTTATACTGATTTATCAATATTAAGTTAAAAAGAATTTATAAGAAAGGTGAAGTTAGATTAAATAGGAATTATGGGAGGGAAAGTTAAATGTTTGAAAGGAATTTAGGAGGGGAGGGACAGTTCGAAGATCAAAGGAAATTTTGGGGACGAGGGGGAGTTACAAGTTTGAAGGAAATTATGAGTATTTAATGGTTGGAAAAGAAATGGGAGAGAGGAGGGCAGTTTAAGGATTTAAATTTAAAAATAGAGTAGGTTGACACAAGTCAATTTAAAAATAATAAATTCCGGTAGTATTTATAATATTTACCAAATAATATTAAGCCTAAACACAAGTGATATTTAATGTGTATAACTGTGTAATTGCGAGTGTGAGTATTGCTATTTGCAATTAATCACGACGTGAATTGTAGTCACAAAATTTATTAAAATATTCAATAATGGTTGGTTAGCTACTCGCTTGGCATAATTAGTACTCTAATATATGAGAGGCACTTTTCCCGTAACACCACCTTTTTTATAGAAAGGAAGTCACAAAAAGTAATGGGAAAGGATAGGGGGAAATTCTCAATGATTAAGGATAGGAATTTTCAATTTATTCACTTTTCTCAAAAATGGAATTGAAAATAAAATAAAAATGTTTATTTGATACTGGGAAATAAAATTGTCAATGACAACTATGCAAAAATAAATGGGGCGGATGGTACGAGTGCTGGGCACAATAGAATTAATAAAAATAAATTCTCACAGGAAAAAATTAAAAGGCTTATTACCTTAAACAACTCTGTCTGACTGATCAACTTTTAAATGTCTGGAAAATAGAATAGCCGATAGATGGCGACACAGGGAACAGCGGACACAGTGACGTAATAGAGGGCAGCACAACGGCAAAGTCACTCCAGATGGCGCCAGATGTCGGTGAAAACACAATTAAATTAACGGCTACGGGAGGGTAGTTTTAAACGAAGGTAGTCTACCCCACACCTGTCAGGGTTGGGGAAATAAAAAGGAGGAGGAGATAAAAATATATCGAAGATTAGTACAATGTAATAGACTTTATTTAATCAAATAAAAAGAGCAGGAGGCAAAACGAGACGCACCACGTTTGTTAAAATATAATAGTAGAGTGATCCTTACAATTATCTCCGCTATGGAGAGATCGGCCTTCCTATAGTTAATAGTTTATAGTTTAGGCCTTCCTACAATTTAATTTAAAAGGAAATTAAATTGTAGATTTAATTTCAACAGTTGAATAACTAAAATAAATATTTTAGTTAAAACAAGCATGGCCAGTCGATGATGCTAGCAGCGGAGACGACCATGACAATATGTAGGAAGGATGGGTACTGAGACGAATGATTTCCTCTCGTTAAATCTAGTTACGCTTTATTCTAATAGTGTAAAGATTAGCATTACAGGTTGTCCCGTCGAATTCCTATTTAAATATGAACTGTCAATCTGTACTTAGAATAATTATGTACTTCCGAGTCCTTCCTTGGAGTATAAAAGGAGGAAGTTCATGTATTGAAAGGGCGCTATTATTAAACTTTCCGTTCTTGCAGTTACTCTGTTGATTTGCTGATATAAAAAGCATTAAGTTAAAGTCTGAAACTAAATTATTGACAAACACTTTCATTTTTAATAACACTTCATAAAACAAAAAGCATTCGAACTTGGAAATTTGTGAACGATTCATATATTTTCATAAATAAATCCTCACAAACGTGGCGATCCTGCCAGTCCTACGTGCTTAGGTTGTTTCAAATTATTCCTTTTGGTTTTGGAAAAGCAATTTGTGTAATTTCACAAAAATGCCACCAAAAAAATCCCAAAAAGGTTATTCCTCCTAGCTCGATGTGCTTACGAAATCGTGCAGGAGAAGAGGAGGAAGAAGGATCAAGCCCTCGTCCAAATTCTAGGCCAATAGTACATTCTCCAGTGCATTTATCAAATGCTTCAAATTTCCCCAGAATGGGAGGGCAGACTGAGAACACTGGACGTTCCAGTGAGACAGCCTTACCTTCAGAAAATGTTACTCCATTTTCTCACAATGATGGGAACACCCCACAAAATAATATATCCGGGAGCATGAGACAAACTATGACCGGACGATTAAGTCTGGACACTTCCGACATACACGAATATAATCGTGCATGTTTCGTTGCACGGTGGAACCCTGCAACGAAATTCTAATCAATGGATAAGAACTTCCAGTAATGGTAATGCATCTGACCAAGATGAAATTCGTCAACCAAATCCAGTGGAGTCCTTGAGAACTGAATATCATGATAATATTCCATAGCTCAGACGAGAAATGAGCAGTAATAATTTCCAGTTCCAGGGACAGTTGGAATCAATTTATGGCAAATTGGAAGATGTAAACGCGCTTAACAAAACAGTGCATTCACAGGGATTAAACCTTGAAAGAATGGAAGAAGCAGTTACAAAGATTGCACAAAATATGGAGTTAATGACGACAACATTTGAAACTTTCTCAAATCAAGTATCTTCCAGCTCACAAACGCAAACTCGTGTTCTTGGGCGCCATACATTATCACAACCGAGTTCGGGTCATATCCCTGATAGACATTCATATTCTTCAACCAGAATGAACCATAGCCAAGCAAATAATTTATTTACATTTCCGACTGCTAACTCTAGCAGTCTCCACAATACTTCATATATACCAAATATGAGTGCTAATGCTAACCGTGGGATTCCCCAACATGCAGAACAAACGCAAGGTTCAAAGTTGAATCTAAAATCTTCGGAGGTCCCTATACCAAAATACTCAGGGTCAATGGAAAAGAAAACTCCATTTGAATTTCTGATTGAGTTAACAAAGTACCAGTCAGTGACGGGTTATACCCGTAAACAAATGTTGGAAAATATTATTCCACTTGCATTAAGAGATGAAGCATACGATTGGTATAGATATGAAGAACCAATTACCGAATGGCGTGATTTTGAATATAAATTCAGAAACAAATTTCAAGCCATCGGGTATTCAGATGAGTTGGAGAAAGAATTGCGTGA
The DNA here is from genome assembly GCA_947179485.1 of Allacma fusca. Taxonomy (NCBI): domain Eukaryota; kingdom Metazoa; phylum Arthropoda; class Collembola; order Symphypleona; family Sminthuridae; genus Allacma; species Allacma fusca. The sequence continues at coordinate 22,177,829 of OX359245.1, forward strand.
TCGCAGTCAGGCTCCTCAGGAACCCTTAACCCAGTTTATTGGAGTCATACAAGGATTTTATGAAAGGCTAGGTAAGGATGCAAATAGTATGCATTTAGTACAGCAGGTGAAAAGACAGGCTCATCCTGAACATTAAAAAATCTGCAAAAAAATCTATTCACTCGTTGCATGACCTAAAACTAGCCGCCCAAGAGTCCCAAAAAATTATTAAGTCTTGTATGACATATAAACCTCCTACGTTGCGAGACGTTCTTGAACCTTCATTGGGATGGAAATATAAAGCATCTAAATATACAGATGACAGGCCAAGTTATTTGGAAAGACAATCCAAATATGGAAGCAACGACGATAAATTGGATTTTGCATCAGTAGATCCGTTTACATATTTCCATTCCTCACGTTCTAGAAAAGAAGTGAAGTTTGATGAGACAACCAAGATCAATGCGTCCTCACGTAGCAATATCCCTTATAATAATTCAGGAAGAGATTCTGTATCAGATAGGAGCCGTCATGACAATAGCGAATTGGTGTGTTATGGATGCGGCAAGTCGGGACATTTTAAAAACAATAGCCCCAACAAAAGTAACGACAAATCGGGAAACGGAAGAGGACCGAGTCCAGCTCGCAAATGAATAGCTCGGGCTCGGTTGATGCTGAAGCTAACTACTACAGTTCAAATCATTCTCATGTAGATCCACTCATTATAGTGTATATTTTAAATACACAGTTATTAGCATTTTTGGATGCCGGTTCCACTATATCTATTTTAGGACAAAAAGTTAGGTAGAGTAGGATAAGTAGATATAATTAGGAAAAACAAATTAGCTACCCAATTTGTTGGTAAAAGGTTGACTTCCCTCGTTTAGGGGAAACCAACACGAACGAGATAATTACATTAGAGGTAAATTACATTTACGGTAAATGTAAACAAACGTTTTTGTTACTTGCAGAAAGTAAAAAATCCGTGCTTCTAGGAAGGGATTTCCTTAGAGCCACAGGCATATCTCTGATAATATGGAAAAACTCGTAGACGATAATATTAAATACGAAGGAATTATATCCATTCGTAGGTACAAAAAAAGATATGTACGAAACAAACCCAAGTGACGTAGATTCAGAGCTGTCTGATAATGAAGATTCTGACTTAATTGATTTACAGTCAAATAATGAAGAATTACCACAAGGGAAAGTATACATTAAAGAAATCCCAGCTAAATTAAATGAGCATTAGATTATGTAAATGCTTTCACCTCACCAGCTGAAGTATTAGCAAACTGGGATTACCCAGACTCAATGGAAGAACCTCGTAGGATAGAAATTGCTGAGGTTGATTTGCCTTCATTTGACCCGAAGTACCCAACACCACCTGGTATTAAAGTTCCAGCATATCTGAACGAATATAAAAAAAAGCTTTATGAAACCTTGCAGCCATTTTCCCCAATGTTCAGTGATAAGCCGGGTCGGTGTAAACACTATAAGCATATCATTAACACTGGTAATGCTAAGCCAGCATCCTAATGTCCGCAGGGAAAAGCAACTATTTAAGGATGCTATAGATGAACTCTTAGCACAGGGTATCATTGAACCATCAAATAGTCAATGGTCGGCTAATGCGTTCCTAGTTCCGAAAACGACTCCTGGAAAATACAGGTTGGTAGCTAACTGGAAGCCTTTAAATAAAGTTACTATTTTAGAGGAAACGCCAATGCCTCTTGTAGATACAATTATTACAGAGTTACAAAATGATGACTATTTTACATTAATGGATTTTCCGGATGGATTTTACCATATTCCAATGGACGAACTGTCCAAAGAAAAAACAGCGTTCATTACACCTATGGGTTACATCAATTTATTCAAATGGGACAAGAACTCACTGGAGCCCCTGCTACATTCTATAAAGCCATTCCTGAAGCCTTGAAAAAATATTTAGATATTTGTGTCAAATGCTTTTATGACCATACTATCGTCCATAGCAAAGGATTTGAAAACCATTTAGTTCATTTAGGCTTGATACTATCAAGATTATGGGAAAAAGGTTATAACATACATCCTGCAAAACTTCAATTATGCAGACAACAAGTAAAATTTCTTGGTTTTCTGATAAAACCAGGCAAAGTACTTCCCGATCCAGACAAAGTGATGTGCATTCAGAATTATCCCACTTTGAAATCATCCAAGGAAATTCAACGATTTCTTGGATTAGGTCAGTTTTATGCCCGATTTATTAGAAACTTCAATCGAATTTCTAAACCATTAAGACAACTACTTAAAAAATATGCGGTCTTTCTGTGGACAGACGAATGCGATCATGCATTCTCACATCTAAAAAATTCAATATCAGAAACAACTTTCCTCAAGATTCCTGATTTGAATAAACCTTTCATAATCTCAACGGATGCTTGTAATTCTGGCTTGGGAGCCGTATTATTACAAGAACATGAGGGACAACTATACCCTTGATGGTTTGCTAGTCGCGGTCTCAAGGATGCTGAAACGAGATACTCAGTTTCAGAGAAAGAATGCCTTGCAGTCATATGGGCAATAGAGAAGTTTCGTGGATTTGTAGAATATACCAAATTCACTATTGAAACAGACCACGTTGCCTTATCATCGATATATATATATATATATATATATATATATATATATATATATATATATATATATATCACTGATCTTGTGAGCGTACATTCGGGACAAAAAGTTTTCAAAGTTCACGCAAACGAACTTAGTCCAGTGTACAGGGGTGGCATCAAACGACATGAAAACCAAGAACTGGAGAATTCCGAAGAAGAATACCCAGTTTCAGTGCCAACACAGTCCTAAAAACGATTACACGTACAATCCTAATTCCCATAAGACCAGGCGCACAGAAAAATTTAAGAATGGTGAAGTGAAAGGAAAGTATTCCAATCAGCTACCACCGAACCCACGCAAATCTCATAACGAGAAAGAATTAGATACATTTAATTTATTTTTTAGTCCGGGTACTCAGGTTATATACATCAGCGACTATGAACGCATGATGATGGATTGTGAGAAATTAACAATCATTCAACGGTTCGAATTACGAACAACCGCATCCCATGCTAGTTTAGTACCCATGAAATTTGTGCAGAGAGGAATCCTTCATGTGGAAGCTAACCATTATGAACGAAATCATTTTGGCGAAAATATGCCATATAATCCCAAAGCAGTGTCAATGTTGACACTAGTACTGGAAAAAAATCAGTGTCCATACTATCGGCTGCAGCAGATATTGGTATAAGAGGAAGAGTCTTGATACGACCAGAAGGGCGCATGTTTAAGTAGCCTAGTGAATTCTCTAACCACATTGAGTTTATATGTGATGACATTGAACACTCTAAATCCTGACGGAAAGCATGAGTCATTGGAAATTGTTATTTAATTTCTTAGCTATGGGGACAGCTGATTCACAATAACGGTAGTTGCGACGACCAAGGACGCCATTATTCTTGTCATCAGGGTGGCGACATCTTAGTTCTGAATTTCAAGCCATCACTTTAAGTTCAAGACATATTATGAAATTGTTTCTTGTGTTCACAATAATATTTTCTATGTAACTATACATAATCTGATCTTCAATATTAGTGTCTATTATACAAATTATTATTTTCCGTTGGTAAAATACTCCACGTATTTTGAAACTAACGGGGAGGGTGTGTGAAGGAATATATATATAAATATATACCCTTCCCAGAGTTCCCTACATATGTAGGAACGATTGGTACTGAGATGAATGATTTTCTCTCGTTAAATCTAGTTACACTTTATTCTAATAGTGTAAAGATTAGCATTACAGGTTGTCCCGTCGAATTCCTATTTAAATATGAACTGTCAATCTGTACTTAGAATAATTATGTATTTCCGAGTCCTTCCTTAGAGTATAAAAGGAGGAAGTTCGTGTATTGAAAGGGCGCTATTATTAAACTTTCCGTTCTTGCAGTTACTCTGTTAATTTGCTGATATTAAAAGCATTACGTTAAAATCTGAAACTAAATTATTGACACTTTCATTTTTAATAACACTTCATAAAACAAAAAGCATTCGAACTTGGACATTTGTGAACGATTCATATATTTTCATAAATAAATCCTCACAGTCAATAGAAACAACAGACACTTACCAAAGGAGCACTGAGGTAAGTGCAGGTTTCATGAATAAAGACCGGTACAGCAGTCATAAATGAACAACAACAAGCGTTTATATGCGAGTTTTTGAAACATTATTTAATAAGGGCAAACAATATATCGGTCAGAAGTACTTAACTTCCAACCTATACCCTTTCCCTTTATAGATATTTATAGGGGGCGCCATTAAATGTATTTAACTATCTATTACAATTCACGATTACCTTTTTAAAAAATGTTTAATTTTCGACTACAATTAACGATTCTTCCAAAAAACATCTAGTTGTCGATTGCATGTGACGATTCTCTTTTTTAAGAAAGTATTTAGTTGACGATTACCTCTTAAAAATAAATAATTGTCAATTACAACCAATGATTACTTTTAAAATAGTTTTCATTGATAAATACAATTAATGGTTACTTTAAAAATAATTTTCATTGATAAATACAATTAATGATTACTTTAAAAATAATTTTCATTTATAAATACAATTAATGATTACTTGACACTAATTCTCCTAAAAATAAATAATTGTCAAACACAAACAATGATTACCTGTCAAAATAATTTTCATTGATGATTACAACTAACGAATATTATTAAAATAATTTTGATTACGATTCATGATTATTTTTTAAAATATATTTAAGATTACAATGTAAGGATTACCTTTTTAAAAAATGTTTAATTTTCGACTACAATTAACGATTGTTCCAAAAAACATCTAGTTGTCGATTGCATGTGACGATTCTCTTTTTTAAGAAAGTATTTAGTTGACGATTACCTCTTAAAAATAAATAATTGTCAATTACAACCAATGATTACCTTTCAAAATAATTATCATTGATAAATACAATTAATGATTACTTTTAAAATAGTTTTTATTGATAAATACAATTAATGATTACTTTAAAAATAATTTTCATTGATAAATACAATTAATGATTACTTGACACTAATTCTCCTAAAAATAAATAATTGTCAAACACAAACAATGATTACCTGTCAAAATAATTTTCATTGATGATTACAACTAACGAATATTATTAAAATAATTTTGATTACGATTCATGATTATTTTTTAAAATATATTTAAGATTACAATGTAAGGATTACCTTTTTAAAATATTTAATATTACAATGTAAGGATTACCTTTTTAAAATATTTAATATTACAATGTAAGGATTATCTTTTAAAAGTGTATTTAAGATTACAATGTAAGGATTATCTTTTAAAAGTGTATTTAAGATTACAATGTAAGGATTATCTTTTTAAAATATATTTTAATGTTCATTACATTAATGAATATCTTTCGAAAAAATATTTAGTGGTCTATTACAATTAATGAATATCTTTCGAAAAAATATTTAGTGGTCTATTACAATTAATGATTATCTTTCAAAAAAATATTGTATTATAGATTACAATTAATGACTAACTTTTTTAAACATTTGATTGTCTATTACAATTAACGAATATCTTTGTTGACAATTCCTACTAGTAACCATTGTTTAAAAGTTTGATACTTGACTATTCCTGCTAGTAACCAATTTTTAAAGTTTGATAATTAACGACTAAAATTTACGAATTTTCAAAATTTCGAATTATCGAACTGTAACTGAAACTGTAAATAGGAGCTTAAACGATTGAGTTGCTTTAGTTAATTAATGAACAAAGCGAAACCACCTGTGCGGACGAACAGACGTCACCCGCGTTGTACATATTAAATACATTATATTTTGGCATTCTTAAAATAAATCTTAGCTTCAATATGTGAGACTTTGTTTGCTTAAACAAAATACGAAATATCAGACTAGAGCTACGAACTTGTAGTAAAGAGTAGCTGCATGCATATGATACAACAAAATCCTAATAATTTCTTTATATGGTTATCTGAATCTTTTTAATGCAAGTTATTTATTAAAACGTTTGTAATGTGCAAGATTTCGCCTACAACGTGTCTAACAACGCCAAGCCAGACAAAGGTTTGAAAACTTATTGTCCCATTATTATTTATAAAGATTAATGATTACTTTGGGGAAAAGTGATTGATGCTTACGATTACAAAATACTTTCTGCTAATACATCAGTTACGACTGCAATAATTACGAATTACTTTTTAGGAATGGGGCGGAAAGGTGAAGATGCTACTAGAGCTTAGGTCAATGGAAGCCCTACAAGCACACACCAATTGGACCAACGTATATTGGGCCAACTGCATGTTGCAATTGGGCCAACGGGGGCGGCGTGCTCTGTTCCTAAAAAAATAAAGTTGCTATTCTCCGTCCAAAAGATAGAACTTCACCTTGCAGTTTTATGAAATTTTGGAACTATTTTATTGGGGAATAAGGGGACTACATCTTCAGCATAAGAAGTACGAGTCATCCATTATAAATGGTTTATAATAATTTAATAATTTATTGACGATTAAAATTGATGACCGCTTTTTGAAAACGGTTAAATGATGGTTATCGTATATTATTGTATCGAAAAATCCAAGATTACTAAATTTAAAAAATTGATGATTAATAAATAGTAATCGTTAATCATTAATTGTGATTATTAATCGTTGACATCCCTGTGAGAGAATCACTTTGCTCACGTCATACTTTGGCCCCTACCACCACGATTGATCGGAACCAGGGTTGGCAAGTGGCAATAAATGGCCTGGCCGTTATTGGTTAAAATCCGTTTCTTACCGGCTTGGTTAAATTGCTTGGGTTGGTATAAAATGGTCGTAATTAATATTATCCAAATAAATCCACTGTCTAATAAAAACAAGTTTTAACCAAAACGTACCACCGGCGTGGCTAATATTACGCATGCATGAACACAGGGCTGCCAAGTGGTCAGAAATCTCCCAATCAACAATCTAAGCCAGTTAAGCGATGGGCCATTACATGTTTATGACGGCTGGAAGCCAAGTTGGGTGTGTTGGGTTTCTATGCCCAGTAAATGACGGGCCGTTGCTTTTTTATGATGGCTCGGGAACAAAATGGGGTAATACAGGACTTTCTTGCACACCGGGCATTGGCCCCACAACCGTTTGGCCAGCAGGAAAAGGGGGCATTGGGCCGATACAAGTTCATGTATGTTGTTGGTATGCTGCTGAATAGCACGTAGAAGTGATACCGGCCCCATTTATTTTATTTAACAACAAAACGTGCGCATGCCAATAACTTCAGAGCGGGCATACATTTGTTCAATCTATAATGCAATTTATCCTAACTCGGCGTGCTTCAACAGTATGGTTTTCTCTATATTATCTTAATCTATATCGTCAAATTATGTACGTGTAGTAAATATTAAGACATTTACTAATCTCAGCACACCCAAGATTTAGCAATTCCTAAATTTCCTTAGTTTAAACCCATTTATTTCTGTAGAGTTGGTTTATATCATGATTCTCTGCACATTTAAATAGAAGTTCATGTCAATTAGTAAATTTAAAAGTCAACAGATAACTACATTGGAGCAGTGGAAAAAGCTATTACCTATCGGGTCACGTCAAACTTTGAAAGTTCTAGCGAATCAGATTCGGATCATGAGGCTCGGATGAAGTTGCGTAAGCGAAAAATTCGTACAAAGCAGGAAGCCGAAAAAGCAACTAAAATTCAGAAGTCACGTCAGCTAACTACAAGATTTCGGGATTCAGAATCGGATAATTCAGATTTAAAAATAAATCTACAACAGTCAGCACTTGTTCCGTTGTATCAATTCCAGGCTTTTGAAAGTATGCCACAGTACAAATGAATTATTATATAGTAATAATAATAATTATTATTATCTTATCGAAATTGCGATGTAGTAGTACTTTCACTTATAATTTATTTTTATTGCACAATTGATTGTAATATCAAATTATGCAAAATATGTTGATTTAAATAACTAATATGAATTCTGGCATTTTTCTTGAAGCAGCCAACATACAAAACACGGACAGTTTCCTCACGATCATCAAGACGGTAATGCGTTTATGACGGTTATTTTTATAACAAAGAAATTCTGATCGAATTTAATATTTTGGAAAGTTCAAGATTGAAAGGCGGGCAACTGACGGGATTAAATACTAGCACTGTATACCACACTACTCCAAAAGAATCTGTCGCGACTGTGTCATCCCGATATCGAATTACACATGCAATGAGGAAATTGTTATTGATAGGTCCGACAACCTGGGGCAAGACTTGGGTTCTACGAATATGAATCATGCAACCCCCAATCAGAAAATTTGATCTCAGAAAGTAATTTATAGGATGCACTAAGTAATATAATTAATATACAGTATACTTTAAGAGATTTAACCTTAAATATAAACTTGAGACCTGTTAACTATGCATGTGAGTATTAACTATTTGTTTTCAAATTTTCAAAAGGTTCTCTTTAATGAAATTTTGGAACTCAAGTCTGAATTGGGAAACATTAAGTTTTCAGTTGCGAAGAAAAATACTTATGAAAGTTTGCTTTGCCCTTGGACATTCCATTGAAAACCAAGTTGGAACTGGATGTGGCAGAGGAATTGCTTGCCGACGTTATTTTAACTGCAAAACTTGTAAGAATGTATTTAAAAACTTTGTTGTGCTATCCTTCACAAAAAATCCCTCTCCAACAAGTAAACCTCGCCATATTCGCTCTCGGGTTCGGAGTGTAGAACGTACGTAATGTCGCGTACGTCGTTCGTAGTGTAGCACATTTGTGTAGCCATATCTACATATATATTTTACTGTCCAAGCTCTGATAAAAGTTCTTGTCAACTCACCCTGGTTTCCTGTAGAAATGACGCTGAAGTCTGAAACTATGGTCACTATTGGTCACCATTGTATTCTTTGCATCGGTCAATGTTGATGACAATTGTTTTACTGAACAGGCACAATTTCATGACAACTGGTTTTATGGACCCATATTTTTGTACACGGAGCATTAATGGGTTTTGGACCTAAGATTGACCCATAATATTCAAATCAGGAATCATTTCCTACAAATTGGCTAGTGTTTGCAATCACTGGTTTGTTGATCAAATATTTGTCAATATACATGATTTGTGGATCTACATTCGGTCAATATTATCTGCAGTTAGTTACCAGAATATCTTATATCACCTTGCTTCAACGCCTGTTGAACCCTTTTAATGGAATTTAGCATTAAGTAAAACTTAAGTTAAAGGATGGACCCTGTGCTAAAAAGGTTGATTTTAAAACTGCAATTCAGAAAATCGTGCTTCAGTTTACCTAGCCTACATTTTACCTAAACACAAACATACCTTTTGTCCGCGCTGGAGCATTACACAATCTATACACGCTTATTAAAATGTAACTCCGAACACAAGTGGGCATATAGCGAGATTTACTTCTAAATATATAGGTTTTGTGACATATGTGTGATTATATTTAACTCATACAGGTTTCATGGTGTGAAACAACTGGTGGAAAAGATTTTCAACACCATATACGTCGACTATTGTCAAAATTGTTAACGCATTCTTTCTCTTTGGAGATCAACTTTACTAGGACATCAAAACAAGTATCGCCAAAAATTGCCTTTAAGGAAACCAACCTTTGCAAAATTATTGTGTGTAAGTGGCTGCGTATTTATCCTGCAGTAATTATTATTGTTGTGGATCACTAGTAAATTTGTGTGAAATTTTCAAATCAAATTGATAAATGTAACAATATAATATTCACAAACAACTTGTGTATGCATATTTTTCAGTTGTGTTTAATCTTTCATTCACAGCGTCAGTTGCTAGGAGTCAAAATGTAACCGAAGCTGAGGTGGAGCATTTTTGTGGACGGTCGTTTCGTGGGGGAGCTGACAGAAACGGAGGAAGAGCGAAACGTTCCTAATTCAATGCTGAATTACTAAGCTAGTAGTTTATAATATAGTTTGTTTAGTTACGTAAAAACTACTTAAATATGCAATTTCCATGTGAGTGTACATATCGTCGACAAAGAAAAGTTCAGGTAGAAGAGTTACTGCACTCTATAGAATTATACGCAAATAATGACACAATGATAGTTAGTTATTCTACAGACATTAACAGTTTGAATGAATGTGAGGATACTTCTCAATTTAACGAAGTTGTTAAATCTAATGATCATTGCAGTTGGACTTGTTCAGAAAATTCTGATGATGGTAGTACTGACAGTGATGACTCCTCGGGGTCAGACAGTAGTGGAATACTATTTAAAGAAAAGCTTGCACATTGGGCCATAAGTCACAACATTACACAACATAACATAACACTAAAGGACTTACTAAGTTTAATTATTAACAAAACCAAAATTCCTGGGTAGGACACAGGAGTAGTCCAGTACTGAATGTACTCAACTACCATCGTTGAGGAATGGCTTCAAAGCCCAGTGCCCCTTTGTCGCGGAGGTGAGAGAAAGAGAGAGATGGATGTTGGGTTTTGTGGGATGTACTGCTAGTTAGCATGCACCCAACGCTCACTTCAATGTGAGTGGATTTACTGATGCTTCGGGATAGGTGTGCCTCTGTCATAGCTAGACAGTGCACCCTCAGTTCGTCCTGGGATATTATCTCCTTCTATGTTACCTTGCTCTCTCTCCTCTATAGATTAAGCAAATTAGGTTAAGGGGCTGCGTCCCAACCAATTAACATGAAATGCAGATACTAAAAATTGTTATAGTCATAAGGCTAAAAGACAATAAAGATTAATTTTAAAAAGACCAAAATTCCAAATGTTCCACAGGATCCTAGGACGCTACTGATAACAGAGAAAATGTCAAGGAAAATTACTTACATTGGAAATGGAAAATATTTCTATTTTGGATTAAATTACTTGCAAACAAGACTTGGGATAGTGCTTTCCCGGCTCCCGAGTTCAGCTGCTTTTGAAACTTTAGATTATAAAAGTACAATTAGTATTACTGTAGGTGTAGATGGTCTTCCTATCTCTAAAAGTAGTAAAGGCCAGTTTTGGCCTTTCGTGGGCTAGATTGATCAAGCTATTCACAAAACTCCATTTGTAATAGCAGTGTATTTGTTATTGTTATTATAGTGAATTTTTTAAATTTTGTAGAAGATGTACTGAGTTTGGAATCGAATGGTTTTGACTTTGACGGAAAACATTACGATTTTCGCATTAGTAAAATAGTTGCTGATGCACCTGCTAGAAAATTATATTAATAAATATTGAAGATTGTAGTGCCTTCAAGTTTGAAAATTTCATGTCTACTTTAAAGAAATATTTAAGAGGTAAAAATTTATTTGTTGAACAGTTAGTGAACAGGATTCAAGAGCAGGAAAATTATATTGGAAAAATTCGAATTACTCAAATGTCTTACCCTACTAATTCTTGGTTTATTAAATGTAGTAAATCAGCTAGTTTATCACAAGCAAAGGTCAGTGTGTACTTTTTAATAAATATGTACAAAATAAACGTATTTACACATGTAAAGAACTTTCACAAGTCAAAGATTTTTATAACTATCCTTGTAAAAGTAGTTTAGGTAATATTAGAATTGTGAAGCCTTATTGTAAAACTTATGTTAGCGCTACTGATTTGTGGTTAAAATGTGTTTTGCTTCCACATGATTATACAGGGTCTATGAATGTGTATGTTTGTATTCCTTTGTTACATAGATACATGTTTACTTAATGGCGAATAAAATTGAAAAAACGGTATTTAAAATAATCGATTTGAAATTGTGCAAGACACTATCTACCCGGTATACATATTTATTTCATATATACATACTGATGGTGCAATCATGGTGCCACCTTCATTTGTAGTTGGGCATATGTTGGCAAAGCGATGGCCCATACACGATACCCTTAAAGGCCCGTTCTCGGCGAGTTATCGTTTAATTGTTGGGTGAAAAATTCGTACCGGTAACCCGCCGTTGGACAAATGGTACACTTTGCCAACAACGCTGAACCGAAGCTAGGCCGTGCTGCCATTGTTGATTGGGCTGGTTATTATTGGTTAAAATCCGGTTCTAACCGGCCCGGACCTGTTGTATAGGTTGGCATAAAATGGCCATAATTAATACTATCCAAATAAGTCCACTGTCCAATAAAAACCGGTTCTTACCATTTCTTGCCACTGGCTTGGCCTTTCTAATAAAATCCGGTTTTTTGCCAACCCTGATCGGAAAAAACTTGTATTCTATTAGCCTTGAATAACACATGTTTAGCTCTGAATTCGAAATTCAATTATTATATTAGCGTAACTTGTGCAAGTAATGACTAATTAGTTAATTAATCAGAAGAAAATATTCAGTAAGCAAGGTTCATTTAGAATTAGTTTCTATTACACAATAAAAGTGTTTACCCAGCTTTAGTTTCCTCGGTACAACCACTATCTAATGCAACTGACATTGTAGAGTGAATAGTTACTACTGATAACAACAATAAAATAACCGATTTATGTCTGATTTCAAGAATTAAAATCTGCAATAATTCAGGCCTGTTAAGACTAATCTCAGTTCAGCGTTATAAAAAACATGGAAAACAATCTTTTGTGAACTAATTGAGCAGAGATAGTTCATGTAAATGCTCAGTAATTCAGCTTTTGAAAATTTTCGTAAAGACAACTAGCAGTGTAACTTAGGCACTTGGACCTAGTAATGATTGATGATAATTTCAACCTATTCTTGCTATATGAAACTTGAAATCGCCTGCAGTGCTTAAAAAGCTGTTAATTTTTGTAGATATTTTTGAACTCTAGCAGGTTACAATAACAAAAAAATTCTAGAAGGTCAGCCATTGTCTCGTATTAGCTTTAAACCAACATTGAAACTCCCTCACACCATTAAAAAGTTCTCGAGAAGTTTTGCTTAAAGAAATTAACAATATCCAAGCAACTCTTACATTTTCCATGAAAAAATGTAGAATGGATAGAAGTGAATAAATAGTAGTAGAAAACTATTTTAAATATTTTGCAGCACTACTTTTGTTGCAACGATTCCATCGCACGGCTAATAAATATCATCGCCCCACTGGAACTAGACATACATACATGTATACATAGTACGGAAGACTAAGTTTCAACTTATGATGAGTGAGAACTGCACTCTGGGGAAGAAATTTTAGGGAGGTAAATTTCACTCAGCCACCCCACACAAACAAACTACTCGTTGGAGCCACAGCATGCACACCTTCAGTTCTTTCAGACAGAACTTTCAATAGGTCATCATTTTCCTTCTCTAAGCCTGCCTAGTGAATGTGGTATTTTTTATATTAACAACTGTGAGATTAAATTAATTTTTCACTGGTATACTCAAAAGTTACCTTGTGAGCCGGTGTTTGTTGCTGGATATATATATATATACATATATATATATATATATATAATACATAAACAAACGGGAAACTGCAGGCTCGTTAATTGTGTAAGCAGTTTTTAAAGACTGGAAAAAATCATTTAGCTTTGAGGAGCTGTATTCCCATGATCAAGCTGTGAGGAAACAAACTGTCCAATGACGTTACTTAAGGGTGGAAAGATGACCTCCGACAATAGTGACTACTGGTGGACTGATCAAGCACTTTCACATATTTTGAGCAAGCATCCAGCCAACGAATTGATTAAAACTGGAAGCCCATATTTTCTTTGTTCAGTGCTACCAGGACACTGGAGATCCAATAAAACTCTACCCGGAGCTTTTAAGGTAAAGGTTGCTCACATTAGACTTAACTAGGTCATGATTGAAAGGGTTGGAAATCTTAATTCAGTAATTTCTAAACCCACTGATGGCGTACCTGGTAAAATATAGTAAGGCAAAGTTATTGGATTTTTTTATCATGCGAGCCAGTGGCGTCTGGAGCTGACACAGTTACATTCTGTATTTCGCGTTTTCTCTTCGTAGCATTTTATAGAACATATATCTTCTCACGCTGCCCACCCAGTATTTAAAATACAAAATTTTTATTTGAAAATACATAGCTTAGGAAACTGACTACAGTTTATATAGCAAATGTTTGGTTAACTTTGGTAATGATAAAATGCTTATGTATTAACTTTCAAAACCATTTTACTATCTCCGGCTTATTTAAATATTAAAATAAATAAATTCGGTTTGAGGGCGAGAAAGCGTAAAAATGGAGTAAAACTGAAACGCATACATAAACTGTCGTAATCGTAGTGTTATCCTTCCTCCTAAGAAAAAAATACTCTCTTTAGGGTAAAACTTACCTACAGGAACGTACAACTCGGCTCAATGCTTATTTCATTAGGTTATCAGTCGAATTTATAGTTTTTTCCAATATTCTGACAAAAGTCTGTATCGTCTAACAAATTTAAATAATTGGAAATATGCACAGATACCCATGGTTCTGCGAGTATTATGAATAAGTATTTTGTACTTCCAATTCAATATTTTCATTTTGTATTGTTCGTCTTGATCAAAGTAATATATTTTATTTTGTCTCTTGATTATCTTACTCTGTATAATTATTTGTATTTTATATTTGCACTTTGGTTTTGCAGGAAATAAACTTGTACTTTGTATTTTTGTGTAGTTCAAATATTCCCAGGCTGTCGTTACACCTTAAATCAAATTAAGGCACAATTAACCAATCACAACTATCAAAAATATTAAAACACTGAATTCAACCAAAATTTTAATATGCAACTATTGTGTAGTTCAGCTTTGAACTGGATATCATAAACTGATATTTGTGCACCCAAGTTATCAGAAGCATTTGCATTTTTCTTTTCAATTATATTTTCTATTATATTTTTTATTTTATTTTTTATTATTATTTGTTAAATTATTTTTGCCAGAAAAAATAACTAACACAGATTGAACCATTTAATTCAGTTTTAAATATAAATTCGAGAATAGGGCAAATTCAATCAGTCAGAGTTGAGTTTAACATGAATTTAAATTATGCTTGGAATTACGGTTCGTTTATAAGCAATATTTTTCTAAATAAGGTGCCATTTTTTCGAAATCAGTCTGTTTTTAACATTTAGTTTTAGAATAATTTTGAATCAGTATTTTTATATTTTTGCGTAATTAAATCAACAGGTAATTGCGTTGGGAGAAGTTAGTGACGGGACAGTTGTCACGATAAGAGCTGGAAATGACGAAAATTTTTGTGCAGAATTAAGAAATGGCCAAGCAACCATGAAGGATCAAGTGGCGAAATTCAACGATCTCAGATTTGTCGGCAGAAGTGGTAGAGGTAAGACCTTAAAAATTAATTTCTTTAATTTATTACTTCTAAAGCGACAAATTGAATCAAATAAATATTACAGAAATACCACGTATTCGGCACTCTGACTTGTCAATGTCTCGTCTTGACCCAGTATGTCTACTACTTTGCCTGGTCATGGAAAATACAAATTATTATGTAGACAAGCATAATATTTAGTATGTGCCTGTCACCGTCAAATTACATACCAATGTAATTTGAAAAATTGTAATTTTAAATCAAAAATACATGACAATGTCCACGACTGCTATGCAACTAATCGCACCTTGCCCCTTTTTATGTAAAACATTTATTTGCTCTCATGATATTAATGCTGGAATTACAGGCAAAAGCTTCACCCTTACGATCACCGTTGCCACTAACCCACCTCAAGTTACGACCTATATGAAAGCAATTAAAGTAACTGTTGATGGACCACGAGAACCACGCTCCAAAACAAGTGAGTTGAGTTCCTATTTACTTCAAATAAACGTTCTCTCAATTAGAACGGTGATTAGTTATAATAAGTGTTTGATTACTTTAAATGAAATTGTTTTCGGTTCATATTTTGAATAAAACGATCCATATTATATCCGTATGTAACATTCAGGGCGAGTACATTGGAACAAAAATTAGAAATTGATTTGACTGGAAAGTAAACTTTAAGTAAAACAAAATGTTCACATGCGTGTAAATGCATATGTGTCTACTGAAATCATTGCATCTGCTACATATACAAAATTGTAGGATTAATTTACGCGAATATCGAGTTTGAAATCAATTTGACAAGTCGTTTGAAAATAATATTTCAAAAGGTATTTAGAATTTATATACATAGTCATGTTATGAAAAATTTGCAACAATTTTGGAAAGTGCGGGAATACGTGTAGACAATTTTTCTTTTTGATTTTTTCTGGGTGGAATAATGTCCGCATTGTTACCCTGTTCCGGAACTATTACTGATTCTAAGTATAGATAAGGAGGCAAAACAGGCTAGACACAAGACATTGTAGTAACTAATCCCTATATGCTCTCTGAATGTGATTCTTAAGAGAAGTGACAATGTGTAAAGTCATTTTCTGTGACGAGTACAGATAAACGATCGCAGAAGTAGAGAAAAGTGAACAATTGAAATTCCCACGAAAAATTTTAATTCATTGTATTTCTCTAATATGGTTGGCATGATCTATGTCTCATTCTTCTTTCTACGATGCTGCGGCGTTTCTATTAATATTTTGTTCATACCATTCCCTTAAAAGTTGTGGACTTCTTGCTCCAGCGTTTAAGTAATTACTTTTTTCTTTAGATTCATCAACCTGTTGATATAAAACATGGTCGCCTGCTTTCTTTTGGAGTTATAAAATTTTATTCTCATATAAACCTTCGCTAAAGTACGCATACTAATAAAAATAATTCCGCGTATGTACGTTATCGTTAAATGCAACCTTGCACCAATATGTATATTACTATACGAAAATCGTGCAGAGTATAAAAATATATTTAGATCTGTGAAAATGAAGTTTTTGATAGTAATTTTTCAGAAAGATCTCTCAGCTTTGTATTGCTGTAGTTTAAGAGGAACACCAATCGTAGGAAACAAGTTGTTTTTTGTTGTTCTATTCAAAGCCGCATTGTTACGCTAGTAAAGTTGAAAACTTCATGGCTTAATATGTCCCTTTTTATGGCAGATTTGACGTGAAAACTCGGTTCGAGTCAGTGAACCTCTTCTAGCCTCAATTTAGCTCTTCATCTTTCCTTAGTTCTTGGAGGTCTAACTATTTTTTTGCAATGATAGTTCAGACATTGCAAAAGTTTGTTATATACACAGATAATTAATTCTTTAAAAATATTTGGCTTCCAAGTAGGGCAACAGCAATTGAGAGGATTGCCGTTTGGACCGCGTCCATTTTTCCCTGAATTAGAAGGTTTACGACGAAAATCAACGCCGGAGTATGCGTCAAATAATACTTGCTTACAAGTGCTCAAGTTTTCACCGCCGTCGTCGAATTCCAACGGTAAACGCACCTTTCTTCAGAATTAAACGATTGACCAAATAGTCTATGTCCTCATTACAGGAGTAAATATTACTTTTACATACACATCTCATCAAAATTATACATAGATTTTAGTATTAGTGAAGATTTAGCAAGGGATATCAATGATTAGACGAAAGGATAAAATAGTACTTGAAGTCATAAGTTATTTAGCCAATGTCGCTTGGGGAAGCTCCAACACTGCTTCGGAAAGAAAAAATACGTATGACATGTTAACTGCAAGTGGTTGTGCTTGAGTAGATATAAAACACTGAGATGCCTACTTGCCTTTGAAACCTTCTCGTACTTATGTGCGGATAATGCTATTCTGATGAAAGAACGCCATGGGTCTATAGACTTGTGAATCAAGAGACAGGACGGCGTGTAAAATGTGGATGCAAGTACCATTGGTTTCCTCCCCTTTTTTTGTTCTTCATCTAGTTGAAATATTGCATCTTTCTTCTCTTTCCTATTCGTTCCTTGAAATGTGAACAGAAGCACTGAAGTTAGTTTCTTTTTCGTTCTACTCAATCACAATCAACAGCAAATTGCGTGGGAAAATGACCGAAAATTTTATCACGTTCCTGTATATAAGATAATGCTTATCTAATAGGCACGAACAATGTATCTCCGTGTGGACCATCCCTTGAGAATTGTCCTAACATTTGGAGGTATATACATACATACAAAAATGCTTCTCCTCAAACGGTGTCGACAGTTCCCATATCAGACAATACATTCTACTTATGCGTATTAAGTTATCTTTTTTTGTGAGTGTCTTTACTCCTTGCTTCCTCTTACAGTTCATTTCCCACCCTTTTATTCTTGTCTTTCGTCTTACTTCTCCTGAAATATTTTATCATCTAGTTGTGAATATATTTTGGATAAGAAGCTGCTTTCTGAATTTTCGATTTGAAGCTGAAGTTCCTCTAACATTCTTATCCGAACTCTTAAAGATGCCTACCTATTTGTCTTTGCTATCCCATTGATTTGAGTCATCTTAATGCGTCTTGGAGTTGGAATTCTTAAGTTGTATATGAATTATTCGACTTCCATCGTTCTGCCAAACATGCCTTTTACAAAGACAAAGCAAAGTCCAGTGATTCACAGATGTGTGGGTATTCATTATCTCCGTATTTATTTGATAATTATATTTTTCATCAACAAATTGTCTTAAGGTTAAACATTTTGATTGCAATACCAAATTACAGCTAATTACTGGTCCAATTAAGAGTAACCACTGAGCACTGCAGACAGATTCTGAGCTCGCACTAATTTAATTTGAGAAACCCAATCGCCAAGATAAGAGAGTGTGTGTAAACTGTCTATTGAAGTCTTTTAGGTGTTTTCTTACAGTGGCGAAATGATAAATTCTTTCACTGTGATTTTCTCTGTTGTTTTTCTTCAGCGGATGCAATTTTAAGATTTACTTTAGCTACTTCATCTAGGAATGCTCTTTTATACAGAGGACGGAGTACACTGCATTATGTAATGATAATTCTTTAAGCTATTTTAATTCCTCTTTGTCGAAATAATTTCATTTCACTAATGACTAAGATATCATCAACGGAACAAAACTATCGAAAGGTATAAACGACATTGACTAATGAGCTAATTCTTAATTTCACGGTGTTTACTCATTAATAAAGTTCCCGAAAATTGAATATACCCATAAACAGATAGTAAAAATTTGTACTAAAACCTCTCTCTATATAATGATGTCCTGTTCACAGTGCTGGGTATCTGGCTTCCCTCCCATTTCCTCCTCTTATCTTTTAACATAAGAAATCCTCTCTGTATAATGGTTCTCTATGTAGCAGTAGCCTATGCACAGTGCATCATCATGATACCCATTCAACACGGGATAGTTTAAAACAATAGTCAACAGGCGAACCGTATAAACAAGAGACTGGACTCGCGCTGAAAGGCAAATTATTACCAACCACAAGTTTGGGTATTTATCAATGATAAGTACCTACTCTTGAGCCTTTTAGTCCCAGCCTGGTGTTGAGAGAATGTTTAAGTTCTTGAATTTAATGTTCTATAGTTTTTAAAAATATGTTTTTTAGCATTGTACAGACATCGCAATTTGCTTTTGTCATAATCACGAACTCTGGTTTACATGAATATGACCTGAATGAGTATGACCTAACAATGAATTAGACCGAATTTACTAAAAAAAATAATTTTGTGTAAAACAACTTCATGTGTGAAAACAATGTTCTTTTATTACGTTATTTGATTTTCTTTAGTGTCATTTGTGCCCCTGCTCGTTTGGGGATAAATTATTACAATTTATCCTACCGTACTCTTTCTTAATGAATTGCAACATCTCCAATAATGATTTTCGAAATCAAACTTCCAAGATTATGAAATTACTTGAATTTGTTATTTAAGTGAAACTATCCTGTCATCATCAACCTCTTATCAACCACTAATTGTCCTTTTTGATGACGAGATGCAAAATATTAAAGCCCATCACTTGCCTCTAACGAAATTTTTATTTCAATGTCTATTATACTTTTGTTGACCAAAACCCAGCTAAAACTGAATGAATATCGAAAACATTATATTGAAACATGTCGCAAACTGAATAATGTAAGCCAATGTTGGGCAAAGGCGTACATTTTAATTCCACTCAGTTATGAATGTCAAGTTAGCTCTGCAAAGTTAAACTGTAATATTCGACCAGTTGTAACTGCTAAGTTACTACAGGGAAGTTTTGAAAATAATGGTCGAAAAATCGCTCAATCATGCATATTTTCCTTTAAAAATTTATGAAATGGTATGGTTTTAATACTATTATGCTCATGTTTATGCGGATGATAATTTAGCCTTAATCCACATAACCTAACCAATCTAGTTTGTTGTATTCACGTTTTCACATATTATCCATATGCGTGTCTCATAGTCAATCATAAATTTTGCAAATGAATTTCCTGTGGAGTTCAGTTTCCATCAATACTTTTCACTTGCAAAGTATCTTTAGATACACATGGTCTGATTTCGATGCCTAATTCAATTATGCATTGTGAATTAGCAGTATTCCTAAATGATTGAAAATAGTCAACAACTCTCAAATTAAAATAACACTCAATTATTTCATAATTAATTATTCGTGTAACGAAAGTTCTGTGGACCAAACAAATAATACATAGCACTACAGTATTAATTGGCAATAAAAAAGAAAGTTAAGAAACATGCAAAGTAACTTCAGTGACAAACAGTTTGCCCTATGGCCTTGGCTACATTTTAATGAATAAGCTAAAAACATGCGATTCATGTTGAGAATTACAGACTACCCTTGCTTTGAAATGGCAGGGCAATAATATATAATTTAAATAATATTAAAATAAATATTAAACAGATTGTTTCCAAAATAAGTCCTACATTTAGCTGTCAGACAGCTGTAAATTGTTGATACTGACAAGAAACTTTGTTTGGTGTGACCGGTAGTTCGTCCAGCTGGTGTTAGGAACCGTCTAATAATAATTCCTAGCTTTACTAGGAAATCGTCGAAAATTCTTGTTCAATACTTAAGCTGACATACTAATTATTCCTTGTTTTGGACAAAATGGGACCTACAGTTAGTCCTATTTATAGAAATGATGTAAGACTAGATTTGTAAGTACGCAAGTGTATTGGGAGCGTCTAAAGTTTTTTTTTCACATTGTAGTCATTAAAAACATATTAAAGGAATTAGCTGTAATTAACCATAACAGTGAAACTCAGTAGTATAAAACTAGGAATGGCATGTAGCATTAAAACAAAAACCAACATTATACACACGAGTACTCATTGAAATGTAAATAAAAATAAAAGAAACTGTACTTTGCACGCTTGGGTGATTAATGTATTTTGTACCAAATATGCGTTTGTAGTTACAATTACCCCGTTTTTCATGCTACTAATTGTAAGTTTTTAGGTAATTACTGTACTCTTTTCATATTAGCCTTAATCATAAAGTGAGCACATTTTATGTGACTCATTTTATCATGAAAATAGTAGTTAGACCTTAGTTGAAAGTAATAGTTGAATTAGACCAATATTTTGTAACTATTACTTTTAATAGTAATAGAATAAAGTTAGTTCACGCTGTTGAAACTACATCCGCTTGCTAAGGAGGCCCTAAATTTTGAAAATACAAGTACACAAGTTTGCAATCATACTTCCAACTTTGATTCTGCAGTAAATAATTCTAATAAGTAGATATTCATTTCCTTTTGTCAGTTATCATGGAAAGCAGTTATTTAAAACATCCGCTTGGCTATTCATAGAATCCCAAACTCTTCAACAGCTAACTTGGTTGTTTCCTAACTTAAAAGTATAAAAGGCGACTATGGGAGTCTCAACTGTCGAACCATGGTTCTCTGTTTTATAGTTTTCATGTCGGGAGGAAAAATAAAAATTTGCTGTGGGAGAGGTTCAGCTCAAAGCCACAAACTTCCTCCTTAGTCGGATTTTTCTCCGAAATAGATCGCGTGGACACCCACATATATTTAAAGGCTGCGGTTGCGCCTGTATTACCCTCCCACTTTTCCTCATATGTATTCTTCAACATAGCCATTTGTGTAAGCATCAAATCAAAATGCATTCCTCACTTCATAAAAGTTTATCTATGACATATAAGTACACGAACACACACTTGAGAAATCGTCGCTTTCCTTGGACTCCAACTCCAAGATTTATAAATGATAAGAGGCAGCGCAATGCACAGGAGATTAATATCTGCGGTTGTAGGTCAATATTAGTGGGCGTATTTGCTTAGCTCCCAACGATTATAATAATTGTTTTATTACTTGTTTTGTTTTTAAGTTGTTTTATTTGATTTTGTCTTGTTTTGTTCTGGAATTGTTTAGTTTTTCCTTAACTTTAGTAATATTTATTTTAGTAGTCCATAATAATAAAAATATTCAGTCCATTCGTGAAAAATTAGCTCTATCAAAACAGTTTTAGTTCTTCAAGAAACAATTTCAATTTTTACGATAGACTGATAATAATATATCTGAAACGGTCTACAAGTTCAATGTATATGTACCGTAATAACTTTTAATGTCAGATTTAGCAATATCTAAGAATGTTGTTGTTAAGACCGTGCTTAAAGCCCTAAGACAAAAATATTTTAAATGTTGCATAGAAAGAGCGTGTCTCTTTGCATTGAGTTTTCTTACTAGCTATTGAGCTGACAATACTTACATGTATGACAACTTGGTTGAGGTGGTGGGAAATGCAATATTTTAACAAAAATTTTTATTTTCTTTAGATGAATGGACATAAACTGTTTATATACTTTGCAAATCTTAATTTTAGATTGAATTTAAGATATCTAATTTTAATTTTCAACCACTGAATGGAGTTTGCACTCATTTGAAAAAAGATAACTATATAGTTTACAAGTGACTGACACGCCTTACGCGAATAATTCATTCCATACGTAGCCACCGTAGGTCATTACGTTTAAAGTAAAATGAATCTTTTTAATTTTTCATTTACTAGGTGTAT
This sequence comes from Allacma fusca, assembly GCA_947179485.1. Lineage (NCBI taxonomy): Eukaryota > Metazoa > Arthropoda > Collembola > Symphypleona > Sminthuridae > Allacma > Allacma fusca. The sequence goes on from OX359245.1 coordinate 22,200,680, forward strand.
TTTACCATGCATTATATTTAATGTCAACGGTCAATGCTTTCGGCGCGCAGTAGAGTTATATGTATGTGCTTGCATCATCCTCAAATAACCTTAATGTTTACATATTTACATACAGGCTCGTTTTTACTTCGGATTTAGTTACTATTGCGAGTTGGTATATCTGCTTTACATGGATTTGCTTTGTTAGCATTAGAATGTGAGTTTGATTGAGTACAAGAGTTATTTCAAATTTTTCTGGTAATAAATATTTACAGACATGCCAAACCCTATTTCATTTGGCCACGACACTCCCAGCTGGACCGCCTACGGTGCTGGCCCTGGTGGCTTTTCCACCTTTTCTCCGACCACATACACCGACATCAATCCAAATCCGGATACGACAGGATACTCCGCAGGTGAGAACGAATTGATGTACAGGTTCTTATAAGAGAATTATGATCTAAAGATCGTGTTTTATTATAAAAATTGGGCTGCATTATTGTACTTCAACTGCGATGTAACGCAAGAAGTAGGAGAAATTGATCTCTTGAAATAATTGAAAACATATGTATGTCTTGATTTCAAACGCACATTTAAGGGGATAATGTTAATGTAATGTTGTTCCTGGCGTCGTTGGCGAGGGCTGTAAAGGACGTGTATCCACACTTTTGATTAGCAAAGTTTGTCATATTCGGAACCAAATAAAATACCTACCACACATAAATACGTACTACGAGACCTAAACAACCATTCCACCAAAAACAAAGGATTGGTAGACATACAAGACACTAACATCAACAGTGCTTGGCGTCACATCTGATCATTTGGTTGAATGATTATGAGCTGGACCACCCAATGAGAAAATTCAATCTACTACAATGTCTTTCGGTGTCATTTTCAATTATGGAAGCCAAGGGAATAACATGAAAGTATATAGTTTTACTCAAATGAGCTACATTTCCCATTCGTGCTATTTTCAACCCTACTCCCAGCACTTTTGAAACCAGCAATACTTTCAATTATTGGTCCTTAGTTAAAGTTCGAGCTACGTAAGTACGGGGACATTTAGTAAGAACACAGTGTAAAAAAGGATGCCAATCATGCGTTAAAAGTCACGATTACCAAATAACAAATATCCTGACAACGGTCGATCCAAGTAGGTAGAATTTAGAGGACAGTAACTCGAAGGAATGCGCGTCCTAAAAGAACTCGTAATTTGAGTTACACGATGCTCCTCACGTCCGCATTCTTCTTGACTATTTAAGTTGTAAGTAATGATAGATAAATAGGGTGAAAATTAATACATGGGGAGTTGAAATAAGGAAGGTTCTAGTTTTATAATACACTAAGACAAGAAGGTCAATTCTAATAAAGATAGATAGTCATTGATCGTTCTTCCATGCCCGTAGTTCAAATTTTACCCACAAAATTTTTAAAATTCTCGTATATACACAAGTACAAAGATGCTAAACTGATTTTGCCTATCCTACATCCTACCTATGCATTTAGTTTATTGTTAGAAGGGTACTCCATCTCGCCTATTTGTACAATTGCTAGGGCCTATATCCTTGCCTAAAAGTAGGCATTTGACGCTGCCTACATTTCTGCCTATGTAGGGTAACGGAAAGTGTTAGCCCCTTCCTACATGGAACCCTTCCCTAAGCTGTAGAAATAAATTATATTTTTTAACATTAGTTTAGAAAAATTTAGGCTAAGCCCTCAGTCCTCATATGTAACAATTACTAAGCAAACACTCGCAATTGTATGCTACTATGTAGTCATATTTTTAAACAAACTAATTCTGAGTACTTCTACAAAATTAATGCTACACATGCATTATGTGAAAACTCGTATTGCACGTAGCACGTTACACACACACGTAATTACATACAATACACATATGTAGATGTACTTAGTTCTGTATGAATATTATTTTGAATGGGAAATCTCAGATGTTCCTGCAGTAGCCTGATCTTCCAACACTTGAAAATCGTTTTGGTTTGCATTGAAAGAAAACTTCAATAATGTAACAATAGTAAGTTATAGTTAAAAACATTGTATATTCAGAATATTTTGTGGTAGAATCCTGCACCCTACATAATATTTTCTATGTATATATGTACATCCTATATATTTCCCTTCATACAAGCGTGTTCTCGTGCTGCCTACATGTATGCCTACAGGACCGCTTGTATTCAGGCGTGCATTTCCTATTTTATAGGAACCTTTTCTGCGAAAATCAGTGCCCCTATTTTGCCTATAATTTTTTCTGAAAATAGCTCGCACCCTATAAATAGGCCTACAAGTAGGCCTACTTGTAGGATTGCACAAGTACATTATTGTTACATTCACTATTTTGCTCAAGTTCAAGGCACAGTGTTTTCGAAATACTTTGTAACTAACGGGTTTTAGAAATGAAAGCATTGTTACAAGTTAAAGCAATTATAAATAATATAATAATTAAAATAACAAGTGAATATCTGATGAATTCGTCTTTATTACGCAAATACCGCTTCGATAGAATGGCAGAAGTCCAGTGGTCGTCATGGGTACAAAACGTTTGTTCCCGTTTCTGTTCCCACTCAATGGGTACACCTCTTAAGTGTTTCCGTACCCGGACCCGGTCCCGTGATGGTGGGAGCGTGTTCGGAGAAAACTCCGCCGGGGATTTTTACGCCGAGAATTTTACGCCGCGTAAATTCCGCTGGAGATTTCTACGCCGGGTGGAGATTTTTACGCGGAGATTTTTACGCAGAGATTTTTACGCAGAGATTTTTACGCCGGGTGGAGATTTTTACGCAGAGATTTTTACGCAGAGATTTTTACGCAGAGATTTTTACGCAGAGATTTTTACGCAGAGATTTTTACGCAGAGATTTTTACGCAGAGATTTTTACGCAGAGATTTTTACGCGGAGAAAACTTCGCCGGTCAGATTAAATTGCTAAAATTAATATTTTCAGTAGCCTATTTAGAGACACTGCTAGTAAAAATACGAGAAAGAAAATTAATTAATTTCAGAATACGATTTATAATGATTGTGTACCCCTATAAACAAAATTCATGAAAATGAAACAGGGCTGGAGTATTCGAAAAATATGGATACGATTCTGATTAAGATTAATCCTAACGGATTCCAATCCCAATTCAAATGTATTTGTTTCAAAAAATTAAAATTCCAATCCAATTTATTCGAATATTTTCTATGAATTCCAATGTAATTCAAATAGTTTAGTTATTAAATATTAATAAATGGAGGTACTAGAGTCTCGAAAAACATTGTAACTTTGCAATTAAATTTAAACCAGAAAGTACCTAAATTCGGCAATTATGAATGACAATATGCCAGACCATTTTATAAAGGCATTACTGCTTAATCTGCACATGTATCATAACCGTATAAAACCTGTTGATTCATTTTGTTTTTCAGGGATACTCTAGTAGTAAAAAAGTGAGCTGCATGCTTTTTCCCCTGACAAAACTAGACCCCTTTTCATCATTTGAGAAAATTATTGACAAGTGAATTCATTGCATACACATTGCAGCAAATTTATTTCCAGAAATAATTATTATAGTTGCACAGCCTCATTTTCTGGAGACAGAAGTTATCCTAATTTTGTATTCCAATGAGTAGTTTAAACAAGTTATGTAATGGCTGACTGAAAACTACTTTTGTTGATTGAATTTACGAGATAAACTTCAAAATGTCACGGCTTTTTCGGATATCTAAGCATTGGATACAGTATTCAAATATATTTTGAATACTAATTCGATTACAGATATTTCTTTTCGATTCAATGTAGATTTAAATACTTATATTTACAAATGCCAATTCCGATAAAAATACCAAAAATAGGAATGAAATACCGATTCCAATTTTAATTCCGATTCGAATGACCAGCCCTGAAATGAAATGCTGAAAGAGCAAATTAATTTTCCGTCCAAGGGTGCATTAGTCGCTCATCTCACGTATAGTCAGTGGTTAACGTAAATCAAGTAAAACAACAATTTCATCGTTTAGGAAATATTTGGGGTCCAAACTAATTTTATGTCCGAATCGATGAAATGTTACAGAGTTAATGTATGAAATGCACGAATTAGTCTTAAATAATTGCAGATGTTTCGGTTTGTTACGATTTCTAGTATAATAAAAAACTTTATAATCCCGAGTAGGTTAATTATGCCTATACGAATAACCTTAAGTTTGGTAAATTTGTACTGCTCATAATTAATGAAGTAATAATAAAACTATTACAGATTTACGAAAAGGTTTTATCAAAACATATCAACTACTAAATGTACATTGGTATTACGGTACAAATAACTACGGTAATCCCCGCTAGTTTAATTTCACTTTTCACTTTTATTTTCAATTATTTAATTATTATATTGATAATTATATTGTACACACAAGTATTCTCTTAGGCCTCACACATAAATTCGTGCAACACTGTTTGAACCGCGGTAAGAAACTGCAGATTGTTTTGATAGACCTGTGCTTCTTGGGATGCGATTATATTTTTCAACGGTCATCGATCTTGATACTCTTTCGTTTGCGCGGAATTTTATGACCGGCTTCAATTTTTTGGCATTCCAAAAACCAGTGATTTTCCTCTCTGCGTATCATGTCAATGCTGGAATCCATGGGTGGGTGAACTTTTGGGAGCATGTTATTGAATCGAAAGTGCCAGCCCTCCTTTCCGTTGTTTGTTCTTGGTTGACAATTTTGGAAGCGTTCTCGTACATTCCAGAATAGAATTGGAAACCTGACGTCTTCCCAATTGTTTCCAAAATATTTTGATTCAAAATAATTGAATATCTCTCTGATTGGATCAGTTTGCAGAAATTGACTTCGAAGTTCCAAAAAGGCCATCGCCACTTCCGGAATATGAATGAACGCCAAGGCTCCCAGTTAACGAATCGAATTCCGGACCTTTTCCCCATCGTCATTATTACTTTTGTACCTACCATGTAAAATTTGAAATGAAAATGCATTTACTCCCATTACCCAACAAATACAGTAAATTATACAAAATGCACAAAATAATGTAATTCTACATTTTGCATACAATACGTATGGTATTTTTATCATGTTCAACAACAAAGATTATTTCAATTATTTCAAACAATTTAATAAACTGGAGGTATTGATAATTTTTGCAACATTTTTAAACAATCCTTGAACAGTATACAATGGAGAAAAAATTGACTGGCAGCTCTTAAAAGTCCCGTCAAGTAACCAAGCGTCACACCATTGTAGTTTCTGTAATAAAATATTTTATACATACACTACAGTAAAATACGTTTCATTTTCCGCAGCACATTAATAAGTCTGGCATTAGTAATACGGTTTGATTATCGGTTCTGAGAAATGCTCTACCATATAGATAAAATAAAATAAAAATAAGTAACAAATACGGACCACGAAAATCATCCCAATTCTTTGCGAAACGAAATAACGTTATTTGTATTTATACTTACGTTAACAGGGTTTTTGGATGCGAAAATAACCATTCGGTTGTTCCCAGCCTTGTTATCATACATCATAAAATCTTCTCAAACGTTTCACAGGGCTTTTGTTAGGTGGATTGGAATTTCGATATTTTCGAGTGTCATACCAAGATTTCTTCCTCCGTGAGCTTTGAAGCGAACATCATTTATCCTTCGCTTTAAATTGTTGGTTGAACCCAAGTAGCTAGCATTCAAGTCCGCTTCCGTAGCAAGAGATTCAATTTTTGCAATTACTTGAACTCCTGTAGTCATTCGATTTTCCCGAAGCATTCTCTTACCCTCCGCAATTATTTTACGAGCCGTGATTCTAAGTACCAAATATGTAAGACATTTAAATGTAAAACAATCTGTACATATACAAATGCAAACAACTACCGCTTCTAACTAGTTTCAGTACATTAATTATTAATACAACACAATTCAGTTTAATAAAAGCGTAACAAATTATTTATTATTAGTAATGCATTATCGTAATTAATTAGTAGTAAATACTTACGCTTTGGAGCATGATTGTGATCACCGTATAAAATTGCCTTTCCTTCCAATATATGAAGTCTTGCCTTGCAGGTTTTGAAGTTCTCACATCGATATGAAATCCCAAGCAAAATTGACTTGTTTCGCTGAAATAAAAATGCAGAAACTTCTACCTTCAAATGTTTTCCGTTTCCAGGAACATACGTAAATTCTACCTCTGTCATTTCGGATAATAGTAAATAACACTAATTTATTATACTCTATAACAATTTCAAATGAGATTGGTTTGACCCTAAGGTTTAGCAGAAGACAAGTTCAAGCAAGGTATTACTGTTCGAGGAAATTGAAACCAAGGAAATAACATTAGGCGGGGAAACGCCGACAAATAAACGATACCCGCGCAACCGATTCTTCATAAATAAAATCTTTGTCACTTTTCCCGGCATTTCAATTCACAGTTCCCCCTCTTTATGCTTGCTGTCATCATGCTATAACTACCGTTGTAATTACTCAAAATAATTACTTGATTACTTAAAATCAAGGATAAAATTAGTGTATTATATATGGTTACTCCGGCGCAGTTTTCTCCGCGTAATAATCTCTGCGTAAAAATCTCCGCGTAAAAATCTCCATCCTGGCGTAAAAATCACCAGCGTAATTTTCTCTGCGTAGCAATCTCCGTGAAAAAATCCCCGGCGGAGTTTTCTCGTAACTCCGGTGGGGGAGTATTTTAGGTACCCGTTCCCATGAATTTAATAAAAATGCGCGTCCAGACCCGTTCCTGTTCCCGTACCCAGAAATTTAAAATCTTGTGGACCCGTACCCGTTCCCTCAGCTAGTGTACCCGGTCCCGTTCCCGGGTACAAGTCGTATTGTACTTAAGTGCGGTAAAAATTAAGATCAGGATTACTGTAACCACCAAGCATTTCGTTTTGCAGATAAAAAACAGCTTATATGCAGGGCGGCTAAACGCTCCCACATAGCAAAACGTAACAGCATTAACTGATTGTTTAATTCTTCAGAGATCATGTACCGAGTAGACCGAATATCCGTATACTGGGAAAGGATGCAACAATGAATGCAGCAATGATGTTGTTCTTTCAATAATAGAGTTGAATGTTAACAAGTGTTTCAAATTTCAGAATGGTACTCAATATTAGAGATCAATTGCTGGTCCAAATATAATTATTTTGCATTTACAACATATATGAAAAATATATTATCCCAGCACGGATTATTTTCCCGTTTTTAGTCTTATTCATACAAAACATTAACTCCGGCAATCAACCTTTCAAGGATGAAACTTGCCACAAAAGTATAAACTATTAATAATTATTTTAATAATTATTCTGTATATTATTACTTGTAGAACTAAGCTGGAAAATACCACAATTGTAATGAAACAAGAGTTCTACATTATTATCTTTAAGGCAAGGATACGTGTGTAAAAATTATAGGAAAAAAATAATGGAATGGAATATGCAAATTGAATTCTCTACATAAAAAATGTACTATCCAGTCTTCCAAGATCGATTTTGAGCGTGTTTCTAGAAGATGGTAAAAGTACCCACTCGATCCCGGGAACAACAAGTATGGGAACGGGATCATGTGTGGACTGTACTCGTTCCCGATGGGAACGGGAACAAAAAGAAAATCTAGGTTCCTGTTCCCAGTGGTTGGGTCCACCTGAGTGCGTTCCTGTTCCCGTACCGAAACTGGTTGGGAACAAAACATTTGTTCCCGTACCAGATGCTGTACTCGTTCCCGTTCCCATGTACCCGTGTTTTACCCGTTCCCGTGACGACCACTGTCATGGTCCTTTTAACACCATGATTTGTACTAAGACTGCTGCCTTACATGTCATAATCATGTGCCCCTTCTAACCCATGCATTGGGGGAGTCAAAGAGTGTTTGATATCCCTAGTTTATAAACAAATTTAGTTCCAGATTTTATAAAATTAACTTCATTGAACCAGACAATATTCGATTCAATATTTGAGGCCACAGGGTTCAAAAACGTGAAGCAAAGTCAGTTTTGTTTAGAATGTAAATTTCTTCATTTTTATTCTCAAGCAAAATGTTGTTTTCAGATAATGTTTTGATGCTAGTTTGTAGGAAATTATATGGGTTTTTCGGGGAGCTACTTGATAGATTTCTACGTCAAAATTTCGAACATGACCTGAAGAGACAGGGAGCACGTTGAATAAATTATGTTGGAGGAGTGCAATTGAATAAAATGCAGAGGTAGAATTTCTGTTATTGAAGAAATTGGCATTGTAAAAACACGTAGCGTTGCTTCATGTTTTTGAATCCTCAAACATTGATCAACGTGAATAAATTAAATTTTAGAAAATCTGGGGAAATCAAATAAATGTGGGCTAAAGGGGATCGTGACCATGACGTAAACGATCATAACCACCCTGTATGTGTAAGCTATGAAGGACCACGAGTTGATAATTGCTCCGATAACTTTAGCGCTCATAAGACTTGATACGTGCTTTTGTAATTCCGTATTTTGTACTTATATTTTAATGATTGTTCCAGGTTTGCTACCGACTAGTGACCCTATGACGCCAGATTATTTTGGAACACATCAAGCAAGTTACCATCACATGACCCCTGCAAGTCCAACTCACCACGTTCATGGGCATGCACATCATCAGCACTCAGCAGCTGCCGCTGCTCAGTTCTATCATTCTTCATATTACAACAACGCTACGACATACGCAACTCCAACTATAATGTCATCACATTACATAGCAACCTCTAATCACACAGTTGGGGCAAGTGTGTCGAATGGAAGTCATTCTTCCGTTTCGTCATCCGCTCTGTACACGGGTCAGTTGAATCCATCAACAATACCCATAGTGGATAAATCCGACCTTACTATCACAATGTACACTCCAAATGTTCCATCAACTGCATCTAGTACGAGCAATTCTTCGAGCATTAATAACAGCGTTGCTTCGATCGCCCAGGCGGCAATTACTGCTGGTAATGGGATGCTGAGTACTCCAGGACCTTTAGTCCTTTTGGATCACAGGGCTGGCAGCCTTAATACTCATCATCACCAACTACATCACCAACAACTATTGCACAGCAATGGAGCTGATCCGGATCAAGAAGCAAGTGAGCAGAATTCTATGAGTAGTAGCAATTCAACTCATTTAAATCATGTGGGCACTATGGGAACTGGGGGCAGTAATGGCCACGGTATTTCTCATGACTCTGTAGCGAGAGCAGCAAGCGGGACAGGTGATAGTTTGGGTGTGTGGAGACCTTACTAAACAACACAACTTTCTTCTAACTCCAGCATCCGTAAAACATAAGAACTAATTAAGTTTGCATGCTCCAGTCATGTATGTAGCTCATCTTGTTCCTGATTTTGAATTTAGAAATGTAACCCCTGTAATAGAGGATATTAGGTTCCGATTTGTCTGTTCCAAGAGGAGGTAATACAAGTTATGCAATATGAACGATATTTGCGATTAAACTCTCTACAATTGAGAATTCTTTTGATCTGTATTCACGAGGTTTTAAAGTTACAAGTGCGTGTATTCAAACCGTTTAACAATATGAACAATTTTATGCACTTTGAAATACTTACAATACATAAATAAATTTTCAATAAACAAAAGTGTTAATATTTAAAACATGTAATTATTTTTAAATTGGAGTAAATCGTCGGGTGGGGTAATGTTCCTTTCCCTTAAATTCATCAATTTGAAACAATCATAGTCTGTACTTGTATATACCAGTTTCAAAGTTTTAGGTCAATGGTACTTCCGAGTGAAATAACGTGAAATCAAAATTTCTTAAAAATTAATTTAATTTTGTCAGGCGATTAAAAATCAAACTGAACTTACTGCTTGGATCTGTTTTACCAGTACCATTAAAATGTAAGAATGGTTAACTAACAAAATATTGCAAATAATAAGTTCATAAAATAGTTTCCCAATAATTTTCAGGAAGGTATAGTCAGCTATTATGTATGTACATATAGAACCATGGAATGTAAACGCCCTCTAATTATAGCAAGATGAAGAAAATTTGGCACAGTGCTCCTAAAATGGAACTTGTTCCATATGTATTCAGTGTATGTAAATCCAATCCACAAGGAAAACAGAGACAAAGTAACATGGGAATTTGTTTTCAAATATCTATGTATATGACAATACTACACTATTGAGTGTTGTAGCTTCTAGACCAAGACAATGAGTCTTGAAGATTGGTGAAGCGGAAAGACAATGAAGCAAACCATATTCTAGCATTGGTGATGGCAACCTTTTCCTTCCAAATTATCAAATATGTACAATCAGCTTTCTTGATTCGCTGTTCATTGCTCTGAATCTGTCTGTGAAACCTGATCATCATCAGTAATCATCTGACTTACCTGTTTCACTCCCCTATTGTAATTCTCGATCATCATCCCAAGTCCTCTCTCATCTGGTCTACCTCATGCCTACTTCGCTTCACAATACAAAGCACTTACATCGTGCACAGTCATTCCGACAGCATCAGCCTGTAATCATATCAACATGCATCCTGGTATAAGTACGTGTATGTTTTTTTCATCGTCTTCCCTTCTGAACGAGCGTTTCCAGCTACCGAGAAAATAGTTCTTATTACGACAGCTGAAAACACCATAGCAATGTTAGTACTGTAAATGTCCATTATACACTCATGCATAATGGATGATTGTAACGAAAGTATCATTTCGCAGATATTTCATGTTTTCGACTTATACTTGGGTGATATATTTAAAAATTGTCTGCGAACCAGGTAAATTTCTGCGTAGTTATGTCTTAAAGGACGACACTGGTGAATAATCAGAGTGACAAATACCGTTAAATAAAACTCAAAGATAAGGCAAAAAAATCCTTAATGATAATTTATGGATATTTTACATAAAATAATTATTGATTTTATGAGAATCTCAAGCTGTACTGCTGTAAATATGTGAAGGTAAGAACAGTGAAGGTTCATATTTGCCCACTCATATTTACAAAAGAATTTTTTTAAAATAACGTATGCTAAAGCCTGTAATTTGGTAAGACCGTCACACTGCAAGCTTTTTCATAGCCGGAAGACCCTTCTACAGGTCATTTTAGAACCGCTACATTTGAGCTTTGGGGTATGTACATGCAGCTGTTCAATCAGCCTCTTATTGGTAAACTCATTATTACCAGACTGTTTCTTCAGGCATCCACCTTCATTCGTTCTCATCGTCTCATCTCACAATCCGCAGCTTGGATAAGTACATGTAATTACAGAACAAACGCATGTACGTGCATACGTAATCACTACTTTCAGTTCCTTATTACGCTGAATGCCTTGAGCTTTAGAACTGAAGGTAACAAAGTACCCATAAACAACTGATAAATGGTGAAGAGATATCTAAAGGGTATTATAAAACTTCACATTTCTAACCACGGTTCATCGCGGGTTGATTTTCTTATATAGAGTCATAGAGCTATATGTATATAAAAAAACTTGCGTAATACAGAGGATTTCAGTAAAATCGACTTAGTTTTACCTTCGATTAATTCCAGGAAATATTTGGTAGAAATTCGGTAATATATTGTCCAATGATAAACTATTTTGATGGGATTTATTCCTGTGGAGTTTAAAATGCACCTGTGTGCGCACATAAACAAAGTTCCTTCTGGTAGGAGGAATGATTATAACGTCACAAGCTAATATCCTCATGTGGTGCCATATTCTTGAGGCTTGTAGTAGGCAATTTTGCGGCTGACCTCGGTGGGTCAACCGAGGTCAAACAGAACGGTTTACCACACCGACCGCGAATTTTTACATTTTAATACAGATCGTGGTTCAGATGCACAATGATGTCTTATATGAAAGTTTATTCCACAAACGTAGTGGATCTGATCAAATGCTAAAAGTTTGATCATAAATTGGTTTAAAATGATGGGATGCCACGTCAACTGAAGAATAAATAGTGTGTGAGTTCTGCCTATTCTATGGCACACCATGCATATACGTAATGGAAGTACATTACAGTATTATAGAACTTGTCACTAATAAGCAAGTAATGCGACATAAGCTATTCGACATGTATTTGAGTTGAAACCATTTCAGGTGGCTTAAACCATCATTTAACGTGCATCATTTACACAATTTATACCAGAATAATGCTCCAAGGACAATTTAGACAACGTCGCCTTCGTGATTACACTGTATTACATAACTACTGCTTTCTTAACAAAAGTAAGTATTGTAGGATGCGAGTTCTGAAGTCAACATTATTATTATTTTGAATATATGTTCTGAATTATTGAATTGTTAATGTACCATTGTGTTTTCTAAAGACGCAAAGATAATACTGTAATTCTACAGTCCTCAGAATAACTATGAAATATATTGCTATCATTTTATTAATCATATCGGTACTTCCAATTTTTCAAAATCATTTTGAACATTTACTGAAAGCGTTTTAAACTATGCAATTTTTCAAAACCAAGGCCTTAAATTCAAGACAAATTAGCAAACATATCCAGAGTCACGATATAGCTTTAATATCAATGTTGAAATAAAATAGATATGAATGTAGTTAAAACAGCTGCAAAATTCAAATAAAGATGCAAATGTACGGTGCCCCTTAAATCTTACTTGCTTTTAGCGCGTTATATAAATAAATATCAATATTAAATTAAATTTAAACCTATTTGTTTTTAAGCAATTTTGAACATTTAATGGTTCTTAAAGCTCTTCATAAAACCCTATCTCAACCTGCTTAATATTGTTTATTATGATTGCAAAATCTTGGTACCACAAAAAATTCGAGAAAGCCAGCATATTTGTAAGCTGATTAATCATGTGCCATTTATTCAATCCTTGCAGCTTTTTCGGGTCATACCGATTTAAACAAAAAAATCGGTCAATTTTATAAAGTTTTGTTTCAAATATACAGTTCGTGTTTAAACTTTTGAGGGCTTTTTATGTTCCTCATTTCCTACAAGGCGTCAAAAAGAATCAACCCTGCGGTGTGCGAGCAATTTTTACATTTGTTATTCTCAAAAACTGCTAAAGCTTCATTTTTCTCGCTAGTTATTTAATACATGTCGACTATGAACGCCAGTCTTCTACATGCAATACAATTTTATGGGAGTTACCAAAACAAATATTTACATCAAATACAATGAGCAGAGAAAACGTAAAGTAACAATCAGACCATTCGGTGGGGCAAATAACAGTTTGTGTAAACAGTGGCACTAGCAGGTGGCTTCAAAAATCCACTAGGTATGATTACGTAGATTTTGCAGTCTCGTGCTGACTGAATAGTTATTTAATTATATCAATGTATCCCGTGAATAAGTTATCGATAACTATCATCATCTATTGCACTATACAAAGTAGTATAATGTAACTCCTGAAAAAATTTACTTCGGAATACAGTAAATGGGTCAAAAGAGTAATTCCCATCAGGAAAGTTTTACAGAGGTAACCTTTAACAGTTTTCTCCTATTTATAATTTTTGAAAATAATCCATGATCACAATTAACCAATAAAAAATCACCGTCTCAAAATTTTACACAACTCTTTGAAATTTCCACCGGGAAATCCGATACATAGAGAAAACTGTGATTTTGGTTTGTAGGATTTCCTATTAGGAATTTCGAATCTTTTCAGGGTACCTGTCTGCTACAAGCAAAACTAAAGGTTCCTTTTGTCTCTCCTATAAAGAACCTGCAGGTATCCCACTACCCCGCTCCTGAATGTAGTAATGTGGTTGCAGGTTTTGTTTGACACAGTTCAATAAGTTATTATATGTAAGCCTAAAAGCAAGTTTTAAACCGCAGAAAAATCAAAAATTTGTACAAGAAGCAGTGCTGGGACCTCTACTCTACTGAAAATAGAGGTAGTGGTAGAAATAGAGTAGGGTCGTTAAAATCAGCAAAACATTAGTAGAGGTGCAGTAGAGGTATACAGAAATTCTAGCATAATAGAGGTAGAGGAAAATAGTAGGCTAGCATAAAATTAAGTGAGTAGAGGAGCGTTATTTAGGGTCCCAATTTAGATACCAGTAGTAGGAGTAGAGGTAGAACAGTACGTCGTATTCTAATGATAGAGTAGAGGTAGTAGTAGTAGTAAGCTTATAGTAATAAGAAGTAATTTATAAATTCACCGTTTCCCTGAACACCCAATTTAATACTCGGAATGACATCTGGTGTCCGTATATACAACCTCACTTCACTTCATCATTACAGTAACTCATGAACGTGTTTTGTAGATGGGAATTGGAAATACATAACCAAATGTCATAACCACGTCATTCCTTTTATAAACACGCTAGTTTTTAAGCTTTTATCTAATTTAGCTTCTGGTAATTTTTTAGCTGTACTGATGGGGTACTGATCTTATTGTATTCAATAAAGCCTCAATATTAACGTTAAACTAGCAGAAATCAGGGCTGTCACAGGCCTAAATACCGCTACTTTTTTAATTGCTGAGATACGACGGAAAAATTCAGCACAAAACTAGGTATTCATGAGACAAACTTTCAATTTTGGAGAGGATTTTTTGAATACCAATTCCGACTCGAATTCTTTTTTAAAAACCCGATTTACATCTATTGTGAGCACCGGAATTCAAAAATTCTTTTTGGATTCCGATTCTACTATCAGTGATCTATTTTTCCATGCTCACAATTACTCATGGAAAATGACTATTTGAATACAAACGAGGGTCAAAGTTTTCCGGGCAATATGCAATTCGAATTCCGATATCCAGCACTGGCAGAAATTGAATGATAATTCAGATTCTTAATGAACCGTTTATAGGATCAGAGGTGTGGAATATTTTGAAATATTGTATTTAAAATAGTATTTGAAATACGTTCCGTATCTTGTATTTGGTATTTTTCTAGCCGTAAATATTGCAAGATATTTTGTATGTCGTATTTTGTTAGCACCGAAATTTCTACGGTATTTTGTATTTCGTATTTTCAAGATCAACAAACGTTCTGATATTTTGTATTTATTTATCTTGTAACGTTATCCCTGCCGTATTCCAAATACAAAATACAATTTCAAAATACATAGCCCTTGCAACTGCCAAAATTGCCAAAATGTTCAAACAATTATTTTTAAGATGAAAGCACTAATTTGAAACATTTTGAAACCAATTCTTTGACGGTTTTGGTTTATTTGCAATTTGCAATATTGGATAAATACATTAAATTCATTTTATGTATGTGGGGGCCATAAAAAAAATTATTGAAGCCAACATAAAATCAGTGAAAAGTTACCCAGGAGTTATCAGGTTATTCGTTTTAAGGACAAATATTCTGCATCTAGGGTCATGTTATTTACTTTGATCTACACAGATTAACAGCTCTAAACTCTAATCACGTTCCTGTTACCTTACGTTTCCTAAATAATTTTAGGATATCTAAGTATTCCTTGAAATTGTTCAAGATACTGTGCTTGAGAGAATATAGTTATCTACATCTCAGACGTATATTTTGAGATAAATTTGAGAATATTTTCTATATGTATTTTATATTTCAAATACGGTATTTTCATTTAGTATTTTCGTTTTTGTTGGAGGCAAAGTAATTTATTTTGTATCTTGCAAAAATTCCTACGGATAGTTGTATTTTATATTGTATCTTAACTAAGTTGTTCCTAATATCTGTATTTTATATTTGTATTTTAATGTTTTTGGAAATGTATTCGTATTTTGTATTTTAATAATAAATTTCACGTATTTTCCACACCTCTGTATAGGATCAAGTGAGGACTACAGTGCACTCTCGCTATAAGAGCACCGATAAAAGCATGCCAAAAGTGCTCTTATAACGGTATGCTCCTATAGAGAACATACATATATTGTCGTGAACAGCAACTACTCCAAGTTGCTGTTTGTCCATCAACAATATTTATAGTTTTGAAAATTTTAGATTATTGCTTCCTATTTTATGCAATGCTTAAGAATGCTTTCCATAACTTAACACTACCGATTAGATTCATTACGTTCTGGGACTCCATCTGGATAAGACGTAGTGCGTTACAGTCTACCTTTGCGATTACCATTACCACTTCTACACTAGTGCTACTCCTATTATTATTACTACTACTACTTCCATTATTACCATTATTAATAACGAGGTTACCTTTTGGAATAAATTGTACTACTTTTACACTTGCTGAGCTACGTCATCCCCACTTGATTGTGACAAGGCGCCGCGTTCCTTTCCGTCCTACTCAATTTCCTACTAATACTTCTCACTTCATCCGGTAATAGCAAAATTTCTCCCAACTCCCACAAACTGTTCATACTTCCAGTTTCAAAATAAACCTTTGGTTGACTTTTCAAGTCGGACCAACTCCTCCCACATTCCAGGTTGATCTTCAGATCTGACCTTTTGGTTGACTTACCAGTCTGACCAACCCCTCCCACAATTACAGGTTGATTTTAGATCCGACCAACTGGTTGACCTAACAGTCTGACCATCTGGTTGATCTTAAATCTGACCTTTAGTTGACCTCAAGGTCTGACCATAACACCTGAACCCCCCCGAAGTGAAAATTCTTACAATTCGAACAAACCCCTGCCCAATTTTTTTAGAATCTTCAATCACTTTGAAATATTTTTGTGCCCTCATATCCGGTTGACCTCAGAGTCTGACCGTAACTCCCAACCCCCCTTCTCCGAACTGAAAATTCTCACAATTTAAACAAACCCCTGCCCAATTTTATTAAACTCTTCAACAACTTTAAATATTTTTGTGGCATTACCATTGGTTGACCTAAGTGTCTGACCATAACACCTGAACCCCCTCCTAGTTAGAAAATCTTATAATTACAACAAACCGCTGCCCAAGTTTTTATTTTTAACGAAATAAACTAAATTATTTTGTGTGGAAGTCACCGCGACCAAGGTTTCTCTCACTGCCAAACTAACTAATAACATGACTGCCTTTCTACCAAATGAAATCCTTGCTAACATTCCCACCTACAACGGTAATACCTCATGTACAGAATGGTTAGAAGCTGTGAATGCGAGATGTACCCACCTCAAATTGACGGATAAATGGAAATTAGAAAACATGAAATCTCTATTATCAGACGAAGCCTCACACTGGTGGATATTCTCTAACAAAGAGTTTCTTAATGGTTTATCAGCTGCAAATAGCCAACAGAGATATACAGAATTTGAAAACAAATTCCGGAATGCCTTCCTCAGAATTGACGACCAAACACTTGCGGAAGCTGAAAACCTTACTACTACATTAAAAACCACCACCACCGGAAGGAAATATGTTTACAAGAAACTAAGCATCTTTATACGTATGAACCCTGAGATGAGTGACAAGCAGAAATTAAAATACTTATACCAAGGCTTACCTAATGACCTCAGATGGAACATTAAATCAAAATTAGGATGCCACGGAACAATTGCTGAATTTCAAGAACAACTAGAATTCTTTACAACCGAAATGAAAAACGACAACATCCAGCTACCACCATCAGTAATACCACCAACATCCAATGATATTTCAAACATGTATCAAGTCCCTAATTTACCATCACTAAATGCACCATCAATTCCAGAACCACCAATTTCACCCACACAAGTACAACAAACCCCATCTCCAATCTGCCTATTCTGCAATACCAATACTCACACAATACGGCAATGCTTTTCGTTTGATAACTGGTTAAAATCAAAACCAAACTATCCAAATACCAATAATAATTATAACCCACATCAAATTAGTCACATCAACACAGTATTCGATTCAAACAACGAACAATACCCTTCAAGCCGGGATCAAAACTGGCAATCGGGAAACTAAATTGCCTGGTGAAGAAGGGAGATCATCAGGCCGCACCACTCGTTAACATGGAAACCTCCCACCCTATCAAAAAGACTACAATCAACCCAAAACCTATCCCATTGATGTCAATTGTATTCGACAGTCCTCCCCCTCCCCCACAAAAACGAAAATACCCTCCAACGCTATCCCGTATCCCCAAAACGTTTTGTAACTCCCCATATACCCCAGACTACCCCCGTTTCTTCCCACGACAAGGATCTGATCCACGACATCACCGATTTCGTACCACTATCAACCCAAACATCTCGAACTCCCACCATCCAAACACCCAAAAACCCCTACATTTTCACGAAGATCTACATCAACAAACAATCAATGTTCAAACAATACCACGCAAAGCTTCCAAGAATACCAATCCCCCCAGGATGATAATTCATCATTCAACATTAGTCAATGATTCATACAGTCCTTCCCAACCAAATTATTATACAGAACTGTACAACCGAAAGAGATGGAATTACCAGCTCGAATACCGTCAGCATAATAACTCTTATAAAAGACATGACAACTTTTCAAGAAATTACTTCCAAAGACGAAGACACTTCAACAGCAATTATCGAAATGACAAGTATGAACATAGTTGGTAGTACAATTTACAATAATCTAACTCGGAACATCAATTACCCATCCAGTGGATGGAGAGATGAGGAAATAAACACGAAGTCCAACTTTCGGAGTCAAAGATTCTTACTAATGGAAGGGCGAACATTACCCATCTTTTGCATTATAGGTAGAAGTCTCAAGTACCCCTCCCTTGGAAAGGGAGATGTCGTGAACAGCAACTACTCCAAGTTGCTGTTTGTCCATCAACAATATTTATAGTTTTGAAAATTTTAGATTATTGCTTCCTATTTTATGCAATGCTTAAGAATGCTTTCCATAACTTAACACTACCGATTAGATTCATTACGTTCTGGGACTCCATCTGGATAAGACGTAGTGCGTTACAGTCTACCTTTGCGATTACCATTACCACTTCTACACTAGTGCTACTCCTATTATTATTACTACTACTACTTCCATTATTACCATTATTAATAACGAGGTTACCTTTTGGAATAAATTGTACTACTTTTACACTTGCTGAGCTACGTCATCCCCACTTGATTGTGACAATATCTACATACATTAAAATACTGATTATACATTACATAAATCTACATTATTAAGAAATGGGCTAAATAAGACATTAAATAAATTATTCAATTATTGTTTGTTTACTAGGAAATAATAAGTAATGTGAGCCTGCCGAAAATTCATTGCAAGGGATTTGACTACAAAATTTTCAGTTATATCCAGAGAATCCAGTAATTCAGGTTCATATGCATCCTGGCAAATTAGCCAGGATAAATTGTACCTATTTGTGATGGGTATATGCACTGTGTTCCCTCGTCATCAACTTTACAGTCAACTCTCGCTATAAGGGATACCCTTATAAGGGATTTCTCGATATAAGGGATCAGGATTTACAGTCCCGATTCCTATTTAAACAATTTATAACACTATTCTTATAAGGGATTAGTGTTTATAAGGGACAGATTTTGCCGGTCCCTTGAGCATCCCTTATAGCGAGAGTTGACTGTAGTACATTGTGCGCATTCGCGTTCGTGAGATTTTCCTGCAAACGTTTCATAAACGTTTCTGTCTGCTCTTATAATGGATCTTGTTTACCATGAGCATAGTGCTTAGAGGATGTAAAATGGAAGCTCTTACATCGAAAATGCTCTTATAAGCGGTGCTCTTATAGGGAACATTTACAGCCCAGCAATCCTATAGGGAGGACCTGCGAGTGCTCTTATATTGAACATGCTCTTATACGGAGGCCTCTTATAGCGAGAGTGAACTGTACTGGTTCTAACTTCATTACTGTTTATATTACATTCTGCTACTTTATTCTAAAACACCATGAATTTCTCTGTAAATACTGTATTTTTTTGGTAGAGGCAGTGGTAGCTAGCATAGCCAAAAAAATTTAGAGAGTAGAGTAGAGGTAGAGTAGCGACAATAACTTTGACACATAATAGAGTAGAATAATATCTAGCAAGTCAGCTAAACATAATAGCAGTAGAGGTCCTCTATTCTATCCAAAACCGCTGGTAGAGTAAAGTGTCATAGAGGCTGCAACTGTTGAAAACTACAATAGAGTAGAATAGAGTAGCGTTTTCTGAAACGCCCATCACTGACAAGAAGTAATTTCTGAGGCGAGAGCTCAAAATGGTGCTGATGAAATATTGAGTGATGATTGGTTCGGAATAAATTGATGATTGGACGAGTGATCTTTCAAACTAATTTAATAATAATTGTAAGAAAAATAATATGGGTAATTACAGGTGTAAGGTCTTGTAAGCCGAGTAGGAGACTAAAGAAAATTGTATTCATTTATTCATATATGACCTTTTAGACAGAGTCTTACACATACAACGGATGAAAACAATGTTCCAAAGGAGCTAAAAATAATATTGACCTGGATGCCAATGAGTCAAGGAACGGTCAAGTATCAGCTAGCAATTAGGTAGCTACAATTCCAGGTACAGTCAGGACTACCTTAAAATTAATTTACATAATCCAGATAGTAAAAGAGCTAGTAGTCGAAAGGTAAGAAATTTAAAGAAGTATTGGAGTGAGAGAAGAATGTAATAATATTTATTGTTAGACGTTCCCAGCGGTGGTTTTACGGGATGGCCCACCTTGGCGCAGCCATGGTAAAAAATATTAACTAAGGTCCTCAGTAGTGCTCCGCATGGGTACAAAAATGGTGTACCTGAACCTGTACCTGAATCATGGGTACATGGATTTTTTGAACCTATACCCGTACCTGTACCTGAATACCTGGGTTAAATTTTCCTGAACCTGTACCTGTAATCAAACTAAATCAGGAGTACCTGTACCTAAAAAGTACCTGTACCCAAAAAGTACCCAAAAAAGTACCTGTACCCAAAAAGTACCTGTACCCGGGTATATTTTAAAAGTACCTGAACCTACCCGGGTATTTTCGATTGCACTAATTTAAAAGATTACCAAAGACATTACACGAAATAAAAAATTAAAATATCTGCCACCAAGACATTTTGACTTAGTTAATTAATTTATCATATTAGATTTACTTATATTTTGTATTCTTCCAAAGCATGAATATATAAGTACTGGAATTATCAGTAGATATAAATGATTACATAAAGGTTGAAAAGGTAACAGATGGCAAAATCTACGATATGAAGAAGTTCAGTGCAACAATGCAAACGCAGTGTAATATTTTCTAAACGTTCAATAATGCCAAGAAATTAAACGATTAAGAATTTGTTTTGCAACCTGAAATTGCTTTCGCAATGGAAAACATTTTTTTCGATTCAAACTCCCCAGATTTTAACTTCAGCCAAGCTTTGAGAAAAAAAACATTTCCTACCGTATCTCCACTCTTATATAAGTGTTTTTACGTCAGAAAAACTGGGCCTTTGGAGAAGGCTCGCTCTATCTAAACTCCAGTTCCAGTAACTGCTAAAAATCTCTGGTCATTCCAGATAATGCTGGGTAACTGGTCACGTGTTCCTATATGGTGGAATTAGTTTTCATGACTGAGGTTATATATATAAATTTTAATGTAACATGTTTCAAGGTCAAAAATTCGGATGAATTTTTAAAACTCAACAATACCTTTACAGGCATTACTTGGAAATTATGATTGACTGAGAAGTACCTGAAAGTTCAGGTATTTTACATTCAGGTTCAGGTATTTACCCAGTGCGTACCCGTACCTGATGGGTTTATACCCAAAAGATTGGTTTTTGAACCTGTACCCATACCTAAACCTGAACCTGAATTTTCAGGTATCTAACGACTGAACCTGAACCTGTACCCAAATTGGATGGGTACAAAAAGTGTGTACCTGATACGTACCTGTACCTGAACCTGTACCCAAATTGGATGGGTACAAAAAGTGTGTACCTGATACGTACCTGTACCTGAACCTGTACCCAAATACCCGGGTAAAACCTGTACCCATAAGGTGCACTAGTCGTCAGATTGCATAGTAAAGGACAACAAATCTATTCTGAAGGTTAGAACCAGGGTAACAATTATTTTCTTAATCCACCCCTGGACGTTGCATAGAGCCCATTGATTCAGAACATTCTAACCACTAATTTTAAAAAAATGCATTCATGGAAAATTATCACTTTTTTAAAAACATTGTATTTTTCTCAATTGTTCAAATTTATCTGTCACTTGCTTGTTAATGTCTACGGATGATAGCCTGCTGGATGTCGAAAACTTGCACATAATTTAGCTTGTTTAATAAAGTTAACCACTTAAGCAAAAGAATGGAAGCTATTAGTTTATTTCGGTTCTTACCAGAGTTGAAAATTCGAATCGAAAAAGAATCCGGAAATTTTAAATATTAGAATCGAAATTAAAAATAAACTAAAATTAGGTATTGGAAATCTATTCAGAATTGGAAAGTAAGTATCAGTATTTGTATTGGGATTTCTTGATATTTCGATGAATTCCCATACTATTTCTATGACACTATATTATAAAGTAATACAGACCTTTCCGAGTGAACCCCTTACACGTCTACATTGTTTTTTAAGTAAGTAGTTCTTTATTGTAGTATCAGTAATAAAAGTCATCGCTCAGCTATTTAAGGCTATCGTGTAGCGTGGAGCCAGCGTGTGAGGACATTAGGGGGCATGCATAAATTATATAACTCTAATATGCCACATTTTTGGCCACCTCCGACCCCGAGTAACGCTGTCATCTAACCCCCACTATCATACATAACGCAATGATAACTAATTTATGCATAACTTAAATAATTAATGCTAAAATTATATCGGAATACTCCCATTAACCTTATTGTGTTAATCCAACTTTTATTTCAATATAGTTACATCGCATTATGTGAAAGGGTATATATTCTTAAAATTTAAACCTCGCTCCCAAATATTTTCACTAAATATTGCAAGAATGCCTACGGGTTAAAATCGGGTCTAATCAAATATTGCGTTACGTAAAAGAGTACACAGGTACTACCTACTTTGCGTAACGTTAAGAAAAACCACCACCGACCGCCTAAGTGTTATATAATTTATGCATGCCCCCTTACTATTCCTAAATTATTTTAATGATCAAATATTAGAATGATCCTTTTTTCAGGTTCACAGATGTTTTTTCAGATATTAGTTTTTTAAAGCAGATAATTCCAACACAATTTAAGTTACTGTGAATTAAAATTGTGCTACAACATTTTTAATTTGAAATGTGTGCGGAATTATTGACGCTTCTTGGAAACTAAAAGTTATACAAAAAACATCGACTGCGTCACCTGTCGGAGAAGTAGGTATTAGCATTTGTGTAAATATGTCCTGTTTAAATTTCATCACATCATGCGACTGAACCGATCTTCCAACAAATACCGTCTGTGGAATAGATTTGCTTTCTAAGGAAACCAAAACGGTTACATATAAACACCTGCTAATACCTGCACCATCAACAGGTGGCACAGTCAACATTTACCAAACTGCATAACTGTAATGGTTCTTAGCGCATACCCATATTATCAAATACTAGCCCACTAAATCATGATATAGTTTAAAATATCATTAATTCCTTCTTGTCTATAATCAGAATAATAATTATCGAATGAGCGTCACTAGATAATTCGACATTTCCACGCGGACACGTTATCTAAAATGTCAGAAGTATTGATTTTAAAGGAGGTAGTGTCATCCATCTAGCCTTGGAAAAGTATATGTCCCATATAAACGCACATTAGTTATACATGCTTATAGTAGTGTAAGGTAATAATCTCGCCATCTATTGTGACTTCATTTGCCTGTCAAGTTACCTTTTCTGTCCCGTCACAATACCCCACTTCAGCTCTTTGTGATTTTGTTTATATGAAGTGTTAAGGCACAAACAGGATTAAGTCGATTTTCACAATTTTACAAGTGAAATTGTTTTTCTACAAAACGTGTCGTTTGATACATTATTATAAAATTCTTGACCGAATGAGCGACTCACTTCAAATGACCTTTGACCTATATGATTTTACCAATGAATTAGTTCAAGTGCCCGGTGATTTTTGTTTCTCACTTGTTCACAGTAGAAGTCATTATTAATCTTCTAATTTTATTATGGTTATTACCGATGGTTAATAACAAAATCTCGAAGATAAAAACGAGGTAAACAAAGGCGACTAATTGCTGATTATTAATATTTAGTTTGTACACGAACGCAGTTTTAAATAATAAAGCAGGCTATGACATTATATTATACCTTGGTCAGTAGCTACTATTGCTACTACAGCCTAACTATGCCATTAAATAATTGTAAATTGTGCTAAGGTAAACTTAGACGAAATGTATTGTCTTTAGCTTGCAATAAGTGTAAAAGGTTGTACCATCGCAAATGCTTAAACATCTCACTCGGGGTGTACAGAGCTATTGACATTGATCTTTGGTGCTGTGCTGATTGCGAGTTAATCGCTGTAGATGATAACGTGGAGCTGCCTAATGTAAGTAATGCAAATACTTCTATCGTTGACTGTACTGAATTTAGTGCACATAACTTAAACAATAAATTAACTAAGTTTCTATATCTAAATATTCCAAATTTTTGACTGCACAAGTTAAAGGAAATTAAATTTTTGCTCTGTAATGTAAAGATTGATGTTGCATTGTTTGTTGAAATATTTTTTAATAACGATACTAATGATATCTTATATGCAATACCTGGGTATAACTTTATCAGACAGGATAGAACTGATGTCCGCAAAGGTGGTGGCTTATGTATGTATTTACACAGAAGACTCAAATTTAAGATGTAGGACTAATTTGCTGGATTGTGATTGTTATTGTAGTGACGGAAATTTCCAACCCCGCAAGAGGGTTGAAAATTTCCTGTTGAGCCTGATTATTAGATTGGGGAGGAGCGCCACGGCTTCTGCCGAGAAATCCTATGCCTCTATTTTATCCAAAACTCACTTGGCCATTACTAGCATCACTAATTCCAAGTTTGCCAATTTTTTCTTCGAGAGCTTAGAGTTTTTGCTTCAGCTGTAGAAGCTGGAGCGGAAGCTGCTGCGAATTCTTTTTGTTCGCAATAATGTACTAATGCAGATATGCTAGTATACTTAGAGCCAGCTGCTTGGGCTTTCATGTAAGGAAGTAATCCCTCGATGCCCCAAGCTACTTTGTCTTCTTTAGATACAGTGCTATCGCATCTTTTTCATGTGAAGTCGATGTCATACAAAAACCGATTTTAACCGATTACCGGTGCAATCTTTGGCATATCTGTCCTTCAAAAACTGAAGAAGAGGAACTCCAAGAATGAAGTCATATCCATAATAGTGGGGAGGTCTTTTCAATTTGAGCTTGGTACCAAACATATGGACCACCGACCAATAAGTTTGGCATGTGACCTTTAAGAGTGTTCCAATCCCAATGGTATTGGACGGCAACTATTTCAATGTCGAGTACGAAATCGTTAATGTCATGACATGTGGGATCAAATTGGTGGAGATTTTTAATTGAACTATGAAGTGGACGGGGGTTGTATAAACAACAACCGTGGTTGTATTCGTGGTCATTCTAATTTGAGGATTTCGTAAATTTCTACGACCTAACTTGATTCGCAAATTAAATTCAATTAGATTGAAAGAATTCGCTTTTACGGGCTTCGCCGGGGTTGTTGAAAATGCCGGGGCCAGGTATTATGGGAGTATTATTCGCTAATTCTTAAGAACCTAATACGTCTGGTTTAGGGGCTTTAAGAATGTGTATTGAATCTAACTATGAAAATCTAATGTAGTGGGTCGCAAATATGGTTGGGGTTTGCTTAATCTGACTAAGTGGTGGTTTTATTGGAGGTGAACGTAGATTACAAGCTTGTGGGTAAAACCGGTGTTGGGTCAGAGGGTTTACGTTTTATTACTTCGGCTCTTTGTTTTAACAACTTTTCTAAAGCATCTTTATTCAGTAACTCGGTGGTTAGAGTTAGATCGTGTTTGCCTACTTGATGAGCTAGGTATGGATTTGGGGATAGTTTTACTAGGGGGTTGTCTGATATATCATTTTGGGGTAAATAGTTTATGTTTTATACGTACTTTTTGATCCAGTTATGTATCTCTAGCTTGCGGAGCTGAACGTTTAACGGGTAGGACTTATTATTCACGTGTTCACGTATTCACGTTAATATTGCGCAATACCCGGGGGTCTTGAATGATGGAGTTATTTTTTATGGGGTACCATTTTTTTATGTTTATGACTCGGAGGGTTTCGTTATGAAAATCTAAATATTTACACGATCTCTGGAGGTTATTAATGAATGATGTAATGATTAAAGATGAGAATCAAAAACACAAATCCGGGAAATACAACATAGACCAGGATTGATACCTTTTAATGATGAAAGATTTAAAAGATTATTAGGGAAGTCACCAAGGACGCTGACCACAAATGGTCAGCATAAAATGAAAAGCTGCTAAAGGTTTAGCACGTAGGATAAACTGTACTCTAGAGAATTGCTAAAAGAATTGCATGGGAGAATATAGTTATTCATACATAACCTAACAATATTACTAGATTTATGACAGTTATGATGCTTGCGATCGTACTAATAAAAGCCAATGATAGACTATATAACACGACACATTCCACCATCGGTATTTGAAGAATTAACAGTTAATCATTTAGCAAATTTTTACACCAGGACATTTCATCCCCTGAATCGTTGGCGAGGCGTAATTAGTAAACCAATGTTCTATTTGAGTATTTCCGGTGGAATGTAGCATGTTATTGGTTAGATTTATGGTAGTTGCTTAGTAAGTTGGAAATTTTCCGGGAGTAAATACTGTCAATCTTTCCTTCCTACGTTCAATTTCGCAATTGCTACATGCTTCTTTATAGGACTTCATCTCTAGTCAACAATAGAGTTGTCCCCATCAGCTGGGAATTATTTATCCTCCATTGGTCTGTATTTTGTAGACATCGTTGCTTGAATTGCATTTGCATACGCAGATGTTCTCTACACTTTGTACAACCGAAGTTATTGCAGACATTCGCATCTCGGGCACATTTACCATCTTCACACTCGAGCTCAGCACAAGATCCAAGGCAATTGTAGAAGGAGAAGTGAGATAGATGATCTTATTGTCGGACATGTAGTATTTGTACCGGATAAATTTTGTTTGCTAATACCGTCGCGTAAACTGTGATACTATTGGGATTGTCTGCTATGACTCGTGGGTATAAAAAGGCTTAGCCATAATTCCAGTAATTGGGCTTAATCACGCCTTTACGTTTAGAAATTCCGGTGCACAAGTACTGGGGTCTTACAAATGTTAGATATGCTTGCAGTACACACGTAAATGATTTATTTATTCATATACAGTCATGTATCAGATAGAGATGTGTATGAACGGGTATTACAGACGTACCCATTTTCCAATGCTGCAATGTTCAGCAGGAGCCAGACGGACTCATAGCAAGCCACGGACGCAAACGTCTCACTCGACGGGTCCTCGAAGTCCTCGGAGTTGAGGTTGTTGGCTGCAATTCCTTTCGTTATAGCGTAGACGGCTTGTAGAATTATTTTGTTTCTTCGTCTGAAAAACGCGGGGCATCATTTATGGGATCCATTACCCCATTTGCGTCATGTAACGAGTTTTGATCGTCCGCAAGATTGTTATTTTCCTCTTCGTTTATGGAGAAATAAATACGTTGATGGATAATCTTTCTTATGGAGCTTTGAAAGGGGGTTTTCCTTGTGGAAGCTTCTAGCCTAGATAATCCGCCCTTTTCTTCTCAATAGGTGACGTTCCGGGATTCTATAATCTAGTTGGCATCTTCGTTGAAAAGCTGTTACTTCCAATTTTCCTCAGAGTATCCAACTAGAACCATTTTCATGCTTTTGGGGTCCCAAGTCTTCCTTTTGGATCAGGGAAGTTCGCATACGCTGTGCATCCGAACTGACGGACGGCACTGATGTCTGACATTTTGACTACATCCCATAGGTCGTGTGTCTTCAGCAGAAGGGTATCCTGGAACTTCAACCGGTTGAAGTTTGATCCGTGAACTTCACAATGACGTCGGACTTGACTTGACGCTGAAGCTACCATATGATGAATAATAAACAAGTGGCTCCCTAGAAATGAGACAAACCGTAGTAAAACTTTATCCAGAAGTGAATGGGGAAGAGTAACCACGTCAAAAAAGGGCCTTTGCATTTATGGCAAAAGCCCGAATAATAAAAGTGAAATGAATGGTCATAGTGCATGTACAATATTCGGGATTTCCTGCTATGACTATACTATGGGTATAAAAAAGGCTAAGCCCTAATTCCAGGAATTAGTTGATCAGGGTAGTACTGATTGTAGAGAATTTATTCTATTCCGGGTATATGACCGGCGATATTGTCGTTGGTAAGGTACGAGGTCTGGGCAAGTCTAGTGATTTGCGAGACCTGGTGTCTTGGCAGTTGTGATAATCGGCTCATGTGTGTATTGATTGAACTTCTAACTTGCTTTTATGAAGAATAGAACTTAGAGTAGAGAATTCCAGAAATGGTTCCAATTACTCGATGGCACTTTATTTGTAAGTAAATGTTTCATTATTGTTTCTAGAGCCACTTCCTAATATACGTTGACGTCCAGTGTACACATAAATGGTACACATAAATATGGTGCGTTAAAAAGCCCCTATTCAATATTAATAATTTTTGTTAAAATGAATTGGAAAAAATGCGAATCACTCTTAGCCTGGGGGTGCTCAAAAGTTCATCTCTGTTCTCCATGCATTTATTCCGGCTGGAGTCACAAACAATTTACTCATAATTCTCACTTTAGTTTTTGTTTCAGATTCCCCCTGCAGTCTCAGTCGCTGACCAAGGCTTGCACTTGCAGCGTAACCTAGTTGGGCTGAGTTTCTATGGTTCCCCACCTGAGAATATTTTTGCATAAACCGCACACTAAACTGTGCATACAATCCCACACCAACCCTGTAGTTTAACCCACAGAAGTTACAGATCGCTTAATTTTATGTAACATGCTTATACTTAGAAGCAATATTTGCCTAACAAAGTAGGAGTAATTTAGAATTTTGAGGCTACAGTCCAAGTAAAAGAATATTAAAAAATACACTCACTCAATAACAGTGCATAATCAGATCAATATGGAGACATCATCTCTCGTGAAAAATCGTAAATTTTGTTACGTTGTAGTTTAATTTTAGTCCGTTTATTGAGTACCAAGTGTCTATTTCTTCGATACATTTCTCAGTTTTAGTAACGGACTTAATAGTATTTCTCTCGTGAGTGTGGATAATTATATCGTCCGCACATAAAATGCATGACCGAAAGTCACAGTTGACTAACTGTGGGATGTCACACAGATCATTTGAGTATAAAATAAAAAGAAGTGGGCCAAGTATTGGTCCTTGAGGAACCTCACATGATAAGTTGAATATTTTTAGGCAACGTAATAATATTATCTTGAATTCACGACTGTGTGGGTATATAGATGCATAATAGTCGTAGAAAATCTATTAATTCTGAATTAACAGTTATTTATCCATCGCCTCTTAAAACATATTTTGCTATCGCTTGTAGCAACTGAGATGGGAAAATAGATACTTAATACTACTTTTTTTACAAGACAAGACCCAAAAGACACTAAGCAAATGTGATAGAACTTTAAAAATAAAAAGGATGAAGCTGTAATATTTTAACCAGTGTTCGTGAAAAAGTTATTTGAAAGCACATGAATTGTAGAAAATTGTATGGAGGCTTATTTACGTGCAATCGACACTAATATTTCACAGAAGGCTGTAGTAGTCGTTCGAATTGAAACTGCGCGCCATTACACGAAAAAGGGACGGGGAGCCAATGAGTTGCGAAATGAGTACACATCCTGCCGTCTGTTAATACCATCCGCCGTTCCAGGTGACTATTAAATTTGTTGTTTACTTATTTGGACAGGCTCAAGTTATAGTCACTCTTAATGGTGGGTAACGTTTTTGATTAACGTTAATAAATAACGTTATTATCGATAATCCTAGTAACGGTTAATGAGAAGTAACGTTTCACATATTCCACGTGATTAACAAAAACTTGACTTACAAAACTAACGTAAACCGAAACCTCCGGATAGCAAATAACGTAAACCGAATTACAATAACGTTATTATCCGTTTTTGAAAATCCTGGTCACTTACAATTTGATGTAACTTTCTCAAATCCAAAAATCGTTTCATGCAATCGTAAAACATTTATTCTGATTTGTTTTTAGAAATTCGCGTTTATATCATCATGTGCATAGTAACCAATCGCGTTAAAATAATACATACTAATTAATAAATGATAATTTTAATAATAATTTTTAATAATACTTTTTCTAATAATTTTATAATCAGCTATTATAAACATGAAAATATACTTCGAAGACCTGAGAGTTTTTTGTACTGTTATTGCACTACGTGCATGTACACTGCCGACGGATGCGAAGCACCTTTAAGGACATCACAGCTGTTCAATGGGAGTCATTGCAACAATCGCGAAAAAATGATCTAAATGTAGTTTGATTTTGGAACAAAAGACAATTTTTTGTTTGATTGAAAAAGAGTTCAGACAATTTTTACTGATTACCTACAAATTATTTACTTTGAAACTACTTGCGTGAAGTCATATTACTCTGCTAAAAACAAACGCCTCGGGAACAGACTTTTCGGGAATTAATAAAAGCAATACTAGTGCTAATAATTATGAGTATGTTATATATATTTATATATTATAATTATGAGAGTTATATTAAATGATCAGAGCACATAATTACGGATTATTAAGGAATCGGTATTTGAATATTACAAATGCACCATATTTCTTCTGTGCAAGGATATTACTCCGGTACTTACCTGCTTTTAGTTCAACAGATTCCTCAAGTACTTATTTGCCTTTAGTTCAGCGTTTTACGTATGGACGTTGTTTACTTACAAGTAACCCACACCACATGGCCACTCGGAAGCGGAATGAAATGTTGTAGGGAGCGTAGGTACCTGGCCAAGTGCGACCAAAAGCTTCGGCCAACTCGCTATGGTGTGCGCGAAAAATCGCACAGAATTTTCAAATTCTAGGCGAAGGAGCCTTCGTGTCCAACCTAAATTTATTAATGTTAAATCCAACAAGAAAGTTTCACGTTCGAAATTCGATACTGTTTTAAATGAATGACATATTTATGGCATGCATTCACCATAAGTTTAAATAGTGACCACTTCTGGCAACTAGTGGCTTGTTGGCTTCACATTAAACAACAGTGATTTCTTGGCTTCAGATTGACCAATAATAGTCAAGAGCTAAATGACTTGACCTTACTGATGACCACTACTGGTCACAATTAGATTTTTGGCCACAGATAGGTCAATATCGGTTAGTTACTTTTCTGGCCTCAGATTGGTCAATATCGGGTACAACTACTTTTTTGGCCTCACATTGGTCAATATTGGCCATAATTAGTTTGTTGGTCTAAAATTTGTCAACTTTAGTCAAAATTAGTTTTTTGCCCTCAAATTGGTGAATACTGTTCACAATTAGTTTTTGGGAGTATATTTGTCAAAATTGGTTATAATTGGTTTTTTGGCCTCAGATTGGACAATTTAGGTTACAATTAGTTTTTTGGTCACAGATTGGTCAATATCAGTCAAAATTAGTTCTTTGGCCACAGATATGTCAGTACTGGTAACAATTAGTTTTTTGGGGTCATATAAGTCAGTACTGGTCACAATTAGTTTATTGCCACCATATTTGACAATATTAGTTACAAATGGTTTTTGGCCTCAGATTGGTCAATA
This sequence comes from Allacma fusca, assembly GCA_947179485.1. Lineage (NCBI taxonomy): Eukaryota > Metazoa > Arthropoda > Collembola > Symphypleona > Sminthuridae > Allacma > Allacma fusca. Next base: position 22,232,342 of record OX359245.1, read on the forward strand.
CTTGGTTACAATTAGTTTTTTGACACCATATTTGACAATATTAGTTATGATTGGTTTTTTAGCCTCATATTGGTGAATGTTGGTCACAATTAGTTTTTTGGCAACAGATTTGCCAATATCGGTGATTTATAGTTTTTTAGAGTCAGATTAGTCAATTATGTGACTATTTGTTTGTTAGCATCAGTTTGGTCAATATGGGTAACAATTAGTTTCCCCCCTCAGATTGGTCAATATTGGTCCCAATCTTTCTGTTGGGCTCTGATGGACAAATGTGGGTCACAATGTTTCTGTTGGCCTCAGATTGACAATTATTGGCCACAATGTTCTTCTTGACAACAGTTTGATCAATATCATTTAATTACTTGAATTCCTAAATTTTTAGCAAAATCGTTTTCAAAGTTTTGCAGCCGTAGGTCAGAGGTGGGATTTATGTAAATCTCCCTAGAAGATCATTTCTGAATTTCCTTGCTGAGTTTTATCTCCCTGCAGGGGGTCCTCGCCGAGTTCGAAAATACCTGCTGACAAAAAGGACGGCGATTTTTAAAATCCCTGTTGGGAAAAAGTAATTTCCCTACAAGACCTCAAATTCCTGCCAAATGAGGTCAACCATTCTAAAAATACCCGTTTGCAAATCCCGTTTCCCTAGTAGTAGTAGTAGTAGTAGTAGTAATCTTTACCAGTGAGTTCAGTCCAAGCATCCAAAGGAAACAGAAGTACGTTTGTCTGCTCGCTTATCAGTTTTTCTCCTTATAGATCTGTGCGTTCCTTTCCTACAATTTGCATAAACGTATATGTACACCATTGCAGATGGGGCCCACGCCTTATCAGTGAACCTTTTCTTATCGGTCAACACTCATACCAAAGTCGACGTCTATATGTTCCTTCCATACGTTTGGAAAAGTTTCTGCATCTAAATCTCACAACCAGGAGTCATACGTGGTAACTTTTCAACCTAAATCAACATTGCCCTGGTGCACCAGGTCATTTAGTTGACAATTTACTGTTGGCTCACGGCAAAAGCTGCAGGTGCCTCCCGGGCTTTCCATAAGGCTAGTAATATTTTACACTATTGTTGTATAAACATAATGGCCGACAAACGAAACACAAGAAGAACAATACAAATGAGAGAGAATGCCAAAATGACCCTGCCACTACTAGGACTATTAATAATGTTGCAGAAACTGAAAAACCCGATGACGAGACAGGGGGAAAGACGAGAATGATGGACATCCTACTTGACCTTCAGAAGGACTCTAGAGAGGCCAAAGTATCATTGAAAAACTTTTCCAAGACGTGGAAGCCCTATCGAAGGACGATAAAGAGGTTAGATCCGTGGTCATTGCACACTCCAAACGTATTTTGGCTTTAGAAACAACCACAGACTCGCACAAAAAGAAACTTGATGAGATTGAAACGAAAGTCAACGTTAATATCAAGAGACAGGATGCTGAAATTATTCATCTAAATAATTAAATCCGAGACCAGAGACACGTCGATAATTTACGGTACAGTATCATCTCCGGTATGAAAATCCCAAAAGATGCTTCGAAAGATCAAATTATGATAGAACTAGAAAAAGTGCTAAATTAAACTGATATAGATTTGAATTGTGTTGAAGATACTAAAATAATACCATGGCGTATTAATTCCGCCGTAAAGTGTAGGTTTACCTCAGCTGCTATTGTCAGATCTCTGTTAAAAAATTCCCCGAAGCTCAAAGGCACCTAATTTTACATTCAACAAGAGCTATCAGTGGACCCAAGAAAAGTACGGAACTTTGCGATCGAATCTGGAAAGAGTATTATTGCCGATGACAAGTCTCTGAAGTTCAGTATTAGATCATGGAGATATCTAATTATCAAGTCTATGGACGGCGTGAAAGAATTTCTTTATGAATCAGTTGGCGCTACCATCGCCAAGGCAAGGCACGAGTAAGGTGTCCAACCACGCGGAAGAAAAATATAGGGATATGCTCCGCAAGCTGGGGTTAGTCAAACCTGAGTAGAGGGCACCACTGCTAAAGTAATCTCCTAGAACTCTCGCGGATTCTCGAATATCAACGATCAGGATTTAAAGTTACATGTCTAATGACATTATTTGCATTATTGAAACATTTATTGGAAATAGTAACTTCAGTTACCCATCTGTATTCTCTCATTATAACTCTGACACAGTGACAGCGTCAAGATTAACACGTATATGCGTTTTTGGGATGTAAGAAATATGATAATTAGACACAAACAAAGCGTTTAAGAGAATTATAGCTCAAATAAGAACTAGCAGTAGAAAAAACTCATTTTAAAGTGTGTAACCTGCAATTACAGTAATTACTGCAATATGGGTAACGATTCGATTTATAATGACTTGTACCATTTTCTTTTCGATTGTAAACTTTACCATAACTTAAGAAGTGGATATGTGAGATACCAATAAATTATTCGTGGCATCGTTTGTCTTGTGAGGAACCTGAACTCAAATAATGCAGAATTTATCAAACATTTCTGCTATTGTATTATAGCATGTATCAAAAGATACAACTCCGTTGTAATCGTTCATGATGGGTATGAACCAAATGAAATAAATTGGCCCGTGATTGGCCGAATGATGATGAATAATCTTTATCAGTGTCAAAAAGAGTCAATACAAGTATCGGTTACCAATTTATAGGAAAACTACAGAATCGTGGAGATCAGTGGAAGTGTATTTAAATAAAATTTCATTTATTTCAATCTGGTACTAACAGTGACAGAACCAAGTTACCATGTCAGCCGAAGTTCCCTGCTACCACATACAATTGTAGCAAGCAATACCTTCCGATATTCACTATCAACGTGAAAAAAACCACTAAAATAGATAATTTGAATGTGCGTAAATTACTTTCCTTGAGTAAAAAAGATGACCTTCATGCATTGATCACAACTACCGATTTTAATCTCCGAGACATGGAATGAAACCCGCAACAAGCAATGAGGAGATACATATTCCCGGATACAACATTTTCCGTACCGACAGACAGTCCTTCATCAACAAGAAAGGAGGGGGTGTTTGTATATATGCAAAGGACATATGGAACAAATTGGAACTTCTAACAACCTTTCCAATCCCTATAGAATGTGTTGAGCCTAAATTCATCAGTGTTAAACCTACAACACTTATTGTCCTGTACTCCCCGAAATATTATCCTGAACTATTTAGACAAGCTCTAGAAACTGCTACACATATGTTCGACAACGAATGCTACATACTGGGTGATATTAACGTAGACTTGCTTGGATGGAACAGTGCCAAATAAATAATGTTCTTTCGAGAGCGGGATTTCACAATATGATAAAAAAACCACGAAACAAACCACTTGCAGTAGAACTTTACTAGACATTGTATTTGTGTTATTTGTGTTTTTTATATACAAATTGACTCAGGTGTCTATCCTTGTGGAATATTATATTTTTATTAATATTTATTTCAATGTCAATGGAGTCAATACATGTACTGGTTTTCACCCTAGACATTACAGGTCAATTCAGTATAATAACAAATGATATAAATTAGCCGCATCAAATCTCAGTATGAGACTAATTTAAAATGGATTAATTTCAATACCGTGCTGTCCTTACGTTTTAACAATATATACTTAATAAGCTCATTTTAGAAGACACCATAAATCAAATTCCACAGTCTGAGGTTACAAGTTAACATATTCAAGTATTGTACACATGAGAACATAATATTCTTCTGGACAACAACCAACTTTTTCATTGGATGATATAAAGATATTGAACACCCAGACCGCAGTCTTGAAACTGTATATCTGGTTAATAAACGCCATTCAAATAGCTAAATTTATGTCCATAGTGTAGCAGAATGAATGTAAATTTGTTACTGAGAAATTTGTTTCGTTCGTTTTTGGTTAGAAGATTATATGATTTATATGAAACTGACATTTGTTATTTTCTAACCGATCTGTTACAACTGTACATAGCAACTAGGAAATTATCCAGTTTAGCTTGCAATAGTTCAAGCCTGGACTTACATACAGAGCTTCAAGCGAGGAGACAGTAATCAACATGCGGAAAAAAAATGAGTTGATTAACATACATTGGGTAGTTAGGTTCAGACCTTTTCACTTAAAAAAGCACTCATAGATTTTGATACCTTTTTTACAACAAAATCAAAATGTTCCTTAAAAGCGAGCTTGTCATCCAAGATTACCCCTAAGTAATTAAACAACCAAGTACGTTCTAAAGGTTCAGCATATAAAAACAGATAATAGTTCACGTCTAACGGTCGAAATGCTTTGTTAAAAATTACATACATTGTTTTTAAAGTATTTATAGTTAGGTGATTGTCAGTCATCCATTGCTGTAGTTTGTCCAGCCATAATTGCATTCTAGTGAAAAGATTAGAAATACAGGTATCATACAAAAACAATACCAAATCGTCAGCATATGCATTATAATCAATGGCCAGAATATTCTGGATATCAGAGAAGAACGATTTAAACAAAAATGAGCCTAGTATAGACCCCTGCGATTCTCCATTACGGTCCGAAACGTCTTGTGAAAGCTTATTAATTAACATAAATTTTAAAAAACCGTAGATGTATATAATCACAAAGTATTTTTAAAAGATATGGGCTAGAGTTACGCTTGATTTTGTTAAGCAGGAGAAACCGAGATACAGCGTTAAACGCTTTTCTTAAGTCTATGAAGACAGCTAATACCTTCACATTAATAATACAAAGATACGCACACATTTTATGGAAAAATAGAAATACCGCTGTGAAACAAGACCTGCCACGTCTAAACCCATGCTGGTTCTCATCCAAGCTCTTATCACACACAATTAGCATTCTGTGGCACAATATGTTTTCAAAAACTTTATTTAGAAATGGTAGGCAATGTATAGGACGGTAAGGCCCAGCACAAGATTTGCTTCCCTTGCACAGTGGTGTTACTATAGCTGTCTTAAATTAAGTAGGAAACATACATGTAGATACCATTAGGTTGAACAGAAGTAGCACTGGAGTAATTATAGCTGCTTTACAAAATAGGTTGATATTAATGGTATCATGGCTGTTGCTCTTGGGTTTTAGCTTACACACAGCTGTCCACACTTCCTTACCAGAAATTGGCTCGATTGCTATGTTGCAAGGCAAGGTGTGTTTGAAGGACAGAATGCCATCGTTACCATAATAAGGTGTAACTGTAAATGAGGCTGCAAGTTCATTACATATATCAACAAAGTTGGATACCATATTATTATTAACATTTAGCTCATTCAGTATCGAATGGGACTTATTAGCAGTTCCCATAACCTCGTCCACAGTCCTCCATACATTTTAATAGACTTACATGAGTCCAGTCGACTCTTGAAATAAGTTCTCTTTGCACTGTAAATGTCATGCCTTACCACAGCTCTAAGACGCCTGTACTCATTCCTCAAATCAGCAGAGGAGTATTTACATGCTAGGGTTTTTATTTTATCTCTTTGAGAGATACGTTTTCTAATCTGCGGACTCACCTAAGATTATGTTGTTGTTTTGACACTTTTACATTTAATAGGAGCAAAATCGTCAAGCAATACTCTAATAGCAGGGGAAATTACATTGAATATAAAATCAATATTAGAATTAGAATTTAATTGGAAGTCCCAGTTTATCTTACGTACTTCCGCGTTAAATAACAACCAATTCATAACTTCAAAGTTACGGTAAGTCACAGTTTTTGTCGTGTTGATTTAGACTATACTTAAATGGGAGAAAGTCGTGATCCGAAATCCCAGTACTTCCACTATACCAGTCAATACATAATTTAGAAGGGACATATAAATGGCCAATAAGTGAACTGGAATGCCTTTGTCTAAAACATCTACGGGTTTGTACATTGACAATTAGCTTATATCCATACATGGATATGCATGACAAAAGTTTTAATACATTGGTGGTAGAATTTGAAACATATATTAAAATCACCTGTAATTATGCATGTAAATTTTTGGTTGGAAATAGTCCATCCATAAATAACACAAATTTCTCTACACAGCGTGAAGGCGGTCTATAAATATTTAGACCACAGATTGAAACTCAGTTAATCCTAATTTACATGCTAAGAATTCCACTCCAGAATTAAAAAGTTCAACATTCACATCAATAACCTTATATCTGATTCTATGATGTAATTATAATATTAGACCACCACCCTTTTTAATACATCTGTTCTTATTTATTAAATTGCACCCATTAATATTATATAGGTTTAAATTACTGTCATTATCAAAAAAGGTTTCAACAAAAGCAGCAACGTCAATTTCTTTTTCACACAAAAGTACTTTAACCTCATCTGGTTTGTGCAGTGCATAAATATTTATAATATGATACAAAAACTTTAAGACTACTATTTTTCGTATGAACATCATACGAAGCCGCGTTATCTGCATCAGATAAGCCTGTTCCAATGGATGTAAGAATGAGGTTGCTATCACAGTGGTTCACATTCACATTCACACACGACAAACACAGCCACAGGTCCAGATTAATTGACCTATACAATGCCATGCTCATCTTCCAGCAAACAAGGTGACAATTGTTCTTCCAGCGATTACAAGAGAGCTTGAGGACTTGTTTGCGTATTTTTGATTGCAAATTGTACAAATTTCAAACACCCCCGTGATAGCAGAGCACTCCGAACATAACACAACGACTTGTGTAACCAAAACTTTGAAATTTGGATATACTTGGAGCACGAAGGGAATACAGAAAATGGACAAGTAGCTGGGAGTAGGTCCTATTTTAGACCTGTTTTTAGCTCGTCCAGAACTATTTAACCACGACCTGGTATATACAGTGAGGCGCAGAATAAAACAAAACTTTGACCCACAAATAATTACAACAAGAAACATAAAAAACATAGGTGTTAAAGCCATGAACGAATCGTATGTTCAGGCTCCATGGTGGATTATGGAAATGATCACGAATGTGAATGAATGTTTTAGAGTATTTATATTTATAACAAACGTTGTGATTAATAATATGGCACCCCCAAGGAAATTCGAGTGAAACTTAGAAAACCAGTGTGGCTTAATGACGGTTTTAAAAATCTAATCTATCAACGGGATGAATTAAAAGCTGAAGCTAATAAAACCAATAGTGTAAAGTGCAAAGCTATACGTAATGAAATCAACCACAGTAAAATTGCGATAAAAGCTAATGAGATCAAGTGTGCTGCAAATGAAGGTGGAAATAGAAGTAAAACAATTTGGAATGTCTTTAATAATGAGATAGGTAAACAAAGATCTCGTATAAATCATATAACGTCCAACAATATCACCATTAGTGATACCAAGACCATTGCAGAACAATTCTCAGAGCACTTCATGCCATTGAGCCCCAAAGGAGTGCCCTCAATGAGTTTCAAGAATGTACATGAAAACCGGAAACTTAATTCTATTGTGACAACCAAGAAACAGATTTATGATATAATCAAAAGTCAACCGAGTGACATAGTCATGTGATCGGATGACATTCATATAAAAATGGTCGAAATGTTAATCAAAACTATAAGGGATGTGCCACCAATGACGTCACCCAAAAATCTCGCAAATTACGACTGACTGAATGTATGATCATTGGTCGTCACAACGAAGGATGGTTGACTATTTCACTTGTAAAATTTTGGAAGTTGACTTACACCCGTATGCATCTCAATGGCCAAACAACCGTATGCACAGTTCAAGAATCCTTCAAACATACACTTTTGGGTAATGATGATCACGGTTACAGCTCAGAAAAACGAATAGACATACTGTAGAAGCTAATGGAACGAACGGACCAAACACAGTCAACGCTCACATCAGAGCTCATGCATCTAAAAAACGACATGCTTCATGTAAAGAACATGAAGAATCACAATTTACATTGTTACTGGTGTAAATACTCCGCATTCGAGGTTGTACTTAATTTGACCGATCTTAAGTGCTCAGATGTGGTCGACGTGGATACAATCCCATGGGGTAATGGGGTAGCCGTCAGGTGTACATTTGAAAATGTGGACATGGTTGGCAAGCTCCTGAGGAACTCAATCAGTCTGAAGGGAAGGAACTTTCGTGCACTACCTGATTTGTCTCCCCTAAGACTTGTTAGAAAGCACCTTCTCACATTTGGTAAAGACCCGGTCGAAGGAAAGGCAAGTGTTTCATTCCACCTAAAATCGTGGCGTTACATCGTATTTAAAAATAGGCCAAGAGAAAGCTTCTATAAGTCAGATGGGCACACATTCTCATAGGTTCCAAAAGAGTGGGGTTTTCCAAACAACAACAGAAGAAGCCAAATATTATTGCAGAATATAGAAGCCCCTCAAGCTGCAAAAGTAACCCCTGCCCCAAAAACGTATATGCATCAAAATCCGCCCAAGCTCCAAAAATATCTCATCCATCAATAAATGAATTCTCAAAGCTCATGAAGTTCTGGCTCCATCTCGATTACTCTCTGGAATTCCTGCGGGTTTTCTACAGTTCACAATGTTATTGATACGGACTTCAATCATCTTTTAAATGTGGATATTGTTTCATTGAGTCTTTTGAAAATTCAAATTATGACTTTGGTTAGACATTCTCCAAATATGATTTTTACACTATTTGTGCACATCGTTCCAGCCCGTTGGGAAGACCGAGTGGAGGCATCTAAGCATTTTTTTAGTAAATCTGAAATCAGTTCGTCACCTATTAAATCATCATGCTATTATGTACAGTTTAAAGTTCTAAATCGCAGGTCCCAATGTGATGAATAATCAAGAAATGGTTCGTAAAATGAACAGATTTCAACAAAGTTCAAAAACCGTAGTGAAAGTTTATTCAGGAGTGAATTGGGCAGAGAAACCTCGTCAAGAGACAAAATTCAAGTGCATGGAAAAGAGAAAGGGCCTTTGCATTTATAGCAAAAGGCCGACTAACAAAAGTGAAAGGGACGGTCAGGTCCAGTACAATACTTACGATTGCCTGCTATGACTCATGGCCAGAGATGTGTAAAATACCTCATTTTAGTTTCAAAAATACCAAATACTTTTAATTTTTTTTGTAACACAAAATACTAAATAAGATACCAGCAACTAGGTTTTCTAAAATACTTAAGTAAAATACATATCAAAGACCGCTCCAAAGATACTTAAGTACAAAATACTATCTTAAATACTTTAACTTTAAGAACTACATATAATTATTGTTTTGGAAATCGAGTACAGAACTTCAAAAATACAAGCTTTTTGAACATTTCCGACAATATAGCTATACGCGCACTAAAAATTAGGCCTGCAATGCTAAACAATCCTCCCATAGGAGCTGAAGATGGCAGTGGGGCATTAAATTATAAAAACAGATTTTATATTTGGATATTTATCCAAAATTTGGACGTTTTCAGAAACATCCTGTAAATAATTAAGGCATTCTGCCTCAACGGATTCATCAGATCTCTGCAATGCATTGGTAGTGTCAGCTTCAAATTAAGAAAAATTCGTCTTCTTGACTTTGTTCAGAATTTGCATCGGAAGAGCTGGTTTGCATGCACTAACATTAATATTTTTGGTAGTTATTCTACAAAACTAATTAGATACAAGCGCTTGATTAAAATCTATGCAAAATATATCTTAATTAATTAAAATATTTAGTTTAATTTAATTTAACAAACTAATTCGATATGATCCCAAGATAAATACTGTTTGCTTACCAAGTTCTTTAAAAAATTTGACGTTGATGACAAAGCTCCTTTTATTATCCCATTAGTTTTACTAGCACTCGCCGTTTTGGTTCCGACTCCAAGATTCTTTCACAAATAATGCACTGGGAGACCAAACTTCCATTGTCTTGCTCAATTGCACGAAAATAATTACCGTCCAGAATTGCGGGTAAAGGTCGCACCGAGGATGACATTTTGAAATGCCTTGTGCTTTCCGAACTACCGATTTCTTATAATTTATAATTAAAGCATGCTAACGAGAAGGACCATGCTCTCTGATGCTACTTTGCAGTGGATAGTCGGAGTGAATTGATCCCGTTTATTATTTCCCGTACGTACGACGTATGTAAATCGCTAAAAAACGTTGTTCCTATACTTAATGCTAACGATAGTAAATCGTTTGACAATAAGCACGATTGTGGAAATTTCAAAATATTGAGTACTTATATATTTTGATAAAGTATCTTATTTAAAATACTTATACATACTATTAATGGCTTTAAATAAAATACTTAATACTTACCAGCATCGTAGTTTGTAAATACTAAGATACAAAATACCCGGTCGACCCCAATAGATTTGAAATACAAAATACAAGATACGTATTTTGTATTTTAGATAGTATTTTGTATTTAAGTATTTCAAGTACTACACATCTCTGCTCATGGCATATAAAAATGCTAAGCAATAATTCCACGAACTGGGCTTATTGTTAGTCATACCTTGAAGTTTAGAAAGGAAATTCCAGTACACAGTACTGGGGCCATACAAGTATTACATGACACATGTAAACAGGGGGTAGGACATACAATACACATACAATAGGGGGTATGACATACAATACACATACAATAGGGGGTATGACATGAAATACACATACAAAAGGGGGGATGGCATACTATACATATACAATAGGAGGTTTGACATACAATACACATACAATAGGGGGTATGACATATAGTACACACAATAGGAGGTATGACATACAATCCACATACAATAGGTGGTATGACATACATTACACATACAATAGGTGGTATGACATACATTACACATACAATAGGGAATATGACATACAATACACATACAATAGGGGGTATGACATACCATCCACATACAATAGGGGGTATGACATACAATACAAATACAATAGGGGGTATGACATACAATACACATACAATAGGGGGTATGACATACAATACACATACAATAGGGGGTATGACATACAATACACATACAATAGGGGGTATGACATACAATACATATACAATAGGGGGTTTGACATACAATACACATACAATAGGGGTATGACATATAGTACACACAATAGGAGGTATGACATACAGTACACATACAATAGGGGTATGACATACAATACACATACAATAGGGGGTATGACATACCATCCACATACAATAGGGGGTATGACATACAATACAAATACAATAGGGGGTATGACATACAATACAAATACAATAGCGGGTATGACATACAACACACATACAATAGGGGGTATGCCATACAATAAACATACAATAGGGGGTATGACATACAATATACATACAATAGGGGGTATGCCATACAATATAGATACAATAGGGGGTATGCCATACAATACACATACAATAGGGGGTATGACATACAATACACATACAATAGGGGGTATGACATACAATACACATACAATAGGGGGTATGACATACAATACACATACAATAGGGGGTATGACATACAATACACATACAATAGGGGGTATGACATACAATACACATACAATAGGGCGTATGACATACAATACACATACAATAGGGGGTATGACATACAATACACATACAATAGGGGGTATGGCATACAATACACATAAAATAGGGGTTATGGTATACAATACCAAAGTTATGGGGCACTGCTCAGGCCATAAGTAGGCCCATTGCAGATTACCCAGTCGAACATGTGAATATACGAATAGCATTGGAAGAGTGAGTATGGGAGGTTCACTTTAATGAATTTGCTTATCCGATTTCGTATCCCTACGTTGCTATTTGGGCAACTGCTTCGCTAAGATATGCAATCTACTCAAGGTATGTCAGGGGCTCCGGCTTCTATTCTACGTAGATTAAAATGCAGGTTAGCCTCTGCACTTTATGCAGAACCTGAGGAATTTGCCAGATATTGTGACATTCACCCCCAAGTCAATACCACAAGGGCAAAAGCGTGGATTCGTGGTGATCACTGCGAAATCAAAATGTCACAAAAACCTATGGGTGCAAACTACCCGGGCATCAAGTGCTGATTCGGTGGTAACAAATCATTAACAGCACAAGGTAGCATTATGGTGCCAGACGCTCGCCCGGTAGACTCTCACAAGGGATCACAACTCTCCAAGCAGAGCGACTCGGGTGGTGGAGACAAAGAAGAATTATGTGTCTCCAAGTTTTTATGCAGATCCGTCCAAAGATAAGGGAGCTCAGATGAGCACAACCTCACTTCTCGACAGTACTGTAGGAACCCATGACGACAAAGATGGTAGTAATTATTGATTTTAATTGCAGAATTGGTCACGAACCAGATAAACCAAATAAGTCAAATTCTTGATAATTCTAGTTTAACATATGTGTGTACGTCATTCTCTTGATTCAGTTTGCAATAGTAACGGTAGGCTATTAATTAATATTCTCGATGAGCTGGATCTTATTGTTGTAAACGGCAGAAGCTTGTCTGACCGTGACGGCGAATACATATGTGTAAGTCGTGGCTGCAGAAGGATTGATTTGTTCATAATACAACAATCCCTTTGTAAAATATGTTAATAATTTTTCGGTTGGTGACATTGAGCTTAGTAAACCTTCCGTGTTGCTTACACTTAAATATAAATAAACAAGTAGCCACAGACAAAGCAATTTGAAAAACGTTTGAGTGTGGTTCTGAAAACTTTAAAACAGTTCTGGAACAGGCAAAATATTTAAAAACTAAAATAAGTAATTATACAGAGTTCTTACAGACTATTAACTCTCTAGCAACCGATGCTAAAATAGTAAGTGAAGTTCCTATCATGCCATCTACTGTTAGAACCAAACCATGGTTTGATGACGAAAAACTGTTAAAACTTGTAAACTATTACAAAAAAAGGTTAAAAGTAGTTATAAGTATTTGCGAAAGTTTCGTACGCAACATAGGCTTGACATATACTCTGAATGTAAGTTAGATTATAAATTATTAATCAAGTCAAAAAAGGTAGAAGGTTTTGGCAGGGTTCAGTCACTAATCTCTGATTGTAAAATTGTGTCATAGTTTTGGAGAACTTTACGATTATTGCGGAACAATATCAGCAATGCAAATTTTATCAGCATTAAAGAATTGGAATCATTTTATACTGAAGTAATGCCAGGTAGAGAAGCAGAAGATATCATAGATATTTATAGCAACCGTGACCATCTTCTAGATACCGCGTTTTGCCTAGAGGAACTACAAGCAGCTCTTAATACTATTCCACATGGTGAATCCCCTGGCCCTGACTGTATCCCCAATACCCGCCTCAAGAACCTACAGGTAAATATCCTTAACGATCTACTAAATATATTCAACAAAATACTAAATTCAGGCTCTACACCCGTTGAGTGGTCCAGGATTAAGATGGTAATGTCACATAGAAATGAAGATAGCCAAATTCCTGGAAACTATAGCGGTATCGCCCTTATCAATACTGTAACAAAATTATTTACGGTTTTTTATTATTTTGCTCGGTAAACAATTAACAAATGCGGCTGAGGGGAACAATCTGCTACGAGAAAGTCAGGCAGCTTCCGCAAAGGAAGAGGATGTATGGATCAAATATTTACTCTAATGTGCATTGTACAAATGAAACTTAGAATGAGAGCAGGGAAACTATTCGCACTTTTCATAGATTTTCAGCGAGCCTTTGATAGTATACCACACAAAATTATGGGCAAAATTGTACTCGTTTGGCGTAAGTGCTAAAATTATTAATGTATTTAAATCCTTATACAACAATGCTAAGATGACACTGCGCACTCGTGAAGGCTTTACCCGATGTTTCGATGTAACTCAGGGAGTCCTTCAGGGAGATATTTTACTGTCACTTTGTACATAAGCCGATATAGACACATACATGTTAAGAAATGATTGTAACTCTGTAGGCTTAGGAGGTAAAAATAAGGTGGTCAACATCTTCCTCGCAGATGACATGAAAGCAAACAATCCTTACAGCGTAACATTAATCGTTTAAGCCAATACTGCATGACTAATGATCTGGTAATCAATCTTAGCAAAACTAAAATTATTATACTTCGAAACGATGGCCATCTTCGTAAAATCCATAAATGGTACCTAGACAGCAATGTAATTCAAGTAGTCAAATCATACACGTACTTAGGAATTATATTCTCGTCATCTGGCCTGTTTCATGACGCTAGGAGTGACCGAGTTGGCAAAGCCAGAACAGCTCTGGCTAATGTAATCCAAATAGGTGAGAAAAGTCAAATGACCTCTTGGAAGGGCAGGTGTAAGCTATTCGACTCCATATGCTTGTCCACCCTATTATATGCAGCACCTGTATGGTGCACTGGATGTGTTAATAACGACGCTATAGAAAAGGTACAATCGGAATATTTTAAAAAAAGTTACTGCGGCTCCCAAGGCACACTGCAAATCATGCTATGGGATCATTTTTATATGACGTCATGCGATTTTTGAAGATTTTTATACCTCCCTCAACCTGAATCATATTCAGTCAACCAGACCGCATACCCCCTACCCATCTAACGTCAAACATGAAACCAGATACTCAAAACGTTAGTACCGGATCCGCACCTGTACCCAAATACCCGGATAAAACCTGTTCCCATGAAGAGCTTTCTTTGAATACATTAGTTGTAAATTTCAACAACAAATATTTTCTAAAATAATTTTCAACGCGAGGTGATCCAACAGATCCCTACGTTTGAATTGGGGCTTTGTGCACTAAGAGCGGAGAGCAAGGTTAGGAAAATATTGCTTACGGATCAAAAAAGACCGATGCTGAAAAGACATTCTGATGTTGTAATTTTTTCATGGTGAGGTCTGTAGATTCCCTTGTATGCGAATAGCTTCTAAAGCCGTCCGATACAGCAAAATTAGCCGTTAAAATACTTTCCGAATCGTTCTAATATAGTAGCATAGTCGCCACATTTTGAATTGTTTTTCCGTATCTTACAGGAAATTGACATGTGAAATTTCAGCTGAGACTGGGCTAATTTTGGGATTACTATTGCGTTAGGAAATTGAGATTTGTGAGCTCGAATCCTGTAGTGGGGCCTACATGATGTTAACTCCAGTGAAAGAATAAGATGCGACCAACGAACCCGATCATCACCAGGAAATTTAGCGGAACATCCACGAACTGGTCCAAACTTTAGTTCGGGTTTCGACTAAGACCTCCCAGTACTTAAAATTTAATTTGATCCAATGTTACTGGGGTCAGAAATAGAAATCAAAATCAAAATTGTCCAGTTTCTAAATTATTAATTATTTGCTCACTCGCCACTTAGAACAGTATTTTGTAATCGCTTGTAGCGACTTGGTTGGGCTTATCAGAGAACTGTTTAAATTGGAATTGTAAACAAGACTAATAAAGTTAAAGCAACTTTGCTTCAGAAGCAAAATTCAACCCCCCCTTTCTTTTGTGATTGTAACCATTGATAGCGTTCATTATATTTCTGTGGTGGTAAGATGTTTGAGGGAATATGGTTGAAAATCGCATGACGTCAGTTTAGTAAATATCCCCACCCCCTCCTTGGTAATGTTTCATCATAATTTAGGTAGCCCTCCTCCCCTAAAGCTGTATGACGTAATAAATACATGATCCCTATGAGAATTGAGACTGGGAGAAGGCATCTCAGACATCATATACTGCCTGACCTGCTAAAATTCTGGTTCAGGTTACTGCTAATGAACTACAACCGTCTTCCAAATATTTGTTATCAAAGGCTATTGACTATGCTTACGAATGATTCCCTTGAATACAGGTACTACTGGATTGGTTTTGCAGAGGAAACAGTACGTAAATATGGATTCGGATTTGTTTTTGAGAACCAATGCCCTACTATTCTTGCTGTGAACTTCCAAAATATTTTGAGAATAATAAAGGAAGCTGATCATGAATCTGATGTCCTTAGAGTAGTATCGTCTAATAGCAATCCGTTGTACAAACATGTTCACTCAAAATGTAATAAAAAATAAAAATGTATGGTTTCAATACATCTAAGAAATGTCTTCAACTTAATATTAACCTCACGTTCAAAAGGCTAATCTCTCAAATCAGATTAAATTGGTCCAGAATCGTACACAAGTATTTAAAAGTGTAATTTAGTAATGAAGAATGCACGCACCGTGGAACAAGTTCAATTAATGATCTCTCACACTTTATTTTCAATTGTAAATTATTCCACCAAGTTACAGTAAAATATTGTAAAAACCTTATACTTGCAAATATGGACTTAATTATGTTGTTGCACAGGTTAGACTTGTACTTTAGATATTCAAAGTGTTTTGTTTCTTCCTGAAAGATATTATAAATATTTCTGTAAACCAACATTCTAACTCTTCTTTTTGTTCATGATGGGTAAGCCCAAATGAAATAAAACAGCTCTTGATTGGCTTTTGATTGATTGATTGATCAATAACCTTATATCTGATTCTATCATGTAAATATAATATTAGATAATCACATCTGTTCTTATTTACTAAATTGTATCCATTATTTTTATACAGGTTTAAATTACTGTCATCATCAAACAAGGTTTCCTTTCAACAAAAGCAGCAACGTTTCGTTTTCTCACAAAGGTATCTTAACCTCCTCTAGTTTTGTGCTGTTAATAATTATTAATATAAAAATACGAAAAGTTTAAGACTTTACTGTTTCATGTATGAACATCCTACGAATCAGCGTTATCTGCATCAGATAAGCCGGTACCTATGGATGTATGAAGGAGGCTGCTATCACGTAACGTAACGGCTATTACGTATCAGTATATGTATCGCTATCACGTAACGGCTATTTTACATTTTTTAATGGTAACGAAAATTAACGCTGGAGTATTACCGTTGTCTTGTAGTAACGGAACGGTAACGCTGAATTTTTCATACGATATTTAGTAATGTAATGATAATTAACGACAATTTTAAAACCTATCGTAATAGTGTAACGTAACGTAACGAAACTGTGGATGCGCATCTCTGGTGGAGCTTGCAGATTTGCAATAAGGTTCAACATTTTCAGTTTTCAAAAATTTCGAAAAAGTTTTCGAAACTTGCTGAAAACGTCATTCATATTTCACTGATACAAAGTCCGGACTATCTAGACATGGTGCAAAGCACTACGAGTTTTCAGTTTTTCGAAACTTTATTTGCATAATTTGATACAAGACTGTCTCAAGGGCAAGTAAGCGCCATCTGTTTTGTCATACGCTTACAACAGGTTAGTACAGAGACGGCGTTTGCTTGCCGTTGCAGACAGTTTTGTTCGAAATTTTGGAAATAATGTTTCGAAATTTCAAAACAAACAAAAATTCAACGTGCTAGACCGATCCACATCGTCCAGACTTTGTCTGTGAAATATGATCCCTGAAATGCGTTTTCAAACAAAATCGAAAATTTAAAAAGTTGAACCTTAATGCAAATTTGCAAGCTCCACAGATGATGTTGGTGAAATCCATTTTGCGCTAGGTGAAATAGTGTAAACGTCTTTGCCTGCACACATATTGCTAATTTCATTATATCGTTTCGCTCTTAACAAGCGCTAACTAACGGGTTTATTAGCAGCATGTATTTTCTAATGGCGTAGCCAAAGCGTTTCTTCCCCTGCGCAACTTCGAAGGAAAATGTTAATGGTTATTGGGGGGATTGCTAGGTGACGGAAATGGCACACACACGTAACTGTCTATCCAGAAATGTTGTAATACGTTAAAAGTTACTATCACTATGAATAACTTCATCAGTGGTGTTACTAGTGTTTCTGATCGAGTTCGGGAAACTCGAGGTTTCGAGTTCGAGTCGGGTTCGAGTCGAGTTCGAGCCTAATATTTTTGGTACCGTTTGCTTTCGAGTCGGTTTCGGGTATCAAGTTTTCGACCCGAAAAAATCGGGTCGAGTTTGCAAAATCTACCGGTCCCTACCAAAACTCGAAAATAAAAACTTATTTTGGAATAATTATTGATTCATGTTACCTTAACAATAAAAATTTGCCTTCCTGCCATCTCTGATTAAAAAACATGCAGCTTTTGTGGAAAACATCAAAGAAAACAAAACAGTCTCTGTACGCAGTAGTGATGGCAAATATCGCCACATTGCTCATATCGGAAATATCGCTATCGCCAAAAACAGTTTTGGCGATATATCGCATATCGCCGATATATCGCCCAGCCCTATTCAATATCAATCAAGTTATCCCATGCAAAGACCATTTTTTCGTACTTTCAGTACTTTCCTTACAGTAGTTGCACTTTGCTTTCAAAAAATCTGATCGTCTCAAAAAGCAATTTCAAACAACCGCCCGTCGCCCTGCCTTCCACTGTATTCAATACATTTACTGTTGAGAATACTTTGTCCATACTTGTGGTGTCAATCTTTTTTGGTCGAATTAGGTTTTTGATTTTAAACGAATATTAAAAGGACTACTTAAAAGTTCAAATATAATCTGCTCACCGTTAATCCGGAATACCTGCTACCCACCATATTAATAATGTAACAATGAGGATTGATGTAGTAAGTAATAGTGGGTATGCTCAAAGGTTGCATTAAATGGTCGAAAAGAAATATGCATGTTACAAAACTCTTTGATAATTAAGGAGTTTTTACCATTTTTTAAAGAGTATGTAACTATTACATTCACTTTTTCGCAGAAAAGTCGTGAGCTATTTAACGCAGTAATTGTGCGATATGCCGATATTATCGATAAACTTGGCGAGATTTATCGCCTTAAATATCGCCACTCGTTGTGGCGATATTTTCGATATATCGTGTCGCCATATCGCCATCACTAGTACGCAGCAAGTATTTGTACATGACCGTATAACACTCCTCATACCAAAGTTTTATTAGCACACGAAGCTAATTGTAAGTACCCTTATATGGCAAGGATGGCGCGTGAATTCTTGGGTATTCCTGACATTCATATCGAGCGTGCTTTTTCGTTGGCTCCGACATTTTAACACGGAAATGTTTGGCTACTCAAGGAGATACGACATGGAAGTTACCGCTTTTAATATCGTGGTTAAAGTTGGCATATAACAAGTTTATCGAAGCAACAATGAAGAGCATTACGGAGGGATGGCCGGTTGTACCAAATTATAATGAAAATTTGAAATTATATTGAAAAAAATGAAAACTACACAGTGATTGCTGCATTATTTTGCTTTTACAAAAAAAATGCTTTGTTTGATGCTCATTTTTCGGGACTGTGTGATGTTGTATTTTACGTAAATTGTGTGCCTGGTTTCGGTTCGAGTTCGAGTCGGTTTCGGGTATAACATTTCTTAACGGTCTCGGTTTCGGGTACAAAAAAATTTCCCGAATCGAATGTCCCGAGTTCGAGTTCGAGCCCAAAAGTGGAATTTATACCGGGTTTTTGTTTCGAGTCGATTCGAGCCCAACTATTTGTTACCGATAGAAACACTAGGTGTTACCATCCGCATGTGAGGATAGCTTTACTGCTAGTATAAAATAATGAGGGCACTTATTAGGGCGAGGGGTGCATTTTAAAATTAGCACCTTACGAGTAGTGGTCGGACTAATTCAGTCCATAACCGAAATTTTTCTATTCAATTCAATTCGATTCGTAGTTTTTTCGATTCGGTTTACATATTGAACCGAACCGAACGATTCAGTTCACACTGCTGGACTGAATTGAATTGTTTACTCTGAATTGCAGTCCAAACAATTAATCATTGATCAAAATCGGTTAATACTGAAACCTCGTATAGCGTGAAGCGGTGGCACATGTGAAAAATATGCACACGATCTTCATAACGTTGTGATTGTTGTTTTGGATCCTTCGACACAGCTAACAATCTGTTCTGACATCTCATAATTTAATTCAACTTCCAGTAATTTCTGATTATTAATTAAGAAATGGAATTACATCATAATTTTAATATTAAACTTCATTTGAAATTAAATTATTATTAATTCATGTATTTCTAAATGCATGAACAAAACGCATTTACGTGTGGTAGCAGGTACTGCGTATTTAATTTGTCTTCCCGCAAAAAACAAACGATTTTCAATTCAATTCAATCCATAGAGTAAAACCGAATTGAATTGAATTGTTTTTATACTGGACCGAATCACAAAACGGTTAACGATTCAGTCCACATAACTAATTGAATTGAATCGAAAATTTCTGAATTGAATTGGATCGTTCCGACCACTACTTACGAGAGTGAGGATGCGTCGCTAGATTGATGACGAGGTAGAATCAGTGATGCTCACACTACTCTACTTTTCCGTAGTGGTAGTGGAATAGTGGTAAAGTGTAGAGTATTTCCAATAATTACGTATATTAAGTAGTTATTGGTAGAGTAGGACCGC
This sequence comes from Allacma fusca, assembly GCA_947179485.1. Taxonomy (NCBI): domain Eukaryota; kingdom Metazoa; phylum Arthropoda; class Collembola; order Symphypleona; family Sminthuridae; genus Allacma; species Allacma fusca. The sequence continues at coordinate 22,252,647 of OX359245.1, forward strand.
ACTGAGATAGTTTCTGCTAGGAGTAGTGGTAGGTAGAGGTAGCTGGTTGCTGTACTTATTAAAATAGCACATTGTAGTTCCGTCAAATTATTGCAGTGGCAATAGAGTAGAGGTAGAGGTATAGGCATCAGTATTTCATACATAAGTAGTGCTAACGTAGTAACCATTACTTCCTCAAGTGAAAGAGTGAAACGCACCAGTTATGTAATATTAAATGTTATGCCTAAGCGTAAGCGTGCGTAAGTAATCATATTGGCGCCCCAGGTGTAAGAACGTGGCAACGGACTGTTCGGTGCCAAATATAACAGTTGAACTCAGCTCAAACCAAATGGTATTGCTGAACAAATCCAAAAACCAACGGACAATGAAGGACATTCTCGAAATTCAGGGTATTTATGGACGATCCAAAGAAAGTTTGATCAGCCGAAGCCGGGAATTAAAGAGAAAAATTCAGAAAACCAATTTGAAAGGTAGATTACGAATTCTCGCTTTCATAATAAAATTTTGAAGTTAGTATACAAGAGTATTGAATAAGAAAAGCTACCCTGGCTTATACAGCAAGTGAATATAAAATATTTATTCCCCCTAGAATTTGCTCCAGAAGCTAAGGATTGCTATTTCAAGGTGCTACAAACTTTGGGATGGAAAGTTTACTGGGAACAACTTTCCATTGACCAGAAAGTTGACGATTGTAGCTTCAATTATGTCGATTCAAACTTTTCGTATTGGAAGATGCATGAAGACCTTAAGACCGAACCCGTCATAGCTGTAGACCTTGAAGGGAATGAATGGAGCTCTTACAGTGGATGTATTTGCCTTGTGCAAATCAGTACCAGAAAAAATAATTATCTCATTGACGCATTGGCAAGATCCGGAGAGGAGAGCTCCGGGTAGATCAGAAGTGTCGAGGATTGGATTCAAGATCGGAAAGATCGAAGCAGGGGAAACATACGAAACATGACTCCAGTGCAATGGTAATATAGTCGGTAGATGTGATAGTTTTAAATATTTGGGAGTATTTCTGGATAAAAACCTTAACTTTTCCATGCATGCTAACCACGTGCATAAAAAGGTCTCCTTTAAATGCTCTCAACTCACTCGCTACAAAAGGTTAATCCCCTCAAACATGATGTCTATTGTGTTTAAATCTCTTATATTCTCTCAAATAGACTATGGACTACCAATCTGGGGAGCAGTTTCTAATACTGAACTAACTAAATGTCAAAACACTATTGATCATTTTTTAAAATCTCTACACCTCAAAGGATATCACTTTGACATGCGCCCTTACAAAGACTTTCCATCTTTACTAACTAACAAAAAACAGAAAAAAATACATACTAACATGTCCAAACTTTACGAATCTTACTCAATTCTATCCATCTTTGAACGACATACATACATAACGGTATCGCTTACGTGGACACTACTCAAACAACCTGAACAGCTTGACTGTTTAACTGAAATTGCTCGTTTTAACTCTGAGCGTTCCTCTAGACATAAACACTTTCTAAATATTCTTAGACGCTCATCGTTCTTTCAGAACTCCTATCAATATAGAGCTTCTAAATTATCGAATTTTCTCCCTGGCTCTTTGCAATCAATCTCAAACTTTAAGGACTTTCAGTTTGAACTAAACAAATGGCTAATTGCTAAAAGAAACTAATTTACAGTAATATATTTTAACTTTACTATTAACATATTTTAGTTTAGAAATATTGACATAGTTTTACTCTTGTCTGTCACTGGAAATCAGTGCTCTGCACTGTGATGATTTGACGTAATAAAGCTGTTACATTACATTACATTAAACTCTTATTTTAGTACCATATAATGTTTATTTTTTCTCGCAATGAATAATAAACATTCATGTTCACTGGATAAAACTAATTTTAAATTTCAAAATTAAATAAGCTGTTTTAACAAGAGGAAGCAAAGAATTTCTTTAAGGTTTCAGTATATCTACAGTAATTTCTCATTGAAAGGTTTGTAACTAATTTAGTCTTTTTTGAAAAGAAAATTTATAAGGAATCTTCCCGACACTACATAATGCTGTTGTTACTATGATGCAATTGATTGAAGAAGAATTTATATCTGTATATCTTTATACACGTGAGTGTATTACAATTGTATAATTCAACTACACAAATATTCCTTACGAGCAATGTTGGCAGTCGTGCTCCTCATTGGTACAGGTTTTATCGGGGTATTTAGTTACAAGTTCGGGTACAGGTGTATGTGGTACAAACATTTTGAACCCATTCGGTTTGGGTACAGGTTCAATCGTTAAATATGGGTACAGGTACAAAAATAAAATCTCCGGGTATAACCTAACAAGTGCAGGTACGCAATGTGCAATTAAATGTACCTGAACCTGTTGGTACTTCCCAATAAGTAGTAAATTTGAAGTAACTATACAGATTATAGTGCAGTTACCAGTGCTGCGGACAAGTTAAAGTAATACTTGAGTTTTCAAGTCAAGTTCGGGTCAAGTTCAAGTAGGCCAAGTTTTTTACTTGAATCATTCGGGTCAAGTTCATGTACGTACCCGGCTTGACCATGCCATTCTAAGACAAGTCAGGTTCAAGTGCAAGTATGACAAATTTACTTGAACACCAAGTCAAGTTCAGGGTCAAGCAATGGAAAGAAAAAACTTGAACATGAACTTGAGATTTCATGGTCAAGTTCAAGTAATTTTAGATTGCGCATGCCATTAAGGACGGAAGAAATTTCGAAATCACAATCCAATTTCTTGTCATGTTCAGGATATTTTGTTTGTGCATGTTATAAATTTGAGACCAAAATTCAAAACCAGAGTTAGTTTTCTATAGGTTTTGTTTAACTGACGTTGTTAGTTGTAGTAACCTCTCCATGAAATGAAAGAATTATCTTGATAATTCGTATTATTACTTGGAATTATTAGTTTCAACTTAGGTAAATTATTTTCAATAAAAAATGAGCTTGGATTGTCCATTACAAAAAGCATTTAATAAACAAGTAAATATTAGTTTACTTTATTAAATATTAAGTTAAAAATACATACTGGGAATGCTCAAATAGGTATATGCATACACACATATATGAACATTAAATAAAACTTGACACAATATAATACTCGTATATACAGTGAATTTCCATTACAAGAGATCAGCTTATAAGGAATGTATCGATATGCTGGATGAATTTGTATGACCTCAACTTTCATTTACTCAGACGTTTCTTGTAAGGGAAATTTCTTGACAAATTGTACTGTCCTTTATACCTAACTTTTACTGTATTCAGTATACGCTAAAGGATGTCCTCGAATGGTTTGAAATAAAAAATGGTATTAAAATTGTTTTCTGAATGCGTTTTGGTTTTCAGTCCGACGGAAATAATTTGCAGATGTATGCTAAAAACATTTGTGGACACATTTTATTTCTTGTGATACTTAGCTTGAATTATCAAGTTCAAGTCACGTTCAAGTCATGGTCAAGTCAAGTTTGGAACTGTAACTACTTGATCAAGTTCGGGTCTTAGAAAATTTACTTGATTACTTGAACTTGACAAGTCAAGTAATTACATGAACGCGAGTTATCAAGTTCAGCTTGTGTCTGGAAAATTACTTGAAGATTCATGGTCAAGTCAAGTTCATGGTCAAGTTTTTAAATTACCTGACCCGATCGCAGCACTGACAGTAACTGTTCCCAACTAAATTCCACATTGTAAAAGCGCATTTAAATTATACCTACTGCTATGTAGTACTTGATGTTGGCAACGCATATCACAGAAAAATTCTTTTTTTACTCATTTCGGCCGTGCAAAACATTTAGGAATTCTGCAAATTCTCGTGTTCACTTTCTGAAGAAATAATAACTAATACCAATAATAATTCCAGCAACTTTATTTTAATCGGCTATTGGTATTGTTGGTAATTATTTTATTCAATCAAATCGTTTCTACAACATATATGTAGTAGAGGTAGTACAGGTGCTGGTATCCCCGATTTTTTTTTATGTACAGGTACGGGTGCAGGTACAAAAAATCCAAGTACCCATGATTCAGGTCCGGGTACAACATTTTTGTACCCATGCGGAGCAATAGTTGGCAGCAGTCATTATTAGGTCTAATACCACTAGTAAAAATGGAACAAGCATGCCATCTAGTCGGTTTTATTACAATCGTGTTAATGAACTCACACAAGCAGGATCAGAATCTCGTCATTGCGTACAACCTCGTTTATTTGTGGTTAAGATTAAGGATCACGTCAGCAACCCCTAATTAATTTCTTAAGCACATTCTAAACTATCTTCAGAATGGAAGACTTAAATGAAAATGGAACTGGACAGTCCAGTTCCAGAACGTCCGTAAGCAAACGACGCAAAATTAATTATACTACTAAACAGGATTCACTTGCTGAGCATGACGACACTTTGGATTTCGACGAAGCAGGTGTACAGACACGGAAGGAAGTTGAGTTCCATTGTCCGAAATTCAAACTTCCAGATTATTTAAAGAATCATTTCATTTACTGTAATTCCGTTTACCCTGAAGGTTGTAAAGAAAAGGTTACAAACGTGCTAAAATGCATTCACTGTCAAAAGTTGCTGCGTGCTCCTTGCCACAACTTCTCAAATTTCAAAAAACATCTACAGGTACTTCTCTCAATTTAATATTCTCAAATCAAGATCACCTGTGGTTTGCAGTTGCCAAAACTTAAAGATATTCCTACATTATTATTTCAGAATAAACATCCTGACGTTAAGGAAATCGGTAATGAAAACCTTTCCCAAAACTCTATTAAGAACTACTTCACTTCAACTGCCAACAAAATTCACTCGAGCGACCCTAGGCAACTTCGATTTAATGATGCTGTTGCAAAAATGGTGGCCGTAGATGGACTTCCGCTAAATGTTACATCTGGAATTGGATTCAAGAATCTAGTACAGACACTAAGTCCTGGAATTACGGTAAAGTCCCGACACACAGTACGCCGCAAAATCCAGAAAGAAGCTGCTACGGTTAGAAAAAGAAATTCTGAAATTGATATGAGCGCATTGTCCTCGCAGCGTATACATGGCATAGCTGATATTTGGTCCACAAAGTCGCTGCAATCAGTATTGGGTATTCGTATTCAATACATTACTGATGATTTCAAGTTAGTAAACAAAACTGTTTCATTTGTGTCCTTTGATGAGAGTCACACAGGTCCAAATATTAGGGCAAAAGTAACATCGGTTCTAAGAAGCAGCGGTATGACGCCGAAACAATTTGGTGTGATTGTTTCGGATCGTGCTAGTAATATGCTAAACGCGTTTAATGCTGATGTTTTTTTGATGAATCTTGGGAGGAGGTACAACCTGGTGAAAATGCAAGCGGATCCGGACAGTCCGGTTCCGATGTGGAGACTGATGAAGATTTCGATGTTGTTGAGAATCGAGGCGCATCTGAGGACGATGATAACAGCATTATTGCAGATTCTACTGCAAGTAATACTAATAGCTCTTGCAGACCTGACGATGATGTAAGTTATGGTTGGGATCACCATGGCTGCCTTGCACATCTATTGCAATTAGTTATAAATGATGCCATAAAATCAGATGCATCAGTGAAGGATGTCATTAGGATAGTTAATGATATAATAGTTTTCTTTCGGCGATCACCAAACTGGACTGCCAAACTAGTGAAGAAAACGAGCAAAAACGTACCATAAATTGGACAGACTCGATGGAATTCGATTTACACCGCTTTTGAGCGCATTAGTGACGTAAGTTATTTTTAATGATTTGAGTTGAACTGTGGCAAATTGTTTAATTGTACTGTTACCAAACTTTAAGTATATTTTTGCCGCAGGATACAATGTTCCCCATATTGTGGATGTCCTGCAAGATTATAACTTGGGCGCAGCAAAAAATAAGAAGCAAATTAAAATTCCCAACGATGCTGACCGAAACAAAATAAAGGAGATACAGATGATTCTCACTCCTTTTAAGTCGGTTACGGACATATTTCAAAGCAATGCAGTAACTTCCTCCGTGATAATTCCTATGTTGCTTGATCTCCAGAGCAAGCTTTTGAAAATTCCTTGCATCTACTTCCACTCGTTTCGGGACACACTTCTACAAAATTTGGACTCGGAGAATCGATTCAAGGACGTCGTTAAGCAAGAAAAATTTGTTATATCAAATATATTGGATCCAAGATATAAACTTCGCATGTTTGGGCCCAAAATTAGCCAGCGGTACTTTACAACGCCACTTAAAAATGAAGCGCGAAAGGTTATTGAAGATGCTTTCACACAATTGAGGTTGTCCGGACAGTCCGGACGTGAAAGTAATCGAGCAAAAACAACTTCCCAGCCTTCAGGTCGAGCATTTGACTTCCTTCTGGATGAAGATTTAAGCAACAAACTTGAGTCAGAATTGGAGACATATTTAAAGGAACCACCGCAGAATACAATTTCTGTGGATCATGCCGCTGGAGGAAACGAAGTCCTAAATTTTTGGAAAGAAAACCAACATCGATTTCCCATTTTAGCAAGTATGGATTTATTTGGCTATTCCAGCGAGTTCAGGAGACGTGGAACGCTTGTTCCCTATTGCCGGAACTTTAAAAAGACAGCATCGCAACCGCATCGATATAAAGCTGATTGAAGATATGCTAATTATACGAGAGTATCATCGTCCAGCCTTATGGGAAAAATTCAACAAGCCTCCCCTTCTCTAATAAATAGTACTAGTACTTCCATAACAAGTTTTAGAGTAGCACCGGACAGACCGGTGGTAATTGGCTGTTTTGACATATGCAGGGCTGCTCGGTTTGTTAGCAAATGCTGGTAATAAAATAATTTCTGTGGCATTTTGTAATCTGAATTGGATGGAAAGGTACTACATTTTTAGTGTTAATTTTGTATGATTCTAACGTTTTATTAAAAATTACTTTTAAAATTCCAACATTTTGCGTTAGCCAAGTGTAGAGTAGTGGGTGGCGAATATAATTTTTTAGAGTAGTGTTTCAGTAGTGGTTAGGTAGGCGCCAACAAAACTACTGGTATTGGTAGTGGGTATGGTTTTGTGTAAATATAAATGTGTTGTAATTAGAGGTAGTGGTTGTGTTAAAATGTACGTGCTATATGTTTTACCGTTACACTTCATCCTTCCCAACACCTGCTCATTCCTGTCCTAACCTGTTCATTCCTGTCGGAACCTGTATGAACTGGAATCATCCTGTTCCAACCTGAACCTCCTGCAGCCGTTACCTTTGCCAGGCTGAGACACACTCTCTCGCCCGTATATAAAGGATTCCTTCCTCATGCTACCTCAGTAGCGTCTCACTTACTATCACTACTCTCTCTCTCTCTCTCTCTCTCCACTTCTTCACATTCGGCTTTCTGAATAAACTACAAACTTTCCTATTCAATTATCGTCGTTAATATCTACGTACTTATTACGCTACCGCATAAACAGATATTAATGCATGGTGGCAGCTACGGTCGAATTCACACCAATTAATTACACACTAAAGTTTACACTTTACGGACTACATACTACATACGTTCCGTGGACACAAAACTTCCGTCTCTCTTCTCACCCTCATCATGGCTACTCCAGCCGCACCTCCAACAGACGCACTCAGACCTCCCGAGGGATTCTCCTACGACACCCCAGCTCAGTGGACAACCTGGATTCGTCGTTTCCAAGGGTTCGTGACCCTTTCCAAGCAAACTGATGACGACTGGAAGATTAGCTCATTACTCTACCATATGGGTGGTAACGCCTATGAGATTTTTGACTCATTCCAGTTGAGCAAAACGGATGCCAAGGATTACGACAAAGTATGTGAAGCCTTCCGAGCCCATTTCATTGGGAAACTGAACGTCGTTTTTGAACGCTTCATGTTCAATTCCCGAGTACAACGGACAGAGGAGAACGTGGATCAATTTATAACTGATCTCCACAAATTGGCCAAAACGTGTAACTTTCAGTCCCTACATGAGGAGTTAATTCGGGATCGTATCGTAATAGGAATCCTGGATAAAACCGTGTCCCTCCAACTACAAACGAAGGACAAGTTAACACTGGAGGAAGCCGTAGCTCATGTGAAAACTCACGAGAAGTTCAAGAAGCAACAACCCACCATTTCCGGAGGAAATACGGATGTGGACCGAGTCTTTGGCAAGAAAAACTCTCAATCAAAAGGGAAATTCAACAATAAAACATGGAAATGTTTTAATTGTGGAGACGTGAAGCAACACTCAAAGGACGCTTGCAGAGCCAAAGGAGCCAAGTGCAATACATGTGGTAAAATGGGACATTTTGCCAAAGTTTGCAAGTCAGCCAAGGACCAGGCCAAGCACAAGAGTAAATCAAAAATACAACAAGTCCAGGAAGATAGCGACACAGACTCAGTGTTCATGGGAGAAGCCACCCTGGCTGAAGATAACCCCAAGAGCAATTGGTCAACAGAAATAATAGTGGGAAATGTCCCCATTATTTTCAAGTTAGACACGGGAGCAGACGTCACCATCATCCCTGAGCACATTTTTGAACAAAACCTACCCAAGGCAGTCCGTCATTTACGACCGGACCACAGAAAATTCAGTGCCGCGAATGGAACAAATTTATTAGTTACCGGCAGATTCAAGGCAAATTTACTATACAAGGACAGAGCGACCCAGGCCGACATATACGTGGCCCCAGGACTCAAGCAGCCGCTACTAGGACGTAATGAGTGCCTAGCTTTACAGCTAATAAAACTTACAGTTAACTCAATTGACATGGTCGGAGCGTACACTACAGTACAACCCCATACTGAGTTCCCAAACCTATTCAAAGGATTAGGCACCATGGCACAACCCTACACAATCAGGCTCAAGGACGGAGCCCAACCTTACGCCATAGCACAACCTAGGAAGGTCGCCATTCCCCTCCTGCCTAAATTAGAGGAAGAACTAAAGAAGCTAGAACAACAAGGCGTCATCAGACCCATAGATGAGCCTACGGATTGGTGCGCTCCCATCGTGGTCGTTAAGAAGCCAAACGGAGATATCCGACTCTGTAAAGACTTTACAAAGTTAAATGAATCGATTGCCAGGGAATTCCATCCCATGCCAGTTGTCTCGGAGACCCTAGCAAAGATACAGGGCGCTGTAATTTTCTCCAAAGGCGATAACCGCCAGGGTTTTCATCAAATCAAACTATCTGAAGAGAGCCAAAAGTTGACAACCTTTATTACACCGTTCGGACGGTACTGTTGTTTACGATTACCATTTGGAATCAGCTCAGCCCCGGAACATTACCAGAAGCGGATGTCAGAGGCCTTAACAGGACTTCCCGTAATTCATCACACTGACGACTGGTTAGTGTGGGGGAAAAATCCGGAGGAACACGACAGGAACTTAAGACTAGTTCTCACCCGACTCCAGGAGAAAGGAATAACCCTGAATGCAGAAAAATGTGAATTCGGGGTTAAACAGGTCAAGTTCCTGGGACATATAATTTCAGCAAAAGGGATTAGCATCGACCCAAAACGGCTAAGAGCCATTACCAACTTACCTACACCAAAGGACACTTCAGATGTTAGAAGTTTCGTAGGATTCATCATGTACATTGGACAATTTATTCCAAACTTATCAACAATAATGCAACCCTTGTATGCATTATTACAAAAAGACGTCGAGTTTAAGTGGGGACCTGCAGAACAGACAGCACATACCACGTTAGTAGGACTGCTAACGTCCGCCCCGGTGCTGGCCATTTACAACCCAAATTCCCCTACTACCATTTCCACGGACGCATCATCCTTCGGCCTCGGAGCCATTCTTAAGCAACAACAGTCAGACAACACTTGGAGACTTGTGGCCTGTGCGTCCCGAACACTGTCCTCAGCGGAAACAAGATATGCCCAAATAGAAAAAGAAGGGTTAGGAGTCGTGTGGGCGTGCGAGAAGTTCCAGACTTTCCTCACCGGCTTACGGTTTCAAGTTGAAACCGATCATAAGCCGCTCCTCGCAATCCTCAAAACGAAGCATTTGGATGAGCTATCCCCTCGACTCCAAAGATTCAGACTACGTATGATGAGATACGACTTCACTATCTATCATACACCAGGGAAGAATCTAGTCGGAGCAGATTTCCTATCCCGACATCCCCTCCCTACCACGGGCAACCAAGACTTTACAATGGACTGCAACGCTGCCATTGAACTATTTATTGATTCCTTACCGGCAACGGACGCCAAATTACAAGAAATCAAAGAGGCTCAGCAGAAAGACGATACGTGCAAGCAATTAGCTGAGTACAGCCGTTCTGGATGGCCTCCTCTCAAGAATCTCACGGAGGAGTTCAAACTATTTCACACTCATAAAGACGAGATCACAGTACAAGGAGATTTACTGTTACGAGGCAACCGCCTCATCATCCCCAAGACCCTGCAATCAGAAATGCTCCAACGTGTCCATGCAGGACACATGGGCATTTCAAAAACTAGGGCCAGAGCCCACACTTCCATGTGGTGGCCCGGAATCTCAAGAGACATTCAAAGATTAATCAAGAACTGCCCAACGTGCATTCCGCACAGACAAGAGAGGAAAGAGCCGCTGATGCCCAGTGATTTTCCTCACAGACCATGGTCCACCATAGGAATGGACCTCTTCCATTATGAAGGGAAGAATTACCTAATAGTCAGTGACTATTATTCAAGATACCCAGAAGTAGTACTATTATCAAGTACCACTTCCGAAGCAATTATTTCACATTGCAAATCCATTTTTGCCAGGCACGGCATACCGGATATTGTCAGATCCGACAACGGGCCTCAATTTCAAGAGGCATTCAAATCATTTGCAACCAACTGGGGATTCCAACACATTACATCCAGTCCCCACTACCCACAAAGCAACGGTTTCATAGAGGTCATGGTCAAGACCATTAAGGACTTACTAAAGAAAAATCCCAAGGATTTTCAAAAGGCGTTACTGGAATACAGGAGTACTCCCTTGGACAATAAGTACAGTCCAGCACTTCTAATGGGACGCCGCATAAGGACAAGCTTACCCATATCACCCCAGCTACTGCAACCCAAACTGGCCAATAGAAAGGACGTAAAAGACTTTGAGACCAATAAAAGACTCAAAAGCAAGAAAACCTTCGATGACCGACATGGTGTAATAGCAAAACCCGAGCTTCACATTGGACAGCCCGTATGGGTAAAGGACAAGCAAACCTTTGGGACCATTCAAAGCCCAACGAAGGAGCCGCGCTCTTACAACGTCCAAACCCCCCATGGAACATACAGGAGGAACACTTCCCAGTTATATCCGATGACAACACCGGTTAAGAAACAAGAGTTTGTAACTCCCCCGGAGGAACCACCATCTACACCTAGCCCAGCAAGAACTGAGATCATTCCATACAGCATGACCCCCAGTCCCTTCAAGCAAATAAAAACCCCAAGCCCGCCAAAGGTCAAAACATTCAACCTCCCCGGATCCAGCCGATCAGACCCAGTGACCAAAACCCGATCAGGACGCCTAGTCAAGAAACCAGACAAATACGTCGCCTAAATATTTTCATACTACACTATTTCTTATTCTTATTCCTTACAGTTATGATTTTGTAATTTCAAAACAAAAGAGAGGATGTGTTAAAATGTACGTGCTATATGTTTTACCGTTACACTTCATCCTTCCCAACACCTGCTCATTCCTGTCCTAACCTGTTCATTCCTGTCGGAACCTGTATGAACTGGAATCATCCTGTTCCAACCTGAACCTCCTGCAGCCGTTACCTTTGCCAGGCTGAGACACACTCTCTCGCCCGTATATAAAGGATTCCTTCCTCATGCTACCTCAGTAGCGTCTCACTTACTATCACTACTCTCTCTCTCTCTCTCTCTCTCTCCACTTCTTCACATTCGGCTTTCTGAATAAACTACAAACTTTCCTATTCAATTATCGTCGTTAATATCTACGTACTTATTACGCTACCGCATAAACAGATATTAATGCAGTGGTTTACACTGTCACATTTGAATTTTGTAGTAGTAACGGCAGGTGTAACTGGCACATTTCTACATAGCGTATTTTAGAGTAGTGGGAATTCGAATGAGCATCACTGGGTAGAATGCGGGTAGACTATATTATATAGCACGAGGCAGAGTCGCAGAGGGTGACAAAAATGCACATATGTATGTACCTGCTAGGCATGTTCATTACGATAAGACGATACGATATTCTCGTTAATATCGTCCAGTTTTGAGGAACGATCTTGAACGATAATAATCGTTCTCTCCGAACGATTTATCGTAACATTACGATATCGTGCGCTCTAGCGGTACCCGCAAAAACTATGCATTTCAGTGGTATCCAGCAGGCTGGAGGATACAAATTCGTGTATGCCTTTGTTACTGCTTATACGGTACCAGTTAGCACTCCACAGGGCAGTAGCACTATCCTCGTTTTGAGTTATAACTCAATAACTATTTCATACAATTTTTAGTGTCTTGTTAAGACCATATTTCCAAAATATCCAAACGAAGTCGTTCATCAAAAAAGTCTACTATGAGTAGTGAATGCATGGATAAGACTTTTAAAAGAAGTGACTATTATGAGTACCAACCAAACCGTGTGTCGAAAAATTCTACGGTCTGGAGGAACTTTTTGAGAAGGTCTGACGGTTTAATGGCGCTTTGTAAGTTATGTGAAGATGAAGAACCACTTCCTAAGCTGATTCCAACTTAAGACTTCAACATAACCGGCCTCGTTAATCACTTGGTTTCTAAGCATCATGTTCTGATGGTGGTTCCGAATTCGGTGAATACTGGAAGTTACTCAGGAGTGGGAGCAAAAGCATCTGCGAAGAAAACATCCTCGGCAAAATGTAATTTTGGCTTGATTTTGAAACACTAGGTTCGATATGACAGAATGATGATGTTCTGTTAAATTTAGCTTTGAGTTTCAGCTTTTAAATGTAATAAACTTAAATGCTTCGCGATTATTTTATTGACAGCACAAATCACTGATTACTTCAAGTCGAATTTTACCATGGACTCTTTAGTAGCCGAATTGGTAGCAAAAGATGGCATATATTTTAATACTATAGCCAAAACCAGACCTTTGCGAAGACATTTCAACTCCGAATTCGGACAACTACCCAGTTCCCACGTCACCATCAGAAGGAGATTTGTGAAGTTTGCAGAAGATATCAAATGCGCAAAAAAGAAGACTATTCAGGCATGCATCAAAGCCGGAGGGAAGTATAGCATAACTTTAGACGATTGGACTTCTGGTAATAACATGCGTTATTTGAATGTAAACATTCATGACTCCAACAGCGAATTCGTAAACCTAGGACTAGAACCAATCCCGGCGAGTTTCAAGTCTGAAGATTGTCTGAAACTTGTTGAGAAGCGGTTGGAATCGTTTGGGCTTAAATTACAAACTGATATAGTAGGTAGCACCAATGATGGCGCGAATGTGATGAAGAAATATGGGATAATATCCCAAATAATTAATCAGTTGTGTTTCGCTCATGGAATGCACTTAGCTGTTATGGATACTTTGTACAAAGCTAGAAAGGACCGCCCGAATTCAAAAAAAAGTGCAGAATGTTATCGAAGAATCGGAGTCGGAGTGGACGGATTTTGAAGCGGATAATCAAAGCATAAGCGACGCTGATGAAATTCACAAAGAGCAAGTATTCTCCGACGGAAGCGAGTCTGATTGTGAGTGAGAGAGTGCATTTGATCTGTCGAAATCAGACAATTTGGAGTTGCAGGAAGCAGCCACGAAGAACGCTTTGGATAAGATTCGGGCCACATCAAAGCTGTTCCGAAAATCGCCTCTGAAGAATAACTTGCTACAGAAACAAATTGTAAGGGACCGAGTGGAAATTGAAGAAGCTAGGGGTAAAGCACTTAACGGTCCGCTTAAGCTTCTACTTGATATGCGGGTACGATGGTCGAGCATTTTACCAATGGCTCAAAGAAACATGGACATTCGTCCAAGTAGAGCATCTCGGGCGGTTAAAATTTACGGGTAAGCCCGCAAAAAGCCCGGCCCGCACGGGCTTCGAGCGGGTACGGGTAAAAATTATTACGTTTCACGGGTTACGGGCGGGTACGGTCTTTTCATCGCGGTTAAAAAAGACCGTGAAAGCCCGTAAAAGCCCGTGAGAAATTCCATTAGTTGTGAATGCAGGAGCAGCGGTTGTGAATGTACATAGACTTGAATGACTTGAACGAATTTCAGACGTTTGCAATTTTAGCTTTCAAACAAACTAAGGCTTGGTGTACGATAGAGCATCCCCCCGTGGGATATTTTAGGCCTGTGCCCTTCTGTACGACTGTTACTAAATAACAAAAGCGGGTATGCAAGAAAACTAAGAAAAGGTTTCTTGCATACCTGCCTTTGTTATTTAGTAAGTTTCATTTCGCTCTTCATTACTGTGGAAAATTCCATTTAGTCTAGAAGATGAATCCTGCTTGTAGTTCAAGTATTTGTAATAAGAATCCAGAAGTTAACATTGTAATAAATTCAAGAACGCCACCAGAAGTGCCTACCAAAGCCGAAATAGCAGAATAAGCTTTTGTATTGCCTTCTTAATAAACAAGGTAGTTTAACGACTGTATGTAACGGTCAAGAACACCAATATTTTAAAATAAAGTTTTTCAGTATTTAAGATGTATGGTATTTGCGGGCGGGCTACGGGCTTTTTTTAATTTTGCGGGCCGGGCCGGGCCGGGCTTTTTCGATAAATCTTAATTTCGGGCCGGGCGGGTACGGGTAAAACGTTACGAGCCACGGGCGGGCACGGGCCTAAAATATCCCACGGGGTGATGCTCTACGTCCAAGTGTTGAGAAAACTCTCGTGGACCTCAAATCATCATTGACCAGCGCGCAAAGAAAGAAAATAGTTCCATGGACAGATGAAGAAGTAACATCAATTAAAACTCTGTTAGATGCTTTGCGTCCATTGAAAACTGCTATGGATGAGATTTGTGCAGCAGACGTAAATTTACTAAGCTTCGAAGATATTTACTTGGATATGGCAAGCGATTTACGAAAAAAGTGATAGCGAATTCGGTCACAAGCTCGCTGAAAATATTTTGAAAAGAATAAGTCAGCGAAGGACGATATGGTCAAAACTTTTGTAAACATTGCACTATGGAATACCGGGTTCTCCAGAATGTTCGGAAGATGACTTGAGCTCTGAAGACACTTGCGAAGCGGAAAAACTTCGGAAGGATTTATTAGTCGATGGTAAAGTATTGAAAAGGTATTTGCTACCTCTGCTCGAGCGATTAGTTCCGGCCACTCAAGATTATCCTAATTCGGACGAAGATGTCTCAAGTTTTTGTGCCAAACGGAGAAGGGCAGAACCTCAAAGTCAAATTATTGACCCGAATCTTCCATTGCGAGAGAGAATTAAGTTGAGGAAAGCATGCCTGCTGGAGAAACCATCCTGCGATGAAGTAAGTATGTATGTCAAATATATACATTTTCTACCCCGGATAATACTCTAGTTTGTTCCGATTTAAACGCAGATTCCTGAGCTACCCGATAACTCCCTGACAAATGTTCTGAAAGGCGAAATACAGAAGTTTCAGGAGTCCGGAAAGAAACCCAAGAGAGGGTACCATCTTTCACTCGCATATAAGTATCTCCTGACTGTTCGCCCAACCAGCGTTCAGAGCGAGAGATCTTTTTCTATTGCTGGGATGTTCTGTACTAAGATGCGAGGAAAGCTGGCGGATTTTGTCCTGGATTTGTTGTTTCCTGAATACTCACTTCACCTCACTTCAAAATTAGTGTTTTCAACCGAATCCGGTCGTTTATTATTTAGTTGAAGTTAATATTTACTAATTTACTCTGGATTTATAAAGTTCCTTAAATCTTAAAAAGTCGCATTAAACTCAGTTTTAGTGTTAAAAAAATTACGTTAATTTTTTTATACCACTTTATTTATTTTGTTTGTTTAAACATGCGCTCATTTAATTTATTCAAAGCTTGCAATTATCGTTAATATCGTTCCTCAAAAACCTTATCGTGTGTTTTTAACACAACGATAACGATACTAACGATATTTTAAAAATGAACGATATGAACATGCCTAGTACCTGCCCTACGGCCTGGGTTTTTTAATTTGTTCAAGCCGTTTTGTATCTCACCTTGTATAGGTTGTATTAAAATGGATGTACATGCCCAAATGAAATTACCCAAAATATATTTGTTGCCTTGTTTTGAAAATGCACGGCAATGTGAGCCTGAGTTTTTATAAAATTATTTTATTATTTCAAAAATACATTTAAATTCCTATTCACAAGAAAAGAAGGCCAGTAATTTTCAATTTAATTCCACCTAGGTTCAAGTGGCACCAAGGATGGAAATCGGAATCGGAAAATTTAAGGATTTTAATTCATATAGGAATTCCAAATAATTCCCAGAAAGTATTTAAATACAAACTCGCATTCAAAAAGATTTTTGGAATCGGAATTGGTATTCACATATTTTGTACTGAATTTGGATTAAAATAAAGTATTGTTTTCAGTGGTGTATTTCATGAAGTGTGCATACTTTTAAATATAAATTTAAAATTGTCGCAATTTTTTACTTACAACATGAAGTTAATCAAAGAGCATTGGCGAACGTTTTCTTCAACCGAAATGAACATGCTTCCGCATTCTACGTAAAATAGAGTCGAATTATTAGCACTTATCAGACTCTTTTAACGGTCGTGCTCAAAACTATTGTTTGTCGCACAAGTTAATTACTAGAGTAATTTAAATCTTTGATACTGAAAATTTTATAGGTAACTAAAAATGGGCCGAAAGAAAATTAGTAATGTTGGAGTTCAAATATCAGTTGAATATGTTTTCTCAGCTCTTAAATTTATATCTAATGACCTGCGGGGGAAACTAGCTTCCCAAAACATTGATGATATCATAATTCTGTTTCTCTAAGGCTGAACGTTTTCCATAATTAAATTCTTTGTATTTTCAGTATACTTGGAGTA
This sequence comes from Allacma fusca, assembly GCA_947179485.1. Taxonomy (NCBI): domain Eukaryota; kingdom Metazoa; phylum Arthropoda; class Collembola; order Symphypleona; family Sminthuridae; genus Allacma; species Allacma fusca. The sequence goes on from OX359245.1 coordinate 22,269,638, forward strand.
TTCAAATAAATATTCAAATTGAAATTCATAATAATAGAATATTCGAGGATATTTAAATCCGTATTAGAATTCATATTTTGCAGTATTGCTATAAGTATTTTAAATCGGAATTCTTCGCCTTGAATATTTTATTTCGAACTAGAATTCATATTTTTCGGATTTCCTATCCTTGAGTAGCACTAAATAAGGCTGATACCCGGACCTGTTCCTGTTCCCGTACCCAGAAATTAAAAATGTTCTGGACCAGGCATGTGTAACATCGTGTAGGTTTCCCATAAGCGACGTCCCGTGATGAGGACAAAGTGTCCCCTCGGGCTATTTCTGAAATACTGTGTTTAAGGCCAAACTGACGACGCAAATGTGTTCAAAATCATACCAGGACCTTAAATAAATTTTTTGGGGCCATTCGGGTAACGGGATACCCGGGTTAGGTTAGCATGGTTAGATCACGAATACTGCCGTTTGTGTTGATCAATTTGGACCGGACAAAATGGACATACAGTTATGGCTTCTAGCCAGTTGCTCTACTGCTAACACAAATACCCGGCGGGTAATACAATACCCAGTATTCATAAATATTCAGAAATTCGTGACTTTCGCTGCAGAAATATGTTTAAATGGTTGTTGGGGGTTAGGGCTATTTTCGTGCCAATGACATTCGGGCATTACACCCGGGTTTTATAACACCCGGCACATGTAAAAGGTATTGTATTACCCGGTTTCCATACCCGCCGGGTATTTGTGTTAGCAGTAGAGCAACTGGCTAGAAGCCATAACTGTATTTCAATTTTGTCCGGTCCAAATTGGTCAACACAAACGGCAGTATTTGTGATCTAACCATGCTAACCTAACCCGGGTATCCCGTGACCCGAATGGCCCCAAAAAATTTATTTAAGGTCCTGGTATGATTTTGAACACATTTGCGTCGTCAGTTTGGCCTTAAACACAGTATTTCAGAAATAGCCCGAGGGGACACTTTTGTCCTCATCACGGGACGTCGCTTATGGGAAACCTACACGATGTTACACATGCCTGTTCTGGACCCGTACTCGTTCCCACAGTTGGTGTTCCCGGTCCCGTTCCCGGGTCCAGGTCGTGTTGTACTTAGGTGTGGTAAAAATTATAATCAAATTTTCTGTAAATACCAAACCCTTCGTTTTGCAGATAACAAACAATGTACAGGGCGGCTAAACGCACCTCTACAGCAGCCGTAACAGCGTAATAACTAATTATTTAATTCTTCAGAGATTATCTACCGAGTAGACGAATATCAACACCAAAATACCATACTGGGAAAGGATGCAGCACTAAGTGGTGCAGTGATGTCGCCTTTCCAACAACAAAATTGAATTTTGATGAGGGTTTCAAAATGGTACTTAATATTTAAGATAATTTTCTGCATGCACAAAATATCTGCAAAATACAGTAAAACTTGTATATAGTGGCCGGCTATATAGTGGTTTCCTCCTCATTGTGGCCCATGTCAGGTTTCCCCGTCATAAGTCCTATCTTTTAACATTACGAACACCCCGCTTATAATAGTTTTTTATATAGTGGTCCCCTGCCAATTATGGTCTGGGATTTTTGACCATTCGTATAGAAATGCAGGCTTTCAACTCTGCATACAGTGGTCCGAATAAACATTAGTGTAAATTTAAATCGCGCGAAGTTAGACAACTTCAAAACCGTCATGCACATTCCATAACACGCATTTCTTGTGTTGAGGCTTGGAGTGGTGCTTAAGTGTGCTCGGTATGTTTGGTTTTCGAAATTATTTTAAAGGGATTACAATTATGACGTCTTGGGTAACGGCCCACCAATGTGTACATTTCCTTCAAGAATTTCTCGTAAGGAACAATATTAAAAGTCTAAAGCATTCAAAAATTAGTAATTACTTTAATAAATTAAAATTGCCAATAAAATATTGCATACTGAGCAAGCATTAATGCATTAATTGTGCGTAAGAATTATTTAATTTGAAGTACTGTATATAGTGGTTAGGACCACTATATCCGGCACAATGGTCCCTGTTAATAGTGGTCAAATTTTCTTTCCCCTAGAGAAACCACTATAGACAAGTTTTACTGTATATGGATTAGTTTCCCTTTGTTAGACTTTTTTGAAAAAACATTAATTCGAGTAATCAATTTCTCAAGAGTAAAACTTGCAAGAAAAGAATAAACTAATAATAATTATTTTAATATTTATTATATTAAATTTGTAGAATTATTCTAGGAAATACTCCAATAGGACTGAAATAGGAGTTCTAAGATTATTATCTTTAAAGCAAGGATATGTGTGTAGAAATTGCAGAAAAAAAAGAATGCAATGGAATATGCAAATTGAATTGTTTACATAAATACAATTAAGTCTTCCAAGATCAATTTTGAATGTGTTCCTAGAAGATAGTAAAAGTATCCAACTCGATCCCGGGAACAACAGGTATGGGAACGGGATCGTGCGTAGACCGTACCCGTTCCCGATGGGAACGGGAACAAATTGAAAATCTCTGTTCCTGTTCCCGGTGATCGGGTCCACCTGAGTGTGTTCCTGTTCCCGCACCCAAACTGGCTGGGAACAAAATATTTGTTCCCGTACTCGTTCCCGTTCCCGTGACGACCACTGTCCCTGACAGTGAGCGTTTCGTGTACAATGGAATTTCACACTGGCTTTCTAGTTTTGATTTTCAGTGCATCAGGGAGCCTCAAATAGTTATGACTTGACTAGCTTTTCCATGAAGTCATGCCAGTCAAGTATAGTCCAGTCATGTGTTTTCACAAGTTGCCCTAGTCTATTTTAGTCAAGTCTCAAAATATTAAAACCATGCGTAGTCTAGTCAAGTCTATTCTTTTACTTGAATTTTGTTTCTTATTGTTATGTCTGACTAGACTTGAGCAGTGCTTTTGAGCAGCTATTTTTGGTCATGTTATCTTGAGGCTCCCGCCTACTTACCAATAATTGTGATGTAACCAAAACAGTCATGCCATTTCAGGCTCTTAAAGTACTCATTTCAATGACATGATTGTATTTCAATTATGACAAACGCTGTCGAAAAATTGTGTTTGGAAATATTTTCCCGGCTATCGTGCGTTATATTTGACCTTAAATGTAAGTAGGCGTGTTGAATGTTGTCTATTTATCTACTGAAATGGGATTTTTCAATGGAGTGCCGATTTTTCAAAAGAACAAAATTTGACTTAAGTCAAATATATACTTTGGCTAGTTTGTGATAAATTGTATCCTTTAAAATTTGGTAACTAAGAAGTCTCTGCACAGTGCTGTACATTTCTACGGAAGTAATTGGGATTAATATATTGGGGTAGGGGCGGAGTGATATAAATGTTGAGGGGTAATACGGGGAAATGTAATACGTTTAAGATATCCCCAATGAGTTGGGCGTACCCTATAGTCAGACGAAAAATTCTCTGTTCTCCCCGCCTTTTCCCATCTTGTCATTTCAATAACCAAACTTATCGCAAGTTTTGACCGTGTATGTAGTTCGGTGCAGGGATGTTTGATGGCAAATTCTAGAACCCAAATTTACAAAATAGGAGTCTCGATATTTAAAAAAAATGACGCTTGCGAAATCACTGAACTCTGTTGAGAAACTAGAATTGAGAAGGGGATGGGGGAGAACGAGCTAATGGATAGTAGATTTTCATGGAGTGTTTGTAACCTGGAAAGAGAGCGCGTCCAAAACTGTAAAAAAACTGATGTAATTAAAGGCGCAGTTTTAAATGTGCTACCTGTTTGAAAGAAGGAGATTGTTGTAGGAAACAATTAGCGAACTAATTGTAGAAATATTACGATACGTTGCAACGTGGATGATTCTTCCCAATCCAAGGAAGGAAGTGTTACCCTTAACGACAAAATGCTCCACTACAACGGCTCGGTTTTAATTAGTTGAACGGCCCCTACGTGTGAGTGCAGCGATGATATGAGCGTGAGCCGTGAAATATAATTTGAAGTTTGGAAACACGAGATAAGGTTGGGGATTGGGCAATGAAGCCGCCTTGTGGAGCTGGTATGTAAGAATCACGTTGGGCTTTTCCACACTCCACCGTCCTCGCGCAGCTCATCTCCTATTCCTCGGCTGATTTCCACTGTAAGATGCTTGAGACAGTCAGCCTCCATATTTCGTACGTACCGGCTCGATTAGTTTTTGCAGATTATCTGGGTTTTCAAAATTCAAAATTTTCCCCAACCTTTCAATTGGGTAAGAATAATTTTCTAAGGATATTTAGCTTTTAATTCAAATTATTATTACTATATATTGTCATCCTTGAAAATGGCACTCGTATTAGAAACATTTCCTGAAAATCTTCACAATATTGTAAGAATTCTGTCGTGGTCTCAGCATGTCTAGTATCTCATGTCTCATGTGCTGCTGTATTCCGTTTATACAAATGTACAAGTTCGGCGTGCTCGTCACTGTTGTATGCACGCACACCTTTCAGCCTATTTTTCTTTACTGCCGGTATTTTGTGTTCGTCATTATCGCAATGAAATATGAATCATTAAAAGGTCGTGTTTTCAAAGTTTTCTGTCTGTTGCAGGTTATGAAATTTTGGCTATACGCAATCATTCTTACCCCGATTTTTTCCTAGTTTACTCAAGTTAAGCAGACCAAATTGCGCTTCTATTCCGTAAATTCGTACATGTGTGGCCTACTGGATTCTTCAGCTTACTTGTTAGTTACTGCAGATGTTAGTTATTTGGTCGACCAGCATCGGGCTCGAGAGGTTTCTGGTTCTGTTTAACTGTTTCACCTAGGTTGTATTTAGTTGATTAAACCGAAAAGACCAGTCGAGAGTCCGGTGATTAATGTAAATGTAGTTTGAAAGGAAGTAGTTGCTGAGCTGTAATTTGTATATAATAATTCCACTAATTCTTGGCTAATTTTGTTTTAAAAAATAGAAGTATATCTGAGAAGCTCCTAGATCGGAACTAAATTGTAATGTGTATTAGTCTTTCTACCACGAAGTTATGTTGAACGCGTTGTGCCTCGGAGTTTATATTATGCAGGTAGTGGGTTGTCTTCGTTTCCAACTTACAATTAAGTGAAAATGAATTATGTTCAACCTATGATTGCAAGTATTCTTAAGCAGTGATCTTATTTTGTCATTCATGGTTATTTAAAATATAACGTGATTTATATTTTTCACGATTTATTATTAGGTATGAATAGTTTTGGAACTGAGCTGAGTAGATTGCTGAAAAGTATCGAGATGTGGAAACTTTGGGTTGATTAGTTTAAGACTAGAGTTAGTCTAAGAGTGCAGTTTCAATTACGTATCAATGTGGGTACTATAGAAACATTGCAAATAGACGACTGTTGTACATTGTATCAGTAGCTTAAATATTGATTTTTAAGGGTTCAAGCACTTATTGTCACCCTATAAGATTTTGCACACTAGTTGGCAATAATTTCATAGACATTTGTACAAACTTTCATCAAAATTAATAGGGGAAGACCATATAGAATGACCGTACATTCATCTAAGTAATTCTATGCATGTGTATTGATATGTTCTGACCCACGAAGAAAATTCTGCAGCTTACTTTTCTGGATTGGTGATAGAAAGAAGATTTAAACAATGCGTCATTGACTTTAAGCTAGTAATAATTGAATTAGGTTCAAGGGTTTGAAAGTTAGCCTCATATCTTTCTTTTCAGGATCCAGCTAGTGCGTACTAAGCTTTGCTTTTTTGCAAACGGATTTCCAAAAGGCGTAATCGCCAACCTTCGTAATTAAACGGAGTCGGAATGTTGAAGTATTATACAACTCTGGTTCTTTGATAGGCTCTGATGTGAAATGTTTTGAGTTTCCAGGTTGTCAAGAAAATTCGGAATTTGACTCAGGTTTCAGACCTTTCAAATCATGAACAGTAAATTAGGCCAGGATAGCACACCTGAAGAAAATTCAGGCTCACCGACAAATGAAAATTCATCATCACCCGTCGGAAACAATAAAAACAGTTTAGTAGATGTTTCTGGGGGTGGTGATGGAACTGCCCCGGCTTCTGTCAATGCTACCATCAACAATAACACTCTGGCCAAAGACGATTCTGCAGAACCTTTAAAAATCCCAGCTGACCAACGTTCGCAGGATTACAAGAAGCTCATTCAATATGGTCTCGATGAGAAAGTAGCTGCCAAATTGGATGACATATACAATACGGGTAATTGTCTGCTTCTTAAAAGATTAAAGGGCTATTTTAATCGTGTGTACCATTTGTAACAAAATATATGCAGGAAAACTAGCCCATTGCGATTTGGACGAGAGAGCATTGGATGCTCTTAAGGAGTTTCCTGTAGACGGGGCTCTAACGGTGCTGAAGCAGTTCCTGGATTCCAATTTGGAACATGTTTCTAACAAGTCGGCCTATCTTTGTGGAGTCATGAAAACCTATCGCCAAAAATCCCGTTCCGGCCAAACTAGTGCTCCGCCTGTACAAAGGTAATTAAATTCCGGTTTAAGTATACAGTTGAGTTCATTATTTCTTGATTCTGTGTACGTGAAAATAACCAATGGTTCCAGTCGCCCGTCCATCTAAACATACTTAAGTTAGGGATACATTACATAGGGATCTTTTAATTCACAAAAATGTTATTAGATGTGATGAAAAGATGAAACCAACTATAGATAATTTTAGATCGTTTATTGCATCCGCCCAGTTTAACCGCTTACTTTTTAAATACAGCCAATGTTTTGTAATATGCACAGGCAAGGAAAGGATGGACTACGTGTTTCGTAAGGCGCCATTCTTTAATTACGTCATCAAGAATGGGTTGGGGGGGGGGTTTGGAGGGACAATGACGATGAAGCCTAGAGAATGGGGTATATGAGGAATATGATCAAAAAGCATCATTTTGCAAAGCGTCTAACAAATGATAAGTACTGAGATCATTCATTTTTTCGGTGTCGTGGGTCAGTATTTCAATCTGTCATAAATATTTTCGCTGCAAGAGATTCGATTTCGAGTAAAAAGATTGCGATGTCTTCGAATAGGGAATACGCATTGCTAATAAAGGTCCCTGCTTTACTATAAGTATAAGTACACGTACTGACGTCATACGTTGAGAAGGGGTGGGTTCGAAGGCTAAAATGTTTTTGATGAATTTTGGAAGTATGGGAGGGTGTGTGTTGGTATTTCTCAAAATTTATATTTCATCATAAATAAATGACGTCTAAGCACAAGGGCAACAATACATACGTGTAAATTTTCATCTATTTGTTGTAGGTCTATTTAAAATAAAATGCTAATGGGACAGTCTTATTGGGACTTTATGACTACATAGGTAACGTATGCGCTAAATATGTTATAACATAAGAGATGGCTTGTATGGTATGGAGTCATCGTTCTGCCAGCAGTGCCAGCTCGGCTAGTGTATAAAAACAACGCTGAACATAGCAATTATTATACAATGAATTGCATTTCCTTGCGTTTCTCGTAATGAGGTTGGTATGGATGGAGATGCGACCATAGTAGTAGATGTGGGACATTTCTAGGTTACTATCACCATGGTTCCGTGGGCATACGTTGTGATGAGTACAGCTTCAACAATAATGGCTTTTGCTAAAATGTTGGAAAATATCTCAATTATTGTAACACTCGCAATCGTATATCGATGTAATATTTAGTCAACTATACTGTCAATGTGTTAGTACTTTTTGCAAGATCAGAGCTACTCTGTCGAAAGCATTGCGCTAGTACTGAGTTGGAAATTTTATCGAATGCAATGCATTCAAATTTAAAATAAATTCTAAGCTAAAAGTTAAAGTTATAAAAGGAAATAAAACCATTCAGCAGATAATCTGAATCAGTCCTCCTAGTTGAGATTGTTTTCTCAATCGCATTGTAGAGTTTAATTCATACTTCATCGTTTTGGTATTTCAGAGGAATTCGTGATTCTTCTTCTCCTTTTAAAGTATCTGTTTCAGAAGTTTGAACTCCGAGTACATTTGTTGCTAGAATTTCACGTATGTACATACAACCAGGAAAAGAACAGAATATTTGTTAGCTTCATGGATTATCAAAACAGCCATATTTACTTCAGAGGTTCCAATAGGAGTTCAACTGCACACGCAGATTTGTGTGAAGAAGGAGAATTTTTGAGGTTTATCCCCGCTTTCATAAGGCGTGTGACCTATTCTAATGCTAAAGTGATTTTGATATTTTTGCAGTCCTGTAAAGGGTCCAGATGAATCTAAAATTAAAGCAATTTTGGAAAGGACGGGCTACAGTTTGGATGTTACAACGGGTCAGCGAAAATATGGCGGACCTCCTCCAAATTGGGATGGACTCCCCCCTGGTAATGGATGTGAGGTAATTGAATCTTGGTTTCAAAATTATAGTAGGCATACTTTGAAGTTCACTGGGAGGTTAGATTTTACAATCCCGGACGTTTCCACTTTTTTCACCTTTTGTCCACCTCTTTCCACTTTAAATTTCAAAATTCCCACCGCACATTCGCCGTATTATTCGGCCAAATTAATGGTCACAACTTACTTGATACTACGGATGGGTAAATAATTAAATTGTAAATAATAAGGATACTGATGGTGGATTGACAGCCCTTCGAAATCTTATTTCTTTGAATTTGTACTAGGTTAGGTTAAGAATGGAAAAGATTGACAATCACATCCAGGTTAACATTTTGATTGATAACACCACTCGCTAGGTCTTCTGTTCGGGACCGGACGTCCCGAGGTTTTCGGGACGGGATCGGGACAGGAAAAAATTGTTCCGGTTAAAATTTGTTATTTTATATGTGAATACGTTTTAAAGTTAACTTTCGCTATTATTGGAGGTGCTGTTATAGAAATATTGTTTGGAGCATTTCTTTTAAGAAATGTTTATGATCGGGAGGTTTTCGGGACAAAATTTGTGTCCCAATGTTTTTTTGGGACGGAGTGGGGACGCACATTTTTGACCCCAGGATTTGGGGACGGGACGAAATTGTCTGCGGGACAAAAAAAAATTGTCCCCATTAGAAGCCCTACCACTCGCCATTTTTTAGGGTGGCGTCAGCCCCCTAGTAAAATAGCCTTGTTCGTATGTCCTTGTGTCCCTCCGCACGATTACGCAAAAACTACGGAACCGATTTCAATGAAATTTTTTATGGACATAACTTGTATCAAAAGTAAGGCTGAGTTCGTATTTGGTTGAACTCTCCTTTTGTACTAATATTTTTCTGAGTAGTTTGATTTAAAAAAATCATGGAAAAGTCTTCCCGCTTGAACCATTTTGGCTATTCAAAATAATTGAATAGGAGAATAGTCAAAGTACAAACACAGTTTCCGGATTTTAGTTTTCGAATTTGTCACGTTACCCAAAATTTTGCAACCTACAGTCTTAATTTTTTTTAAATCTCCGTTAACGAATTCTTTTATTTGGCTCTTGATAGAGATGATCTTCAACCTTGCATTATATTTTTGATACTGCCTCTCCATGAAATACCATTGCAATGATCGTCTAATAGCTGTGCAATAATCAGTGAATTTTCTACAACCAAGCGTCAAAATTAATTTTCAAAAACAGTTTGGGGTTAATAAGAAATTAATTTTGAATCCTCTAACGCGCATATGCAAATGTTTTTTATCCTTGTACCTTTAAATAAAATATAATATACATACAAAGCTCTTTAGGTGTACACCTATTTAAACTGTAAGCTTTAAGAATTTAGTTACCTATGAGGATCTTCCTTATATTATCATATGACTCATTGGGGTCACAGGAGCCTAAAATGTAACGTATGGTTTGTATTGATTGCTCCCCTTCGTCCCTGATACTCAATTTTTCTCATTAACTGGTTATGACCACAATTATTAAGGAACTTTAAAATATCTCACTGGAAGTCCTATAAGATTCACAGCATACGGGCGTCAAAACGTAAAGTAATTTTGAGTTCTAAAAACATCCATAATTGTACCTTTTTTGTGACTCATATATTACCCCAAACTTCAAACATTAACCTAGTTCAAGGAAGTAAATTTTAGAAAATCTTTAAAGGATTGCTCTAAGAAAACCAAATATAATATGAGCCACTGCAGGAAATATAGTCAGACAAATGTCAGTAACTGGCGTAAAAGTAATTACTTGTAATGGGTACATGAGTTTCCCGCGGGACGGTTCCGGGGACAACAGCAAGATAATCGGGACGGAATTTCTGTCCCACTAGAGACTCCAAAAAAAAACCCTAACTCGAGGTTTCTTCCAGTTCCTGCATGGAGAGTTATCGTTCCTAATAAGTAATATGAACAAAACAAGACAACTTTGATCCTCAACTATTGCGTTATCGAATATACAGTGAAGGTTCAATTCTTGCCTTGGTTCGCTAAAGCGCTCCACTATAATTACTCCAAGTTACAAGTTTTTTGATTTATTTTTGGTGGCGTTTTGTATGCCCAATGAAACAAAAGACAAAATGTTTATGCGTAAGTACATGCAGTTGGATTATTACTCTTCCCCTACCAATCAAGCATTATTTGTACATATGCGTACATGTCTCAACTACCAGCGGTCATCTCAGTCAGTCTTTGCTAGAATTCCTGTCAGTCCCAGTGAGTCTCATTGTCAGTCTTCAGTCAGTCCTATGGTTTACCCACTCAGTCTTTCGCGTGAGTCCAAGACTGCAGAGCCTTGATATGGGCCACAATGTGGAGGAAACCACTATATAGCCGGCCACTATAGACAAGTTTTACTGTATATAGAACACATCTACGTGCTACGGGTGAGCTGATAATGTTGGGGAAGCGGGACTCAGTCTATTGAGACGGACTTCAAAAACTGAGATACAGATACTGACTGGACTGAGGCTGGGACTCTCTCTCTCTAAATGTCATAAAGACTACATAGTTGGGTTTGGGTTACATATCGTCGTGGAAGAGGCAAAATGGTACGCATGCATTTGTACAGCACTTGGACTATTTTGCCTCTTCAGCAACGTTATGTTCATGTCTACTATGTAGCTTAGTTCCATCTCATGGCAATTTCCGCAAAACATGTGCTTTGTTATGAGGGTTGCTTGTGAACTTATAAAAGGTTAGGGACGGATACAGACTTTATCCAAAGTCTTTCCCAGAGACTGGGACTGATTCGGACTCACGTCATTTCCAACTGGGACGGGCTGGACGGACTTATTTCATGATACTCTGGGACTCACAAGAGATAGAACTCTCAATTCAGAGACTTCCCCAACATTAGTGAGCTGTTGAGTCTGCATCGAATCTTCGATGTACGGGTCGGGGTTTGGGCACTGTGTTAGTAACAAAGTCGTGGATGCAGGCACGTACATGTTGTACTTCTGTTGAAAATTGTCTTCAACATACTTAATTGTTAAAATGGAAGTAAAGGAATGTGCAAGTGTTATTGTAGAATATTGCATGTAGCTTGAATAAGTAAGTTTCCAAAACTATTTCTATTCGTCATTTTAGTATCTAGGTGTAGTCAAATGTAGACCCAGACTAATAAAATAGTTGAAAACGATTGTCAGAAAAACTACAAGGTAGTTAGGATAATTTATCCGGAAGTGTAGCAACTATTTAAAAAATTATCTATTTTAAAATCCATCTAGTTGTTCGTATTCTTAGATTTAAAATCTGCAGGAAATGTACAGTGCAGCAAATTAATCTGCTTACCATAAGCTGTGCACAATTCAATTTGTAGTTTTTCGTTTCTGTTCAATATTTTTTGAAGGTTTTCTGCGGAAAAATACCGAAGGATATGTACGAAGATGAATTGATCCCGTTGTTTGAAAAATGTGGCACTATTTGGGACTTACGACTGATGATGGACCCGATGACCGGACTCAATCGGGGCTATGCCTTTGTGACCTTTAATAATCGGGAAGGTGCCCAGGAAGCTGTTCGTCAGGTGTGATTTTTTGAATAGTTTTTAATTAGATAGCAGGCACTATTGAAAGGAGTATTGACAAATGATAGTCGTTAACCGTTAACCCAGGGAGTTTAGTACTAATAGTTGCAGAATAACAACTGCAAACAGAAGTTCTCTTGTTCTATGCTATATTTATAATTTTCTCGCTTTAAAACCAGATAAATCGAAAATAATTCCGACGATTTATTCTTTCAACTTGATTCTCGATTTTGTAATTTTTCGGAGTTAATTTTTGCAGTTAAATGATTACGAAATTCGTAAGGGAAAGAAAATTGGGGTTACGATTTCGTATAATAATCATCGCTTATTTGTTGGAAATATTCCAAAAAACCGAGATCGGGATGAATTATTCGAAGAATTTTCAAAACACGCACGTAAGTATTTTCCCCCTAAATATATTTATATAATTATGTACACTATGAGTGAACCAAAAAGATGGTAATGTGAGGGTATGAACCGTATTTTAACAACATACCTATAATTCTTGTTGTCTCAATTTAGCTGGATTAACAGAAGTGATCATCTACAGCTCGCCAGATGATCGAAAGAAGAACCGTGGTTTCTGTTTCCTGGAGTACGAGTCTCACAAGTCTGCCTCATTGGCCAAGAGACGTTTGGGCACGTCACGAGTTAAAGTTTGGGGATGCGACATTATTGTTGACTGGGCAGATCCTCAGGAGGAACCCGATGATGAGACTATGTCTAAAGTCAAAGTCCTTTATGTTCGAAATCTGACTCAAGAAGTAACTGAAGAAAAACTCAAAGGTTGTGAAATGCTCTTTATAGAAATTATGCGTGATAATTTGTGATAAAAGAATTGATTCTAAGCTAATTTATGAAGACTTTGGAAGAACGTGTACGGTATAGGTAAATAAGAAAAACAATCGACGTAAAGATTTTGTAAATATGTTCATAGTTTTTGTTAGGGGACTCCAACTGAAGCAACCTGAGGTTTGCAGAACATCCCAAGTACCCCCTGCCAGTAGGGGGAATTTTGTTTGGAGGCTCTTGAAAGGATTACACCTAGGGCCTTTTTCAGGATTTAAAAAAAAAATGAAATTTAACACACACATGCCTCATGCTAAATCATGTGTGTGTGAAATTTTGACTGTCGTAAAACAATGGGAAAATTTCAATTGTAAATTTCATTTTTTAATTCCTGAAAAAGGCCCCAGGTGCAATCGTTTTAAGAGTTTCCAAACAAAATTTCATCAAAATCGGTTCATAAATGCCCGAGATATAGTGTACTTGTCGAAATCAAATTTCAGATTCCAACCCCTACCCCCCACCGGTAGGGGGTACTTGGGTTGCTTCATTTGGAGTTACCTGACAAAACCTATTAACAATACATATTAAAAAATCTTGATCAATTTCTTTTTATTTACTTATACTTTACACGCAAGAAACTAGACTTCATGCTCAAATATTTCCAAATTATTAGCGTATATAAAATATTAACTCTAAAATTAATATACATGTCATTATCTTGGTAGCATTTCATAGGTCAAAACTTGAAATTTGATTTAAAATTGAAACCAACAGAATTTCGGATTTATTTATTTTCAGAGTCCTTTGAAGCTTATGGACGCGTAGATCGTGTGAAGAAGATCAAGGACTATGCTTTTGTCCATTTTGAAGAACGTGATGCCGCCTTAAAAGCTATGGATGAATTGAATGCGAAAGAAATTGGTGGATCAAATATTGAGATCTCTTTGGCTAAGCCACCGTCCGATAAAAAGAAAAAAGAAGAAATTCTTAGGGCTCGCGAGCGTCGCATGATGCAAATGATGACCCAAAGGCCACCGTAAGTGTTACCTCTTTGTGTGGTGATGTGGGAAATTCGACCGACAATGTTTAATTAAATATTTTTATACTAGGTCACCGGATGGATTTTTTCGAGTAATTCCACCAATCCCTATTAGAGGTGGTGTCCGAGGAGGGGTACGCGCTGGTCCAATGGGTCGTGGAGACTTTGGTGAGTATTTGTACTTAGTTTTATGTATTATTAAATAATACGCGCTGTAGAACTTTTGTTGACACAGTACTACAACTGAGTTTTTCAGTTATTATTAAATTAGATAATTATTAAAGGTTCATTCCTAAATTAGTTGGGCAGCGATTATCACCTACTGTTTAAGTAGTGGTAATATTGTTAACTGTTTTTTAATGTTGATGACCGAGTACTGGTTTGAAGGAATTATGATCTTCAGTCCACAATATATTATTATCAGATGTCATGCTTGATTTCACTGCTTCAGCACTCGGCTGGACGAGTTACTACTGCTTTTGGGAAGCTGGTTAAATTAATTTTAAGTGGGACCGAGGGTTTCACTTTGGCTGTTGCAGTTTTTTTTTGCTGTTTTGGTACCACCCAATTGGTATTTAACTTGTTGTTAATTTCAACAATCTAGCCTAATAAGTTAAATTATCTTTTTTAATTGAATTTTTCAATCTTTCATGATGTTACTTAAACGTCAAATTACTAAGCCGTAAAGTAAATGCAAGTGAAGTGGAAATACATAACACCCAAAAAATATAGCCTCCAAATTAGCGTTGTTAATTGTCAATTTGGATTTTTCTTTATTGTTTGGAAATTAAAAGTTGCAATTTGCGACAAAATATCCAATCAAGAAATGTTCTCCATACGTTATACTTATATAGTATGCTTGGGTTGGTGTAAACTAAAACGTGATCTAATCCCAAATATGATTAAATTCAGTTTGCTAAAAGATGAACACGGCCGTTATGTCAATCTCTTGTCGTCAAAGACTAATGGAGTAACAGGTACAAGGGACGTTGAACGAGGAAATTGAACTTTAAGTTGAAACTAGACTTCAATGAATCCCTTTAAAAGCTTCTATATTTGTATCAGCTATGAGCTACCAGAGTTGAGGGGCGAAATTGATTTGAAAATTCAATTTCAAGTACAACTTCAAGTTCAATTAACGTGATAACTTGAGTTTTGAGGAGCCCTAATGGGTTTATCGGGTTGGAACAAATTTTGAAATATTTGAATATGGTTTTGCTGAAGGATCCCAATTATAAACATTATTTTATTTGACGCTGGATATAAAGTCCTTTCGATTTCCTGAACCAAATTCTGACATTACATTGGATAATTGAGGCAGCGACAGACATATTCAGGTCATGGATGACAAAGTTTGGCTTGGAATTAAGGACAGTGTACAGGAGGAGGAAATTCTGAGGTTACAGTCTAGTTCTCCATGTTTTGGCCTTCAGTACATACATACATAAAAAATAAACAAGTTGTAAGTACTTCAGCAAAAATGTGACTTAGTTTACATCTTATTTTGTGGGCTGCGTCCAAGACTTCCTCACACAGGATTTAGTGAGGAAAGGTTATAAAAAGTGATGTAAGCTTAATGAAAGCATAAGTTGATGCTAGTCTAAAGAACAGTTTGCTTTCGTTAGGATGTAAGATTCGTTTGTAAACCTAGAATTGTTTTGAAATTCTATCACCAAACGATTGCTACTGGTTATATGTTATATATGCTAATGCTTTTACTTCATGGACACGGGTGCTGGAAGTGTTGAATTATTTATAGATGAGGGTGGATGAGATCGAAATTAGCATATTTTAAAAGACTTCATTAACCAATTTAGTATTATCACCCATTAACTACTGCTGATTTAGTGCATCACTTCCCTCGCATTCAGATTTACTATTACTATCTTGTGGAACTCTTCAGGTTCAGACCGAGTATTTTAGCCTATTCAAGTCTAGTACGAAGGCTGGACCATTTGAAAATGAAAAGTTCCAAGTATAATTGTTTTACAGTATTAAATTATGTTTCACAAATTTTTAATGGGTTTTTAAACTTTCAAAACAGTACTAAAATGCCGAATTTAAATTCTATGATGTGAGTTGAAATGAACAAATAATTGTTTACTCATTTGGGATATTTTGTCTCACAACTTGCGCTTTTAAAACGTTTTTAGAATGTTTATACATCACGTTGTAAAACAACTTTTTGTATGGTTTAAAAGGCCACATATAGCTACAATTTGTCTATTTTGGTCTTTTAACGTTCCACAAACGATAGTGAAATGGAACGATAAATCGTTTAAAAATACCGATAATGCGATATCGCTGCTCAAAATTGCAAAATAATACCGAAAATATCGTATCAGTATTACCATCCAGCTAGAAGGATATCTGATAACTTTTATCATGATTTCTGATCAGTTTGTACGCCTTACAGTTATTACTTACTACGACGATACATGAACTCAAACTCCTACTACTTCATCATTCGTAATATCAATTTATGTTGATATTAAGTATTACTCGAGCTTGTATGCATTCGCAATAGATTCACTTTAACCATTAATATAACCGTAACGTATGTGTGTATTTTTTAATATTCTTGCTATGATTCCTGTTGACAAATAATGTTTCGGAATTGAATATTATACCTACTGTTACTTTACCTGTTTGTTTTGTCGTCTTCTGACTTGCCTGTGTTATTTGTGGACTGCGAATGTGGCAAACTCAATGCAGAATACCAGGAGGCTTACGAAAATACCTATGGCTATGGATTGGTGGATTACCGAAACAACTATTCCGAGCATCCATTATATGAGCCTGATTTTTACCGCTATGATGATCTTTACTATGACTTTGCTTCAACTTCACCTGTTGTTCCTACTAGCAATTCATCTACTGTTCAGTCATCATCTCGTGGACGGCACAAGGCTTTACACCCAGCTACGGTGCGTACCTTCAGTTGCCTCTTGCATTTTAGCTGTTCTACTTTCTATTAACTTAACTTTTCAATTTCACATGGCTCCATGCCGTTACGCTTTTATTCTAAAGGACACGCTTTATATTTGTTACGCTAACAATTATCGCTAGAGAATGTTGTTTTAGCCAGGGTTTTTAGAAATTGGGGAACAATATATATATGTTACAATTTAATATCTCAAAAACAGGTATTTTCCACGTCTTTGGAGTTCGGAGGATCAGTATTTCATACTTTGTGCAAGAAAGTCAACTGCTTGTTGCTACTCAAACTAATGTATCCGCACCTTTTACCCTTTGGGTCAAAAGTCTTATCACGGGAAAAAATTTCCAAGCACATTTTCTCAACAGCATATCGTCGTCTAAACTTGCTAACTCGTATAATTTAAAATGCTTAGAACGAAGAGATGCTGTATAGCGCTGTCGCTCAAAACTCAAATGGGAAAACCGGCCATAATTCCCCATATCCTCCCTGCTCCGCGGAGCGGATTGTGTATGCTGCAAAGGGGAATTATTGCTGGTTTTCACTTTAGAGCAGAGATGTCCAAATGAAATAGCCTTCCTTCAAATTTTCGAAGGCAATTTTTTGAAAAAATGCATTCCTTCCTACTTTTTTTAAATGAAGCCTTTAAAATATAATGCCTTCCCTCAGCCTTATTTCGCTTTTTAATTCAATGCCTCCTGCCTTCAGCCTTCAAACAAAAGAGCCTGCCTTCCCACTCAGCCTTCGTAACACGATAAACCATAGTAATACATTTAAACAACCCTTTTGCAGGTCAAAAACCTTAAAATCAGCAATACCATTAAAAATTACATGATTCCCAGGTATTTTTCATTAAAAATACCTACGTACTCAAGTTCGTCCGAAGCATAAATTCCATGAGTATGTCAATAAGCGGCTACGGTTTGTTATTGTGCATATATGTTGCTACTATGCACATTAGTGTTGGCAAGTGCGATACTGCGATACGATATTATCGAAAATATCGCCAAAAATATGTGCGATATTAGTGGCAATACTTATCGCCAATCATGTCGAGAATATCGGGTATCGCCAATGGAAATTATTTTAAACTTCAAGTCAGTCATGGGCAATTGGTTTACCTTGCCTTTAACATTGCCATGAAAATTAAATACAATATCGCCTGCCTTTTCGCCTTCCCTGCATCATATTTTGCAATTTCCCCTTATCCAAAAGGTAGGTTAATATTTGTGCCTTCCTTGCCTTTTTGTACCATTTCAAAATGCCTTGTCTAACCTTAAATGCTCTTTTTGTTCGAAAATAGGATTAGCTGCATGTAACATGTGGCTGGATCTGCAATACGATATAATTATGCATTGAACGTGTTTGAAATAGACGGAAGTGTTCCTGTAACAATGCAGTCACAATTTATTTTTAAAAAATAAGTATTGAACGAATTGGAGCTGTTTCGGATCCGAGTTTGAGTAGCAGTCCGAATTAGAGAAGTTTCTCCATTTTCTCTTTCGTGAAAGAAATTGTGTACGAGATTTTGTAGATGAATGAGCATCTTAACTCTTGAACATCGAGTGGTCTATTTCATTTCTAGAATATTTTGCAATTTAATGTTCGGATTTATTTTGAGTGTAAATTTTAAATACTTGGTAAAAAAGAATCATTTTGATTTTCTAATTATTATTAACGGGAGAGCTTAGCAAATGATTTATAGTTTGTTCACCCTTGCCGGGCACTATACTCCAATGGTCCCGAATCTTCGCATTGGAGACATTTTAGCTTTCTTCCAGATTCATATTTTGACATTTCAACAAACTGGAAGTATTTCACTAGATCTTCTCTCACTTTGAGCTCTTTAATCTTTAACAGGCATTTCAGAAATTGTTACAGCAATGATTTCACAAACTCTGACAGAAAATTTCCAAATTCGCACGCCTTCCACTGATTGTGAGTAAGAGAACTGTTGAATTTAATGAGAATATGCAATAACGTCTCGCGAGGTATTATAACGTGGTCATCTCAATGTTATGTACATATGGATGTAAAACGTGTTCATTGCTATTTTTGTTTGTATTTCTCACCGTCAGATGCCCTCGAAAAGCAATTTTTGATCCTTACCTTAATCCTTAGCATAAATTGAGCCTTCCTAAAACCTTGCCTTTAATACCAAAATTTTCAAGCCTTTCTACTAAATTTCAATGTTCGTCTATAAATTTTTCAGCCTTCCTTTCTCCTTGCCTTCATTGTAGCGGGTTTTAAATGCCTTCTTTCCTTTTTGCCTTATACCAAGGCCTTTCCCAAGGCAAGGTGCCCATGACTGCTTCAAGTACTTTCTGGCATATTTCTTTCGCTCGAGTCAAGTAAGAAAGTACCAAAGAAGTCGTCGCTGAAGAGGCAAAATGGAGTATGTGCGCATGCTTTTGTATAGCACTTACACCATTTTGCCTCTTCATCGACGATCTCCACCTTTTGTTTTTAAAATACAAATCGAAACCTTGTAGGAGATAAAACTTTTGAACGGTTCAATTAGAAATTTTGAAACAAGCGTAGATAGTCTCATATAAACCCTAGATGTGCAACTTGAGTTAACATTTTTAAATTTTCACAATTCTATAAATTAAAATTTGGAATTTAAAAAAAAATAGAAAATTTAAGGTTCATATATTAGATGCCATACAACCACATTTTTTTAAAATTGCCAGAAAATTAGAAAATATTTTAAAAATTTCAGTGACGTCACATGACCCCCACAATGGTTGTCTTAGATGTAATATAGGTATAAAATTCAATATTTTGCTTAGTAGCTTCGCTCTCCATGTAATCGCCCCGCGATTACAAGATTCAGATTTCTCATATATGTATCATGACCACTGTGTTCACATCAAAGATGGGCCTTTTAATTCACCTAGCCTATTTCCTTCCTATAATTAAACTAACATAATGCACCTCCCTATTTGCCTATAATTATAATCCTCGCCAAGTTATCTCCCCCTTTTAAGGAAATGCTCAACTAAAAGCCTTCCTTAAATCCTATAAAGGCTAAAGCAACACGAAGTTCCTTCCTATAATATAGGAAACAGGGAGATGCCTACCTACGTATACATATCCCTATAAATGTTCTTATAATATTCCTTTTGAGAGTATCATGCAACTATACCCTATTAGGAAGTTCAAAACTACTGCTTACATGATATATAACTTGTTATATAACTGCTACTATATAAGTGCACCCTTAAAGTCACTACAGAAAACCGAAAACCCCGCATGTGTGTATGTCGAAATATCCTGTACTTAATAATACTACATTTATGTATTGCTACGTTGATCTGTTGGTCTGTTCCACGCTGAAAATTTGTTACACCATTGTCGACCAGATGTCCTAACAATCTTGCTATAACATGCTTTACTTCTCCGCATTTTTACAATCATTGCTAATTTGTTGTAGTATAAAAGGTAGGGATTTGCGAATGCAAACTTATACATACATCCCTCTTTGAAATTATATGCATACATTTTATTGTTGAGTGCATCAGTTGCATGACTATACCCCTACTCGGCATGTCGGCATCAGTTGCATACCTGCTCCCTTCATATTATATTTATTTATGAAGCCCCTAGCCTAAATTTCCTAGATGCCTATATTTATTTCCCAAACTTCCTATAATATTTTATTTGCATATAAATCCCATTGAACCTTGCCTATATCCTAGCCTAGATTCTTGTTTTTTTGCTTCCTCCCTAGAATTTTTGCCTATAAAAGGGCCTAGATATAGGCAAGGGGCCCATCTTTGGTTCACATCCAACTGAAGTTTTCAACATATCCCACGTTTATTTACATGCGCAGTTACTCCAACCAAATCCAATAATAGCTGTCAATGCGTAATGCAAAAATATATATGTGCATGCATATTATATAGATTTGTTAGCGTTGCGTTAGGTTACAGGTTTTCTGTTTACACACGCTTAAACGTTATAGTTATTCTGGTAAATGTTTAGCATACGCTAGTTCCGTTACCGTTACGTTATTACCTGCTACAATTATAGGCCGTTACGTTAAAAAACGGGTTAATGCGTTATTGTTGGGTAAAAGTAACGTAACGGGCGCATCACTGGTCGGCAGTCTAACTTCAACTCAAATGTGAGTTTAACATCCGGTTAAGAAAACATTTACAAGCAATTCAAGTTCACAATTAAGCCATAATCTGTAACTAAGACTTCAGTGTAACCCGAAACTCTAGTGCATTTAAAATTCAAGTTTATACTCAAATCTATATTGGAATTCCACTTTGAACTCAAGTTTAACTCATGTTCAACTTGAAATTCCAGTTCGAAATAGTTTCACAAGAAATTTAGACAGAATTTCAGTGTAGCAAGCAACTAAAGAAATTCGAGTTCGAATTTCAGTGAAACTTCAAAATCACGTGGGACTTAAAATTCATGTTTGAATTCAAGTGTTACGTGAGCGTAAGGCTTCCATCCGACCGGATAAATCGAATATCCGATCCGAACCGAAATTTTCGGAAAAATTTCTTATTATCCGATCTGTAACGGTTTTAAAAGTTTTAAAATTTTATTCATCCGTATCCGATCCGAAAATTTCGGATCGGATAAGTGCATTATTCGATCCGACCCGCGGATATCCGAAATTATCCGATTTGATACCATTGGATGATAAAAAAAGTGTCAGGAATTTTCACTGCAAAAATGCATTAGCTTTTTACTACATCACAATATTAATCATTTTGGCATACATTACGTCATACGTACAAACTGAAGAAAAACTTTACAAACACTGCTGTAAATGTAAAGCACAGAATTAATTACTTATTAATTCAAGGAAATTAAAGTACTTTAATTTCAACCAAAGAGAATTAATAATTGTGTATAAGGCCTATATAAGAGTCATTGTAGAATATGGCTCTCCGGTATGGTACTCTGGTCTCAAAAATAAGGAAAAAACTAGAATAATTCGTTTCGAAAAGAGATGCTTAAGCATAATCACTGGCAAAATTGTAAATAGGCACAACTACAGCCATACCATTCATACATTAAAACTAGAACCTATTTTAACCCGTATGAAAAATCAATGTTTAAAGTTTGGGAAATCATTGTTCAAATCCCCTAGATTTAGGTATATCCTTAGGCCACATGTGATTGAAATTTAAAAAAACTAGGAAAAATTGTCTGTTAGTTGAAAAAAGTTGCAAAAATGTAAGATATTTTGACTCAACTGTTCCTTATCTGACTAGGGAACTAAACAAACTAGATCTGATTGAAAAAGATTTTCTGAATATGAGGTATGAATTAAGTTCTTTTTGTCGTAGGTTAATTTAGTATTCAAGATTTTAATAGTACGTCATTGCTATCTTCATGCTAGCTACCTTATGACCATATCATTTGTAAAGGTGCTAGTTGTGTGTATGCTTTTAATGGCTAATAAACATTATTATTATTATTATTATAAGAAAACGCGTAAAAAGCGGCACAGTTACTCCTTGGACAAATTGCTGTTGCACACTTCGTTCCTATTGGTTGCTCGAACGCGCTAAAAATTTGATTTTCGGATATCCGTCGGATTATCCGATATTTATTATTTGTGATCCGAGCCGATCGGATAAGTAGTGTATCCGATCCCCTCCGATCGGAAGGAAGCCTTAGTAAGCGCAACTTGAAATTTCAGTTTGACTCTCGAGCAGAGATGCGCAACCTTCGAAGGCTAGCCTTCCAAGAAGGCTTCCTTGAAGGCGGAAAGGTAACTTTTTTAACGTTGCAGAAGGAATGGAAGGATGGGATACTTTTTTCTGAAGGCAGAAGGAAGCCTTCACAAAAATTATCAATGAAGGATTGTGAAGGAAGGGTTCCTAAATGTTAGCCCTCTAAGGCCGTGAAGGCTTCCAGGTACACGAAATATCTATAACGTGAAAGCATAGCACATGCAACGACGTTTTGCTGCTAGCGCAACAATACAGCCAATTCGTGAAATCACAACTGACAATGTATGGCGCTCTCTTCACTGCACTGAATTCTGCTGTGCAAAACGTATTTAAGCGGGTTGTAGTTTAAAATTGAAGGAAGGCTATTTTTAGTTGAAGGCTGAGGGCAAAAATGAGTATGTATTTTGGAAGGAAGGGTGAAGGAAGGCGGATTTTTTAGAGGGCTTCATTCCAGGACATGTTGAAGGGGAAATTTTTCCTGAATTTTCGCCTTCGAAGGCTTGAAGGAAGGCTATTTCCTTTGCGCATCTCTGCTCTCGAGTGTAGTATGACATTCAATATAGTACTCGAGTGCAACTTGAAACTAGAGCTGGAACTCGAATGTGACCTAAGAATCGAATACCTATTCAAGTGTAACTCTATGTCCAACTTAAAATTCCAATTTGAATTTCAGTGTGATTTAGAACTTAAGTTTGAAGTGACGTGTAACTTAAATGTAACTTAAAAGTTCAGTTTGAACTTTGAACTCAAAAGAAACTTAAATTTAGTTTCAGAAAGTAATTTATATGTTGTATTTTTATTATAAATTGTATCTAGATCATTTTGCTTTTAAAATTTCTTAAGCTTCATTTTCTACAACCTAAAATCGAATGTTGAACATTTGGGGAAATAGTGCTCATAGAATAGTTTACTAATGAGCATTAAAAGCTGAAACGTTATCCTTGTTCTGCTATTCTTGCTCGTCCCGTCCCGTTATACATACGACCAAAAAGTATGTCCCATCCCGAATACAATGGGGGCAATTTTTTTGTTCCCGTCCCGTCCCGAATACAATGGGGGCAATTTTTTTTGTGTCCGTCCCGTCCCGAATTTAATGGGGTAAATATTTTTTGTACCCGTCCCGTCCCGTCTTGAATACGACATGGGGCGGACAATTATTTTGTCCCCGGGGGCCGTCCAGTGTCCCGACGGGACGACTCTGTCCCGGTTAGAAGCTCTGCTTCAACGATCTCAAGCTCATTGAAAAAACTTCAGTTAAATATTCTAAGTTTACTTCCTTCAAAAACCAGACTCCGGCCCAGAACGAGCAGCGTAGTGCTTACGTACAACCTACATTTTAGCCTACATAAATCCCACCCGAAAGTTTACCCTACCTACAACCTACATACATCACTCCCGAGAATTGTGCGTACTAGGGATGCCAAATACGATAACGCCGAGACGATATTCTCGGAAATATCGCCATTTTACCACCGATAAAACTTGCGATAAAAATCGCCAAATGTGCCGAGAATATCGGTGTCTCGCAAATAACAATTTCCATACTTGGGCCTGTTCTTAATGCGCCTTCGCTAGCGCGGTTAAATGATAATAATACAAAAGGATTCATCTAAATGGCATACACGCATTACTGGCTTAAAAAGTGCTGCTCTACAGCTCCTTCACTAGAAACATTTCACGTATACAGTACTCACTAGGGATGGCAAATACGATATTGGCGAGACGATAATATCGCCAAATTTACTTGCGATACTGATGGCGATAATTATCGCAAACATCATCGATAATATCGGCATATCGGTATCGCGTTTATATCTGAATGGGGCTCATGGCAACAACTTGAAGGTACTTTAGTAAGCTCAGGAGGCAAAGGATGTTTCAAGGAGCGCTCCCTGCTGTAACATTTTATAATCAATCATCATCTTTTTCGCATTGTAATTTATGAGCTACGTTCTGTCTTCAGCCATATCTTTACAGTCTAAGCGCATAGGGAATTTATAATCGTAAAAACTGGAAGTGACATTTATTATAGATTTTAATTGCGTCTGCAATTCAACTTGTTTGACATAATAATAATATTTCTCACTCTCACAAAATTAATTCCAGCCTAATCCGGAACTTCCTTAATAATAACTGATATCTTTGGGCATAAGTACCCCTGGAATTAATTAGTTATTAGTTTCTAGCTGGATAATTGTCATTCAGAATTTGCATATTCTACACGTGTTAATTAAACAAGCTTAAATTTCTGAAACATTTGTTCTATCAGGAAATTAGCTATAAGACATTTGTCGCCGGATTTATTAATCAACCATTGTTTGCATATAATTTCAATCATAAATTAGTGCTACTGTCATCATGTCTTCAAAATAAATATGGTTGGCTATTTTCAAGTTCTTTGATATAATTCAAGTGCTAGCTAGAATATTTGCGATATATCGATATACGATATATCGCCAATTGCAATTTTACCGATACCGATATTTGCGATATAAGTCGTGGCGATATTTGCCATCCCTAGTACGTACTGATTATTCCCAGCATACATAAATTGCATATATTTTTCCCTCGAAATATACAGCCTACATACAAATGCCTACCAAATATGTGAAAATTTGAGCATAACCTACAATTTTGCCTACTTGTCGGCATACATGTAGGGTATGCGCCCACCTGTGGCTACCTGTGTAATAATGATTCTTTAAGAGTGTACCTAACTCGTGTGATGCAAGTTCCTTTCGATTTTTACATGGAAACTCCTTTGAGTTTCGCAGTTTTCCTTTCTCAGCAACGTTACATTCGTTGAAGCTGCTTTTTGGTTGTGGTGTATAATGAATCGTGTTCGGATATATTCCCTCCGACACAATCCCTCCGGTAATATTCCCTCGAACACATTCCCTCCTTGAGAGGAGATATTCTCTCGGACTGTTTGTATAAACACCCAATAAATTTACGGTCACTATGGCAACAAAATTTAACAATCCTCAAATAATTAGTACAGTTGGAATTGTCCAAATTCCTTTTAAAAAGAAGCTACAGCAAGTGAAATTTCAGGCATCATAATATTTACAAGTATAGCTACATAATTACTCTTGAATGAATAATGAAGATTGAACATTGCACCAACCAATGACCAAACAAATAACCAGACAAATCAAGTTGCTGTAACGCATGGTTTTGCATTTGTTAATAACATTTCCGTAAAAGATCATCTTCCTTGATGATGAGTTCTAGACGCGAGTTTTCGTCAACGAATTGTTACTATGCCAACTGGCGCATAAGTTATTTGTTGAGCCGAGTCACCATACGATCCGCATTGCGTTTGCTTTGCTGGCGTAGTGACGAACACTTCTGCATATATGAGTGGCAAAAATTTGTGCGAGGGATTATTTCCAAGCAGGGAGGGGTTGTGGTCGGAGGGATTGTGTCGGAGGGAATATATCCTAACTCCATAATGAATAGGTGAATAGACTTGGAATAGTCTAGGATTTTTTTGACTTGGAGGGAATTGGAATAGACTAGAATAGCCAAGTCACAAGCAGATATGAGTAGAATAGGAATAGAATAGTACAGCTTGTGTACGTGGTGGACTAGAATTGACTAGACTGTTACCCTTGGTTTCTGACTCGGCTTTTCATTTGAATTGTTTTTGTAATTAACTGTTGTGAATTTTGAGTGTCCAGGACGAAAACCGATACTTGTATTGATTCCTTTTGACACTCGTGGATGACTTACAGTAAGTTCGCAGGGAACCTACAAACGAAGAAAAGTTAGGTTGTAGATTGAAACAGAAAAGTGGATATGGATAATATACCCCACCCAGGGTCCATCTGTCTTTGAATTTTTTCGAAATTTTCAACGGTTCGGGAATTACAGGGGAAAATTGGATTTTTCGGTTAAACCAAATTTTCTCGAAAACGGCTCGTCCGATTTCGTCCCTGTTTCGTGCTACGTAATCAGAAAAACATGTCAGTTTTTGAAAAAATTTCAAAATTTTTAACTTTTGGCGTTTCGTGGATAAAATGTTTGTATGCAGTAGGCTATGTAAATAAAGAACATTTCATAATATATTGTACGCCAAAAGTTAAAAATTTTGATTTTTTTTACATTTTTCATGAAATTTTGAAAAATTTTGAAAAATTTCAAAAATTGACAAAACCTGCACAAGAGCATGTTTTTCTGATTACTTAGCACGAAACAGCGACGAAATCGGACGAGTCGTTTTCGAGAAAATTTGGTTTAACCGAAAAAACCGATTTTCCCCTGTAATTCCCGAACCGTTGAAAATTTCGAAAAAATTCAAAGACAGATGGACCCTGGATGGGGTATATTATCCATATCCACTTTTCTGTTTCAATCTACAACCTAACTTTTCTTCGTTTGTAGGTTCCCTGCGAACTTACTGTTAATAAAGCTAACTACTAGACTAGAAAGTGAACGGACAGCACTGCTTACGGCCTGGGCTTTAAATTTAAGAAGCCTAGAAGTTTAAAGGAGCTTTTATACTACAATTAAGCAAATCTTGTAAAAAGAAAATTCTTTCTTGAGTTTATTTACCTTGGAACTATGTCGTGCTAACACTTTTGAACTGCTATTTTTGGACATGTTCAGTTGAGGCTCCCGCCTACTTAACAATAACTGGGCTATAACCAAAGTAGTTATGCCATTTAAGGCTCATAAAGTGCTCTTTTCAATGACAGTATTGTATTTCAATTATGACATATGCTGTCGAGAAAATGTGCTTTAAAATATTTTCCCGGCTATCGTGCTAAGACTTTTGATCATAATTGTATGTATTCATAGATGTATATCTGAAAAGTTTGTGGCCAGACCCCCTCAAAATGTATCTAAAGAATCATTCAAAACTTCCTGGCAACTGAATTTGCTCTTTCGCTGTTTTTTAATAATCTTGCAGCAGATGTCATTTTCAAGAACTAAAATGATAATTAGTCATCTCAATTATTGTTTTGTCCTCGTGCCATGTAGTATGTAGATAATCACTTCCGTGGCAAATCAGAAATGTGCTGACAGTTTGGGGTGCTGTGGATACTTGAAGAGCAGTAGAGTTTGAAAAAATGTAGTTCATACAAATCATGCTTAAAAGGTCACGATATGTTGGTGCCCGCAAAATATGGTTTTAGGAATTCCTAAACTCGTAATACATACATTGATGCAAGAAAATATTGAGGTGCAAATGCTAACTAGCTTCAGACCCAGCGGTGAGTATTAAGAAAAAACGACTGGTCATCAAAAGAAAGTCTATCTATTTAGTTTGTTGCTTCATATACTAGCCAAACAAAAACCTTAGAGGTCGTTGAAATCGTGCTGAAAGTTTTCTAAACTTTGCATCAATATACGACTATACGTTGTGGAACATTTTTGCAGTACGACTGAATTTTGGACCTCACCATCGTTTCCAATCAATGTTTACACAACCTCAAAAATAATTTTCACGCAAATTAGAGTCTAACTTTGAATTATCACCAAAATCCTTCCTGAAATGCACAAACTGTTTTACAAGTTGTTTTCAGGTTTCGGATGGGCAGTTCAGGAGTTTCAATTTACTTGCAGTAATGGTGTACAGGAGTTGTTACTGTTTCGTATATGTAAAAATTTGTTTCTGAGTGAATATTTTTATTTAATCCATATTTTTGTGTACGCTAGGTTGGCCGTGGCCGTGGGGGGATGGTTCGTGGTCGAGGGGTGGCAATGGAAATGGGACCAACGGGCGCTGGGCAGATGGTGGCGGGGACTCATGGAATAGTGGGGCAGCGAGTGGCGGCGGTGGGAGCGGTTGGGGGGCCAACGCGTTTCGGACAGTTCCCGGCCCTCAGTCCGCATTCCCGTGGGCTTGGAACCCGCCTGGGCGCGCGAGCTTCGGTACCAACAATGGTTGGCGTCCATCGGGCGACCAACGGCAACAGAAACAACAAAGGAATCAACCCGGGAAATACTCTGCCAGTTAGAGAGCGATAATTTGTATGTACGACAGTATATGACAAAAGATACTAGTTTAACAAACGCGAAAAGCCACACACACATCATTCATGAGAAGACATAAAAATCTGTCTATGCTATAATGCGAGCGAAGAAGAAAAACTAAGATAATAAAACAATGATAAAAAAATATCCATTGATTATTTTTAAAATCGAAAAAATGGAACTTCAATTATTCCATCCAGAACGAAGTAACTAAATATTAATATTAGATACACCAAGTTTTGAATTATCTATGTGGTTGGACACATCTGACTAATCAGTATCCCTTGCCACTTCCCTTAATCCTATACCGCCCAAGTCCAGTATTGCCCCTGAAATCTGTTACGAGATCAAGTTCATCTTTAAAAATCACGCGGATTTGGCGATGCATATTTGAGATAAAAGCCTGTTATGTAACGAAATGCGTCTAGTAATTTGTTGTTGTCAACAACTTCGGTGAATTATGCTAGTTCGTTTGTACTAATTATTGAGAGTCGTTTGTTAAGCTTGCAGGCCACATTATTGTTGAGAATTCTATCCTGTAGTTTTCGTTAGTTGTAGATACTATTTACGTAGTATCCGCTAATTGTTAGTGGTTTGTAGACTATGATTGTTAGTTTTCTAAATGTTGTCAGATGGTTTTCCGAAAGTGACACTACATTTTCAAAAGGAGTATATTATGTCTACAAAAGTGGGTGATTTTTTAAAAATAATAATCACCTTATTTTGTATTTCACTGAAACAACTGACAAGCAGTGTTAATGCAAGCTTTCGGAAATCACAAGGAACACAGTTTTAAACAATAATAATTCTATTGTTTTCAAACACGTTAAATGAATTGTAATTCGCAATTGCTGTTTTGCTCTAACTTTTGCTTTTTGCATAGATTTGTATTGAAAAGTTTGTATTTTTCCTTAAATACATTCTGTAACTTTTTGAATTATACTCTTTGACAAACTGTCAGTAGTAGCATTCGCGAACTTGTTGATTCTTAATTCGTGTGTCAATTACCTACCAGGTTTATTAACTCGCAAGTCCGTTAACTCTGGAGTTCTTGGTTGTGTGCTTATAACTTCAAATGATTTTCATGTGACACGAGGTTAACAGGAGTTGGGTTATTTCCTGTTTCCTTTTGAGTAGTGACAATGTTGTTCACTTTTGAAAACATAAACTTGCATATTTGAATTACTAACACAACTAGTGTGTATGTAGTACAAATGCCGTCATGTTTACACCTGTTTAAATGTAGAATTTGTCATGAGAGCTTTTGAATGAAAATTTTGTGTTTACTTTAAATGAAATTTCCCTCGTATCTATCTGGATCATGATGTGTGTGAGCAGTTGAGCCTGCCGAACTTATAATGTTGCGACAAAAGTATAGAAGATTATTATTACGAGAATAGGATATGATAAAATGTATTTATATTTACTATTGCTAAAGCGTTAAGTATTTGACCTAAAAGTGATGAGCCAGTTTGTTATGACCGGCATTTAATATTATGATCGCTGTAGAGTATTGTGGCTGAATTGTTCTTGACGAAGTATGAAATCATTTAAACATCCCTTAAGTTTGCGTAGTCAAAGAATCTCCTTACAAATGTAAATATTTCGCATTATACAAATGAAACATCATGTAGGAGAAGTGCGACTATTTTGTAAAGTCAAATCAGTTCTCTAAATTTTTGAAATATTGTCAATGTTCTATATATACGTCATTTATTGATGAAATGTGGTTAACCGCAGATAGTGCAGAATTTTACATCTATAAAGTACAGTTGTTCAAAGAGCATACGTCAAATTTAGTTTCCTATGTCATCGCTTGTATCAGAAAATCTGACCAGTGGCCAGTATCTGAGCCCGAAATTGAGGTTGTGGATTGAAGATTTTGTAGGTGATTTCTTTGGCGTATTCTGAAAATATGAATTCCTGTTAGTTTACATTGGAAGGCAATTGTATGTATTGGTTTAGAGTTTTTCTTTCATTCACTTATTCATTATGATGAAGTAGCAAGTAATTGTTGACGATTAATAATACTGCTCTGGTTCTGGGATGGCGATGGTAATTTACAAGCTGTTGAAAATGTGGCAACACAACAACCCACGACCTTCGAAATTAATATTTTATAGGTATCTAACTGCGGATCTGTTGTAATCTTCTGATAATTTTGTCAGTTCGAGGTGGTATTTAAGTTTAAACCACTATAACTAGTAATGTTAGTTTAATTTTCCTGGTAAAAGGCAAAATTTGATGGAATATCGAATTCATTTCATTTGTCGGGATTATTTACTGTTATTGATTATGATGTTGTCCGCAATGTATTTCATGTATCGTTGAGGATATTACTGTCATGATTGTCTATATGTTATGATTCATTTCTTTATCTTAGTGTTTACATCTGGCTGGATTAACGAAAAATACTGTTAAATTTATTCTTCAACGGAGTACTGAGAAAAATCAATTGTCAAATGGAGAAATATATGCATTTGTGTATCCAGAGTATTGCATTTATTTTCCTTGCAGCTATATAATCTTAAATTAATTCATAGAATATTCAAAGAATTATTAATGGTTTACCCGATCGTAATTTATTATACCAACATATTCTACCGAAATTCAATTTTTGTAAATTTCCATAGAGGATTATTTATTAATTTCCCTCCTCAATCGCAAGTCAATGCAGGGAAGTTGTCAACGATTTTCAACGATTTTGAATCCCTAATGAAAAATTTCAACCGTTTTCGAAATCCCTGTTGTCAGAAACAATTCTCTACAAAACATCAAATCCCTGCTTAAAAAGTCGGCGGATTTCAAAATAGTTATCCCTGAAATACAACAATGATTATGAAAATCCCTCACAATTGAATTTTTGTTTGCAAATTTTTTTCCATGGGAAGAATCTTCCCGTCTTCTCAAACAAATAATATGCGGAAGTGATGGCGGAGTTCATCAAATTTTGCAATTGAAACAAGTTAATCATTATTTTGCACATGCTGAAAACATGCTGTATGTCCTTAAGGTTGAAACAATCTTCGTTTCAGGATACGTGAAGTTTTGTCATCCTGTTCAATATACAGTTCAACCGCTTCTTTAAGATCTGTACTGATTCTAGCATTGTCAGTATTCAGATAGAACTAAATTAGATCCTTTTTATGCGCTCATCCATCCCATGAATCGTTGTATTAAAGTACTCCCTTCGTCGTTCGCTTCGTCATCTCTGCCTCATACCTAGAACACCCAACATCGATATAAAGACCGTTCGATAATAAGCAGGGATGAGAATGGATTATTAATCGGGGATTCATTTAATCCCGGATTACAAATTTTATAACAAATAATTAATCCCAATCCTAATCCAAGTGTTGGAGAAACTTGAATCTAATCCTTACTCCTCAATCTTAATGCTTTCATTTTAATCTATAAATCAAATCAAATTATTTACATGACAACGAATGTAGTCCCCAATCCGAATCCAATACTTGGTTAATTATCTATTTGGTCTATCCTAATCCCAAAATACACTGCTTTCAGTAGTGTGGATTGGATTATATCTACTATTATGTCATTGCTACATTTTTCAACATCTAGCGATTGTGTAAAAAACATGTAGCTTGTGTTCACGCGACAAAATTCCAAGGCTAACGTTTTCAAACATAAATCATGTCGTTATAGTTTGTAGAAATATAAATCTTATAAATCAAAGAACGGGGGAACGTAGGAGATTCAAGTTTTTTTAGGGTGGCGTCAACCCCCTATTAAAATAGCCTTGTCCTTTCGTCCGTTTGTCCTTCCGCACGATATCTCAAGAACTACTAAACCGATTTCAATGAAATTTTTTTACAGACATTACGTGTATCAAAAGTAAGCCTGAGTTCGTATTTGCTTGAAATCGGCTGGTTAGTTTCCGAGAAAAAATTCTTGAAATTTTGGACGTCACTTTAAATGACAGTTATCTCCAAAACAACTGAATCGGTTTCAATGAAAGTTTTTGTGAGTATTGCTTATGTAAATTGTAATGGTTATGGCTCGCATGGTTGAAATCGGCCTTATAGTTTTTTGGAAAAAAATTCTTGAAATTTTGAACTTCAAGTCCAATAACAGTTATCACTAGAACTACTGAATCGATTTCAATGAAATTTGTCGTCAATATTGTTTGATTGAAACATATTTTATGTAAATCGTAATGATTATTAGTTTGATGTTTGAAGTCGGCCCGATAGTTTTTTTTGAAAAAAAACTGAAATTTTGCAAAAAAAAATCAAAATTCATACTACTTCCCCACGGTAGCTGAAGGCACCCTACACGAAGCCTCAAATTATCGCGTAGCGATTGTTTTACATGAAATAGTTAATGTTAACAATTACATGAAATAGGTCGTGTACTTCCTCTAAGTTGCAAAAACAGCAGGTCTCTGGGAATGTAAGTTTATAAGTATTATTTCTAGTGTAAAGTGGGGTTGAGTTTAATCTTAAGTTGGAGAGAAAACGGATGTGCGGAAATGGAATGCTGGAGTTCACGTGGTTAGATGTGGAAAAATGTTTTTTTTTAATTTCGTATTTAGGCATGGACGTTGAAGCTTTGGTAAGATGATAAATTCTCCGAGATTGTAGACATTATGTTTGGGTAAAAACCGGCCAAATATTCTGCTGATTGGAACTTCTCAATCTTTCCTGCGTAATTTTGCCCAACCGGGTCGGAGGTCAAAAATATTATGAACCAATAATTAAGAGCCCTATCATTCTGTTGAAAACCCGTTGTCTCCTCGTCTCAACCCTTAGTACATGCGTGGGTGTTCTACTTGGAAGCCAAAGCATTCTCTTAAGAAACTTTTTTTGGACTGTTTCAACATGCAGATGAATATTTAGTGTCCAGATTTCAGCGGCGTATGTAATGGTTGACAATACCGTGGCGTCTAATATTTTCATGCGGAATGACCAAGAATATGTTTTTGTTGCATTCAGGATTTTAATGGAGGGACTAATAGTACTGAATGCTCTTCTTTTTAAAACTTTGCAGGAATCTTTGATGGAAAGTGCTAGAGCTTCCTTCGGGTTTCCGAAATCCCGAAGTTCCGTGTTCGGAAACGGAACGGAACAATTTCGGAACATTCTTTTTGATTCCGTCATTGAATCGGGACAAAACCGGAACATGAGCACTTGTACCGATAATATCGGGACCGGGACGGTTCAGAGCATCGGTACGAAAAATGTCCCATATAATTTATTTCACCGGAAAGCGGAATTGTTCTGTTCCGTTCCGAACCGATCCCGGTACAATTTCTGAAGTGTCGCGCCATCGTTCAACTAGAATGGAAACACATTTCTTATCGCTCTGGCTTGTAAGCAGTTTTTTGCCAAAATAACGAAATTGGATGAACACAGTTAGATTTAATTTACGCAAATGCTTATATGTAATGCGAGTATCGTTTTCCATGAAAATCAACAGAATAACTAATTTTGTTTAATAAACATGGGCATGGGCGATTTTTCTTGAAATGAAAATTCTGAAATCGAAATTATTAGCAGCAATGAAGCAAGCTTGCAGGAAATTAACACTGTTAGGCCATTGAAGTCCACACGCTACAAATATTTATTGCTAAAAAATATTTAATAATAATTTTATAATACTGCACAGTAGTTCTTTTTATGTGGCCTAATTATTATTAAATATTATTTTATATAATTAAATAATAGCATTCCCTAGCATCCAATCTATTAAAAGTATATCATGTATATTAAGTTTTCAGTAATTTGTACACGCGTTTCATGTATATGTTGGGAAAAATTCCGGGATATTTCGGAACGGAACGGGTTCGGAACGGAAAAACTAGCATAATACGGAACGGAACACAACCTGTAACGGAAAAAATACTTTACTCCTTTGTTCCGAACGGTGTCAGTTCAAATGTTCCGATGTCCCGACAGCCGGAACGGAACCGGGAACAATATTATTTGTAGGTTTCGGAACGGAACGGAATTTCGTACGGAACAAAAATGTTGAACACGTTGGAAGCTCTAGAAAGTGCCCGATGAGGTAAAAAAGTATGCACAGGTATTTGCATTCTGAGACAATTTCTATGGGTTTATCTTTAAGAGAACACGCCCATGAGTGATTCAGATTACCACCTCTACAAAAAACGATAATTTTATTTTTTAACAGTTAAATATTCAGGAAGTTACATTCGCAGTAACTGTCTAGGATGTCTATTTTTTGGAGACCCAGGTTGGAGTCAGCGAGTGTGACATTGTCATCCGCCAGGAGGAGATGATTTACCGAGTTTGTGCCTCCTAGGCTGACTGGTACGGCATCATACTTAAGGAATAACGAGTGGAGGTCAGAAATGTCTAGAGTAAATAATAGAGGGCTTAGCATGTCCCCTTTGAAGGACACCCTGCGAAATAACTTGAGTTTGAGTAGAGAGCCCCTGCACGAACCTATAGCTCCGCATTGTCATACAGGGATTTCACCACTATGATGAACTTCATGCCCACTCCAAGTCAGTCTCTTTTTTTAAAGTAGTTCATGGCATAATGAATCAAAAGCGCGTGCTAAGTATACAAATAAAGAAAATTATTTCCCTCCCGGCTTACTTAGTCTTATTTAAATGAGAGATACTATAGTAAAGATTTGATCCATGCACCCCCATTTCCCCCTAAACCCGCATTGATTCTCTGTTAATATAATAGCATTCTCACACCAATCAGATAGTCTTTCGTATAGTATCCTAGTGAATAATTTGGAGACTGTGATAAATGAGGGCTATTCCTCTACATATTTCCGGTAGAGACTCGTCTCCTTTTTTGTGTGGGGATATGGATATTTGCAATAAGTTTAAGTCCTGTACAAGTTCAGTTCCCTTGCGATTTGACCAATTATATCAATTACACTTGCTCCGTTGCTGCATACGTATGGCTGGGGTGTCACTTGGGCATCTGCCATTGAGTTTAATAAAATCCTGTTGAATCAATTTCTCAAAGCAAATTCTGCCTCTTCGGTTAACGGCCTTATCCCAGCTAGAGCGACTCCTTTGTAGGGGCTTAGAGTGTAAATTATCATGCAATAGTTCAGTTGGCGCACCCTTGCGATAGTTTTCAAATTATACAGGCTGGCTCGCCTGGGTAATGGGACTCGATTTCCTCAACAGCGTCCACCAGTTTGGAGGTTTAAATAATACTCTGTGGGTCCGGATTGAAATATACGAAGTAACATATTTGTCGAGATGGATTCTAAGCCGAGTACTGATCTGGCTGATTTGATTCGGAATTCTTCCCTAATGAGTATTTGCCTAAAACCCTACTCGTAATCTTCCTACTAATTCGTACCTATTGAATTTGTCTTGGAGATGTTATCTTATCTTTTTTGCTAACGCTAAAAGATTACCTCCAGCAACATTGAAATTGTATTTAGTGAATAGTAGACTTAAAGAATCCAAACTCCCAGCTACCTATAAAAGCCAAAAATAGTGCATGACCAAGTTTCTTAGCTGAGTCGCTGTCGTAGTTATTGTACCAGTCGTAACAGCAGTAGCAGACCAATATTCTCTCTCACCGTGACTCCGTCACTCACACTCCAGACTCTGATTCTATACTTTTTCTCTTAAAATCAATAAATTTTGATTTTTGATCCTTGGTGGGGCAACAAGTCCAAGCGAAGTCAGCACCATAACGTCCTACGTAGCCCAACTAGGTCTGGAGGAGACTCTCCGTAAATTCTGAGAGGTCGAGGAGGTGCTCCGTTATCAATGCCTTGTTAACATTCAGAAAGAGATAGTTGTGAACCTTTTCTTATCTACCCTGATGCATGGCCGTATACTTTAACATACAAGTTCCTCGTGGCTCATTTTGCCCATGCCGCTTTTTCCCTTGTTGTATAAACATAATTTTGAAATTATCCTGTAATTTGGAAATTCTCATTGAACTGATTGTGCCGTCGAAATAGCAGAACTGTGAACGGGTAAGTCTGAAAGTATTGAAGTATTGAAGTCCTTTCAGCGAAAGTTCCTATGAATTGAGCTTTGAATGAAATTTTGGAATTACTTTTTGGATCTGCTGCCACTAGTAACTATTGTAAATTTCCCCAATAAACCTTCAGTGCCGTATAAGGCTCCGCTAATCTGTGGAGGTCCTCTAAAAATTGTTAGCTCTCCCTGAAAACTGGATTCTTTCTAACGAAATCGTATTCTGAAGTTCTATAATCCATTTTGAATCGAATTTTAACCCCGCTATTGTATCATCGCCAGCTGATACATCTGGTATCGAGTCTGGTCAACGTCTGCTGTGTCAGTCCTGAAACTTACCTCGGTCTTGTGAAATCACCGGAAGGGATTAACCCATAGTTGTCTTTTCCATTGCCTACTGTGAATCAAGCTCCTAGAAGCAAGAACTAAACCGGACTAGGCCAGCCAAACAGTGCTCCTCCCGAAACCTAAAAGCATTGCCGATAAGTTGTGGAAAATTTAAATGTTAAAACCATCCGGGACACTTTGGGTGTACACACTAAGAAGATTGACAACTTGAAGAAGAGGGCAGACAAGTCGGATTCCACCCTAAACTAAACAAGCTGCCAAAATCACACATCCGAGGAATGATCTGTTGCAACTGAAGAACGCGGAGAATTTATGCGTGGCATTCATTACCGGTGTTAACGTTCTTAAACTTGCTAATAAGGATGTCATTATTTCTTCTATTAAAGGTGTACTCGAGCTCACTGGTTTAGCGTCTACAGACGGGGGGGACGCCACCACCTTAAACTTTGGCAAAGAAGTAGCTGTCAAGTGTAAATTGCGCAAATCCGGTTTAGTTGGGAAAATCCTACGGAATTCGCACCATCTTAAGGGTTCAAACTACCGGGTTCAGCCAGACTTGTCTGCAGATTAACGTGCGGTCCGGAAACATCTTCTTACATTTTAAAAGGACTTATGTGGAAGTAAACCGGACTGGAGCTTCCAAAATAAATCTTGGAGATACTTGATGGTAAAGAATGGAGCCAGGGAAATTTACTACGAATCAGATGGTACCCTCCTGTCAGAAGTGCCAAAAGATTCCGTGGTCCGACCTAGGAAACCAGATGTACTAACTGTGCTCTTCACAATCACAAGGAGTTATGCGGGCGCCTCCGAACAACTATCAACGTAACTGAAATCTGGGCACCGTCTCACTACTACTGTGGAACTCGCATGGATTCGGAACAACAAACTCATTAAATGATAAGGATTTGAAACTACTGTTATTTAATGATATTATATGCTTAACTGAAACATTTATTGAAAACCCAAATTTTTCATACCCCAAAATATTTACTAACACTTATAACTTTTTCACATTCACTGCTCACAGACATAGTCCCGTTGGCAGAGCAAGCGGTGGGATTTCTGTTTTTTCCCCAAAACCGAATGTTTGGCCTCACTCATCATCTCCAGTGGATGCTCCTCGGCATTCAAAGTCAACCACGAGAAATCTACCGCAGAATTCATTAATATATGTAGTTATTTCCCCCCGTTATGCACAAAGTCATTTTTTGACCAATTCTTTGATTTCTTAGTTGGAGTGGTAGGTGATGAGTTAGTGCTAATCGGTGACTTCAATTGTAGAATAGGTGATGCAAACCTGATCCCCCCACATTGTCAAATATAAGATGATACTAATTTAACTTACACTTGGAATAGTTGTGATCTGCTAAAATTACTAATGGGAAGTACTTTGCTAATTATATAGACGAATATGGGCTAATTGTGGTTAATGGCAGAAGCCACTCTGATGTTTATGGTGTATTAAAGTATGTTCAAACAGGTGCTAGTACTATTGATCTGTGTATTATAAACACTAGTTTTGTCAAGTATTTTTCGAATTTCTCTGTAAGTGAAGTGGTTCTTAGTACCACAATGTCAGAAAGGCACATAACATCCTACTCAAAGCCAAACGGGAAGCGCATGCAACGCGTTTAAAAAATTGCATGCAAGACCCAAAAGCTACCTCTACATTTTGGAGAACTTTCAACAGCTTTAAGGCCCGTTCTAACACTAATTGTAAGGTTTCGGTAATGCAATGGCAAGAGTTTTACCCGAAGATAATGCCACTGAAAGTGACAGGTATAAAATTCTCTTTTTCTAAACAAAATGAGTATTTGGACTCAATGGTCACTATGCAGGAGCTTGAAAATGCCATTAGTGTCCTCAAAAATAACAAATCTCCAGGGATAAACTGCATTCCAAATGAATTTTGGAAACACGCATGTATGGGACTTAAGCAAAAATTAATTGACCTTTTTAACAATATTCTTATGCATGGACTGACCCCTAAAGCGTGGTCGGAGATAGAACTCTTCATGTTATTTAAAAAAGGAGATGAGGCTCTGCCGGAAAATTACAGAGGCATAGCCCTTATAAACACAGTATCCAAATTATTTACTAGAATACTGTACGAAAGATTATCCGATTGGTGTGCGAGCTCTAATATTTTACCAGATAATCAATGCGGGTTTAGGAAAAAACGGGGATACATGGATCAGATTTTTACCTTACTTTCTATAATCCAAATAAGGTTGAGTAAGCCTGGGGGAAAATTATTTTCTTTATTTGTAGATTTAGCACGGGCCTTTGACTCCTTATGTCATGAACTGTTGTGGAAGAAATTGGACGATCTGGGAGTAAGGATGAAGTTTATTAAAGTAGTGAAATCCCTGTATGACAATGCGGTTCTTAGAGTTCGGGTAGAAGCTTCTCATTCTAACCCAATAAACATATTCCAGGGGGTCCTACAAGGGGACATATTAAGCCCACTATTATTTGCCCTATTAATCTCGGACCTAGACGCTTTCTTTCTTAAGCATGAGGCGGTACCTGTCAGTCTTCGGGGTTCAAACTCCGTCAACCACCTCCTCCTTGCGGATGATAATGTTACCCTCGCTGATTCTAAATTAAGCCTTCAGAAAAAGATTGACATTCTGGACAAATACTGCGACTGCAATTACCTGAATATCAATATTTCCAAAACTAAAATTATCATTTTTCGCAAAGGGGTAACTTGCGCTCCTCTTTGGCATGGTCTCTTAAAGGAAAACCTATTGAAATTGTTTCAGAATATCCCTACCTAGGAATAATTTTCACTCCATCGGGTACCTTCCAAAAAGCCTGCAAATTTCTAAAACGAAGAGCACTTAGCACTGTCGGACCTTCCATTAAAATTTTAAATGCAACAAAGACAGACACTTGGCCCTCCCGCATGAAAATACTAGATGCCATAGTATTACCTACCATGACATACGCCGCAGAAATTTGGGCAGTAAACATTCCTATGCATGTCGAAACTGTCCAAAACCAGTTCCTTAAAAGAATTCTCTGGCTTCCCAACAGAACACCTACGCATGTATTACGGGTTAAAACGGGCCGACAGAGGGTTTTTCACAGAATTATTGTTCTTACTCTTTAGTTTTGGTTCAGAATACTTTTGATGCCCCCAAACCGCCTAGTCAGAATTACGTATGAAAGACTGCGAGGTGTCGGTAACAGAATTCCCGTCCACTCACGCAACCCTACATGGCCCAACTTTATCAGTGACCTCTTATATAAATATGATTTCTCTGCTGTCTGGGAATTCCAATCAGCAGAATATTTGGCAGGGTTTTTCCCAAACATCATGTCCTTGATTTCTGAGACATTTATTACAGAGGATCTAAATCGTGTCAATGCCTCAACGTGCATGCCTGAGTATAAATCTATTAAGAACCACCTCTCCACATCCAGCTACTAAAACTCCAACATTCCATTCAGATACGTCAGATTTCTTTCTAATTTAAGATTAGGCTCTACCTCCCTTTGTATTAATGTCTATAGGACTACAAATCCAGAAACCTGCACCCTTTGTAATTTGGAGGAAGAACACGACCTATTTCATGTAATAGTTAGATGCCCCTTGTACTCTCTACCTAGAAAACAATTGCTCACAAAGCATGGCCTAATTATTCTTAATTACTCTAATAATAATTTTTGTAATCACATAACTCTCTTACAAATATTTAAAACTCCTTCTTGGGATTTAATGTGTGATATCTTTAAATTGTTTAACACTTGTACTTTAAGAAGAAATGTTGTCGAATAATGTTTTGAAAATTGATCTAATTGGATGATATGGGCGTCGCCCGAAAAGAATCCTGAAATAAATTATTATTATTATTATTAAAGTGGTTCTTAGTGACCATTTACCTTGTATATTAAAATTGGGCCTTCATAAAAATACGAATAAATGCTCCGCGTCCAGAAATAAATTCCAATGTTCAGGCGACAAATTTATGCTGTTTAATGAGTTACTAAGTAATCAAG
Organism: Allacma fusca; assembly: GCA_947179485.1. Lineage (NCBI taxonomy): Eukaryota > Metazoa > Arthropoda > Collembola > Symphypleona > Sminthuridae > Allacma > Allacma fusca. The sequence continues at coordinate 22,310,280 of OX359245.1, forward strand.
AAGTTGTAAATGCTCCTTCCTATGGCGATTTTCTAGCTATTACCCTCAAAACTGCAATTGATGTAAAAATTGTAAAGGATGTTCCCATTTGTGTCATCCAACATAGCTCATAAACCATGGTTTGACGATGAATGTAAAGTAAGTCTCAAAAAAGCTCTATGTATGTGCAGCGTAAAATTGAATAAAAATATGTTATTTAATGTCAATTAAAAGCAATGAATGTTATAATCAAAGATATGAAAGATCAAGGCTGTACAGTAGAATTAAATGAATTATACGAATAATTTTCAAACCGATGGGAGACACCTAATAATAAAACACGTCCAGCATTGAATCCAGTTACTAAAGAAGAACAGAAACTTTTAAATGCATCTTTTGATATTAACATAGCACCAAAAGATACAGCAAGAGAAATACACAGATTAAACTCACAATCAAGTGCAGGAGAAGGCGGCATTCTTTCAAGATGGCTGAAAGCTACAAATACTGAATCTTCAAAAATATTGGCTGTAATGATCAAGTACATGCTTAAACACAATTTTGTTCCTAAATTTATCCGTGAAGCCCGAACAATATTGTTATCAAAGGGTGGAGACGAGAGTGATCCAAAAAAATTCAGGCCAGTTACAGTATGTTCTGTTTTAAGAAGAGCAGTGGAAAAGCTCCTTGATTCTAGAATGAGATTCTATGTTCCGTTTTGTGATCAACAGCGTGGTTTTACTAACAAGCATGGTACTCTTATAAGTACGACTTTATTACAAGAATGTCTTCAAAAGGCTAAAATTGAAAAATTGGACTACACTAATACATTCTTTGATGTTACTCAGGCTTTTGATAATATCGGCCACTTACATGCCTCAAATAGGATTCAAGCTAGAAGGGCACCAACAGCACTCAAAAACCTTACCATTAATTTCATGATTGAGAACTAAACACGGATCAATACAATTAAAGGCAAATCTCAAAAAATATTTTTCAAATGTGGAGTAATGCAGGGGGCAACACAATCTCCATGGATCTATAACAACGCAGTTGATGATGAGATTATGGAATTAAACGAACCATCTGTAAAAAGTATGTATGGCTTCCAGCTTCACCCTGACTTCCCAAATGAAACTCCAAACTTTCGCTGATGATTCAGACATTTCTGCGAACTCTCGTACATCCTCCATCATTCTCAACCAAACATTTATTGGACTTTATAATGAATTAGGACTTCAAATTAATCCTAGAAAATCCCAATGTATTAGTCTGGAAAGGAGAATTATGTACAGATGATCTGATTCTCAATGAAAATACTCGGATCAAGTGTTTTGGAACCAATGAAATGGTGAAGTATCTTGGTATGAATTTTAATGATGAAATAGTATGTCACGAAGAAAAATTACTCCATAAATTTCGAGGCCAAATTGAAAGACTAGTTGCAACTCCATTCCTTAATCCAGACCAAAAATTGAATATCATTAATGAATTTATCTGGGCCATTTTAATTTTCCCTCTACAACATATTCCCTTAAATAAAATTTTGCCTGCATTCTTTGATAAAGTGGATAAAATCCTTAAAAGTGCAGTGAAAGAAATTTTGCAAATACCAACATCAACCCCTGACGCTATGATTTATTCTAGTAGAAAGGTAAAAGGATTGGTAATTATTAAAACACCATGTGAAGCAAACATTCAAAATTATAATGCATGTGACAATCTACAAAATAGTGGCATTGAAGTTCTGAATATAATAAAAAAAATTGACAATGAAAAAAATAAATGCTTGGATAATCTAAACAAGACCGAAGAATTCAAATCTTCCTTGTAGACATCTATTAAGATGAAGATAATTCGGGAAGCAATATAAAAGAAGAGTTTGAAACCTTAGGACATATCCTTGGTAAATGCCCCAGAGGTGAATTATTACGTAATAATCGTCATCACAGCATTCGCTCATTGTTAGCTACAAAATTAAAACAAAATAAATACATAGTCCAAGAAGAAGTATATTGTGAAGATAAAATTGGGACAAGTAGAAGAGTTGACATTCTTGCTATTGAACCAAACTCTAAAAAGGATACATTTTAGATCCAACAATAAGAGTGGAACAAGATATTCACCAGCCTGAAAAAGTGAATCAAGAAAAGAAATCAATTTATGATCCATGCATCCTCTACTTTCAATCAAAATTCAATTTAAAACAAGTGGAAACAATTGGACTGTACATTGGGGCACGAGGAACAATTTCAAATTTTTTTGTATCATTCCTAAAACGATTTAGGATACCAATGAAAGTTATTGAAGAAATAGAATCTTTAGTTCTTAAGAACCGTGCATTAATTTGTAATAATTATCTTTATAAATCATAAATTATACTAATTAGTTACTTAACTGAAAATTGTTAATAGTATACTGAGACCATAAGGGCTACTTCTGTTGAGAAGCAGTGTCAATAAAGTCTTTCTCTCTATCAACTCTTCCAATACAACAGCTCATTTCAAGCCAACAACCAATGATGAAATTATAGAGCTTATAAAAAGTACCAAAGGGAATAACTCTGGAGGGTTTAAAAGTTTTCCAGCAAAAATTATCAAAACTTACCCTCAGATTTTTGCCTCAATTCTTAGCAAAATCTTTAACCACGGTTTTGCTAAATGCCACTTTCCTACTGATTGGAAAAACGCTGTTATAACTCCAATCCTTAAACCACGTAACAACAAATATTTACCACTAACCTACAGTCCCATATCGATACTACCATTTCTGTCCAAAGTATATGAGTCTTCTATTGCAAATAAAATTATAACTTTCTTGGAGGACAAAAGCCTACTCTCCAGAAATCAATATAGTTTCCGTAAGCGGAAATCGACAAATCATGCCCTCATTAATCTTACACATAAAATTTATACCGAACTCGAAAATAATAAACTGGTATCAATGATTTTTATTGATCTGAAAAAGCATTTGATAGTGTGAAATTCGTGAAGCTACTCATGAAAATTACAATTGAAATACAAACTTCCAGTATATCTACTTAAAATCCTTTGCAGCTATCTCACAGGAAGACACTTTAGTATCAGATTAGGCAAATTTATTTCCCGTAAATACCAACTAAATGGAGGGGTTCCGCAAGGAAGTGTTCTGGGCTCTATTCTTTTTATTATATTTTTCAATGACCTATGCAATACTCTTCAGGACTCAGCAATCTATGCTAATGATATTGCATCTATATGTACGGGCATAGACAAAATAGAACTACAATTAAGTTTGTGAAAAACAATATCTCTTATTAATAAATGGTGCAAAGATAATGATATGAATGTAAACTTTTTGAAAACCTTCTTCATGGAATTTTACAAACCTAGATGTAAAACGAAAGCTAATATCCCTTTCATCATGTGTGGATCCAACAGAATAATTAAGGTCAATAACTTTAAATATTTGGGAATATATTTGGATAGTTGTCTAAAATTTTATAAACATTGTATTTACGTTAACAAACAAATCTCATTCAAATGTGCATGTCTAACGAAATATAAAAGTTGCATTAGTCCCAAGCTATTGCCTATTGTCTTTAAGTCATTATATATCTCTCAAATAGATTATGGTCTTCGAATATGGGAGCCACCTCTGATTTATTACTTCAGAAATGTCAAAAAACAATAGACCACTTTTTGCAATGCATCTATACTAAAGGATAGTTTTAATTTTGCTAATCCCAGTAAGTGTCTCTTAAGTTTTAATTTTAAAAAGACAAAGAAAAAGAAAAATGTTGAAATGACTTACAAAATCGCTAAGAATTTGGAATACTCACAGTATTTGAACGATATTTTTACATTACTGTTTCTACAACCAAAATTCTGCTAGCACAATCAGAGCTACTTGACTGCTTGAATGAAGTCATGAAACCAACCACAAGCAGAGAAACTCGAAATTCTCATTTATTGACTATACCGCCCAAATCATCATTTTATCACAACTCCTTTCAGTATCGATCAATCAAATTATGGAATCAAGTTCCTAGACACATCCACTCCAATAAACATATTAAAGATTTCCAATATGAAGTTAACAAGTGGTTGATAAGTAAGCGAAATAATTCTCGATGTGAATATCTTGTTGTTCCTTATAAATGACTTGTAAATTGATGGTTATAAATTAATTATACATTTACTTTATGCATTTAGTTAGATCCTAGTATAATTCCTACTATCTGTCACTCGACAAGATTATTGACAATAAAGCCATTATATTACATTACATAAACCGTCGTTCTAAATCTAATACTTTTTCCACTCGGTTTAAATTAAAACAGTTTGAAAGGCCATTACAATTCCAATATGTAATTTTGATTGAGTCGTGTTGGTGGTTCGGGTCACCTGAATCTCAAAGAAGTGTGGAGGGGGTTGGGTTGTGTTGGTCTGCTGTTGTCTGTGTCGTGCATAGGACGTCTGGTTTTCTTTGCTCTTTCATAGTCTGCATTGTTGTAGTCGGGAGAGGTGAAGACTGTTTTTGGATCTAAACATGCGTTTGTGCATAAGTACTTCCTCACTTTCCCAAATTCTAGCAAAGCAGACCTTTACTGCTCTTGGTTGCCCCTTGTTGTTTGGTACTATTCTATAAGCCTCGTCAATGTAGATTCTGTCCACACTTCCAGATTTTCCTGAAGGAAGTTGTTAAGGTTTGCGTGCAACCTTACCCTTGTTCCAAGTTCACTCTCAGGAAGGCCGTAGAATACCAAATTGTTTTTTCTTACAAGGCGGCCAGTCTTCGTTTCAGTAGTTTCAACCATACTTGCAGTTTTGGTCCAAAGTTCAAATTCAGTTCCATTCACATCCCCAAATTGTTCAGTTCTCCTTGTCCCAAGCCCGTCGTAGTTCACTTCAATTCTGAGAGCATATATTGAAAAGAATACTGAAGATACGCAACTCAGTTTAAGATTGAGAATACAAAAGGAATTTAAGTTAATTAAATGTATTATAACATATAAAAAGGATCAATTGTAAATTGTACAGAGTTTTGGCCTGCAAGAGAGTCGTAAGAACACTACTGGTAAAAGATGACGGAGCCCTTTTTATGTCGGTCCTCAGTGAGTCACTTAGGGAATGTAGAGTAATATCTGGTAAGTAAACTCATAGGTATTCCTGGAACTATGGTGACATATATTCCTGGAACTAGACTAAATAGGACTTCCAAGGGTCAACAATTACTCATATTAATTCAACCCTGTAATCTATCATCACAATATCCATATAAGTATGTGTAGGTTTATCTGTATGATATCATAATTTGATTATTGCTATTAGTAATTTACAAAGCATTAAATATGCTCACAAATTCACTGCATACTTTGCCGTCGTTACGTTCAGTTCAGTTCACCCTTGCAGCATTTTTTCAAAGTTCAATTCAATTCCTTATATATCTTTCAGTCGTTCAGTTCAGTTCGCTTTACCTTTCATTAGCGAGCCAATTAGTTCAAGTCGTTTATGGTATATTTAAGTGGCATTTAGTTACATTTTTATAGCTGACTTTTAAATTTGACTAAACGCGATTTTTTGCTAAATGACTGATTAGATAACTTCTTTAAAATATCCGGTGTTTTGAAAGCAGTATTGACTTTGAGCTTTCTGTGAACGATCAATCTAAGAAAACCAAGCTATTTCAAGTTATTTCATACGATTTCGTCTAAAATGTGCCAAATATGCGTTATTAAATGTATGATACCAGGTTGCTTGCAAATAACTATTTCTTTGATTTGTAATTTAATGTCATTGAATTGAATAGTCAAAACCCCGTGTGCAAGTTTTTGCGATTGCAGCTATAAAATGTGTTGTCATACAATTTAGAGATAGAGCATATTCGTGTTGTGTTCACGAATATAAAAGTTTATATTCAAACACGGACTCTTAAGTTCAATTCAGTCCAGTTTTTGTTACTTGAACGTACGATGAACGTTCATTCACATTCGTAATACGTTCTGCTGAGTTCAATTCAAATTCATTCAATCAAAATTTTGCATCTAGCTAGTTCGTTCAAGTTCATTCAAAAACAATGAAAATATGGGTTAGTTCAGTTCAGTTCACCACTTTATGAACTGAACGACTGCAAGTATGGTTTCAACCATATTCCTCGATTCCTGGTTTTCCTCCTGTAATGCCATAGTTTGAGATTTTAATGACGATGGTTCCTCTTCCATGTCATATATTCTAGCTTCGAGCTCCTCCATTCGCCCCATTAGTGACTTTTCAATGTCTGGTAGGCGCTTCGTTATGGAGTTTAAATGTGTGTTACTCCTCATAATCATTCTCTCTTCCATCTCAGAGCGCATAGCTGGCCTGTTCTCCATGTCCTTAAAGAGATTGGCGATCACATCATTTGACCCATATGTCCCGGGTGGCACGTTGAGTGTGATGACATGTTAGTAATCCTAAATTATTACATTGATCAAATATTTATTATGTCTAATAATTGAATGATATCTTATTCAGATTTGCTTGTTATGATCCATACCCCAGTATGTCATTGATATAGGTATATATGTTATTTATGTCATATCCCATTGTTATAATGTCATATTCAGTTTATTTATTGTATGACTCAGAGTACCTTGTCAAGTTTTAGCCTTATCAGGTATGACTAATGTGTTCCAGGAAAAAGGGCTTATAGTATTTCTACGCATGAGTCATAGATATGAAGGCATTTTCCACTGGCCACTTTTAGGATACCTTTCACTTTTCCAACTCGGCTTTCCTGAATAAATACGGAGCGCTTTCTCATTCTCAATACACTTCGATTTCAACAGTTCTACTAGTAACTTGCTCTTGTAAATAAATACTTTTCAGCCTCTTTTGAAATAGAGCTTTTCAGTAAGTTGATTTATTCGTATGTCATCGCAAGTCTGTTGTGTTTCTTGCCTTCTTCATATCGGTTACTTTGATTTCTTCCTTAATTTTTATTTTGGCAATTCGCTCTCTGTTCCGTGTTCCGGCCTGGAAGTCCATGGGGACAGAATTAGGTTGTTCCTGGTCATTAGATGTTTTCTTTGGAGTGTAATGTAATCATTTCTGTGAAGATTATCTGGTGGAAAATCAGCGTGTCTTTTAGATGTATACTTCCTTCTAAAGCACAACGATATGCAGCTCATATGGAGCGGTTTCAAATTGTAAACTTGGCTCTTCGATTGATCGCATTAGATTGATTTATTCTCCTTTTCATGCTATTCACAAGACACGTTTAATTTTTACGCACAGATGGGTGTAACTTGGGAGTATGAATTCGAGATATTACTGTATTACAATCACTTTATTAGCAGAGCTCACTTTAGGCGCGTCTTTATAAAAAATAAATAGCTTGATAGATCTATTACTTATATATGAAGCAACTACATCAAGCGTATACAAACGTACTACTTGAAACGAGTGTTACGGCTTGCTCGTTGCACTCTAAATTATATTGTTAGAATCGAAAAAATGAGGTTTAGTTAGTGACGGACATCTTAAGGTTTTGGTTCAGGATTCTTTTGTTGGAAGATGTACGACTTATAAAAATTTGTTATAACTGGTCCCTAAAACTACACGTGAACAAATAATCGCATCCTAAATATAATTCGCTTGAATTAATCGAGGAAACTTTAAAAACGTATGGTTTTCAATTTGAGTTTACTTAACAATGTCACACTGTGCGCTAAAATTTCTAAAATACTTATTGCAATTAATGAAGCCGACTATGATAATGACAGGTTTACGATGTTAACAACAAACTGTATCTAAATGTAAACATAATCTTCGCATTTAAGCGTATCATTGCACAAATTAGAACAAATTGTGGAATGATCTCTTCAAAGTACCAACAAATTGTTTTATACAACAACGTATGTATCTACTGCGGTCCCTACAAACATATGACCTATATCATTTTCTGTTAGTATGTATGCAAAACAAATCTCTTAGGTTTAAGCACTATATATACGATAGGTTTAATGATTTGGTCCTTATTTTAAGGCCCTTAGAGAGTTACAACGATTACATAAACAATTAGGTTATTATGTTAACTTCATTTAATATTATATGAAATATATTGCCAATGTTCACGGTAGGTAAGACCCAAGTTAATAAAACTAGCCCAAGTTTGGTCTATTCATTGATTGACTGATTGATGGATACTCATAAGGGAAATTCAGAAATGATCTTCCAGGGAGTTTTACAAGAATCCGTCCCCTGACTTTCTTACTGGATAAGAATAGTAGCAAAGTTTTTGCTGATTCTCGCTGTCCTATACATTGTCTCTCATTTCTAAATAATATTTTCGAAAAGAAATTGTACCCCGGATTGCCATTGGTTTTTGATAATAGCTGGGTATATTAGGGTACCAATATGGCTTTAGATCCTGCCTTGTTTCTTAGCTGTATATATTAATCAATCGAAAGGACAGCTCTGTCGTGCAACTGATCAATTTTACAAGAGACTAATAACATGAGTTCAATGTTTTTTGTTTTCGATATATATTAACTTTTCACTCGAATAAGCATTAAGTATCTCCGGAAAAGTAGTCTTCCGACACTTAGGAAACGCAAATTTCCATGTGTAAGGACATACTTTAGGAGAGAAAATTAAAATAATTTTAACAATTTAATATGATCGACTAATACTCGACATGGAAATGTGAATAAAATAAAATTATTTGCAGTATTCAAGGATCAATAAGAAATGACTAAGTGGAATGACTATAAATAAGTGGTTCGTTCAGCAATAAAAGCAAATGGTCTTACCGAAATTCTCTTACAGTTTCGACCAAAAAAAGTAGCATACGGAAACATGAACTTTACAATGCTACTGGTGTTACAATTTCAAGTAACGTAACCGGCCGGATGGAAATACCGGAATGCGAGAGCATTTTGCATGTTCATCGAAATGAGGCTGAGTTACAGCCAAATTTTCCACCAATACCAATATCATTTGTTCGCTGTTCTTCATCTTGAGTTGTATCTGGAGAAGCAGGAGTATTTTAAATAGACAATCGGATCCAATATGCTTAACACCTCCAAACACTAACGAAATGTTGAAGCAAACAGTCCTGAAGTCAAAACTGGAAATATCTTTACAGCTGTAAGAAAACAATAATCGCAAATATTCAAATGCAATTGGCAATGTCTTTGTCTAAACAAATAAATCTGATGGCAGCGATCATTTACAGCACAATATGAAGAATTGCTGTGTACAATTGAAGTACATAAATATCTGAAGCTGACATCGTTAAAAATTGGGAAAGCCGCAGCATCCGCCCAAAGGAAGTATTTATATTGGTGGGGATTTTTTCGTAATACACCCCATGTTACTCAATGTTAATCTTCTATCTTTCCGAATCCTCACAATGTTACTTGTCTGATACTCCTATTGCTAACAATGTTAATTTTCTAATGTTCCTATTCCTCACAATGTTAATTTTCTGATGTTCCTATTGCTAACAATGTTAATTTACTGATGCTACTATTCCTCACAATGTTAATTTTCTGAAGTCCATATTCCTCACAATGTTTATTTTCTGATGTTCCTGTTGCTCACAATGTTAATTTTCTGACTTTACGATTCCTCAAAACGTTAATTTTCTGAAGTCCCTATTCCTCACAATGTTTATTTTCTGATGTTCCTATTGCTCACAATGTTAATTTTCTGACTTTACGATTCCTCGCAACGTTGATTTTCTGAGTTTCCTATTCCTCACAGTGTTAAATTTTGGACTTTCGGATTCCTCACAGTGTTAATCTTCGGACTTTCCGATTCCTTACAATGTTACTTGTCTGATACTTCTATTGCTGACAATGTTAATTTTCTGATGTTCCTAATCCTCACAATGTTAATTTTCTGACTTTACGATTCCTCACAACGTTAGTTTTCTGACTTCCGGATTCCTCGCAATGTTAAATTTTGGATTTTCGGATTCCTCACAATGTTCATTTTCTGACTTTCCGATTCCTCACAATGTTAATTTACTGATGCTACTATTCCTCACAATGTAAATTTTATGATGTTCCTATTCCTCACAATGTTCATTTTGTGATATTCCTATTCCTCACAATGTTAATTTACTGATGCTACTATTCCTCACAATGTAAATTTTATGATGTTCCTATTCCTCACAATGTTCATTTTGTGATATTCCTATTCCTCACAATGTTACATTTTTGATATTCCTATTCCTCACAATGTCAAATTTTTGAAATTCCTATTTATCACAATGATAATTTTCTGATCTTCCTATTCCTCGTAATGTTATTTGCTGGTAGTCCTATTCCTCGTAATGTTATTTTCTGGTAGTCCTATTCCTCGTAATGTTATTTTCTGGTAGTCCTATTCCTCGTTATGTTATTTTCTGGGAATCCTATTCCTCGTAATGTTATTTTCTGGTAGTCCTATTCCTCACCATGTTAATTTTTGGCCCAGCTATTTTTTACAATGGCTATCTCAAAATGGTGCATAGCGTATTTAACCTCGTCAGTTTTGAAAAACGTCTTTTACCATTATTAATATTTAATGACTAGGTTACAAAGAGTGTGGTGGTGGTAAAGTAAATTTTACCAATTTTGAGTGAGGAAGTTATTTGATTTTTTCATTGTTTCATGTCTGAATCTTTCCTTAAACCATTTCCGAATGCATTAGTTGTATGAATTTCAATATAAACAAACAATAATATGCTTTATTAGAATCTTAAAAAATATCTCATAAGCACTTGTATAATAATAATACATAAAGTTAATGATATAAAATGTGAATTAAATTTTTAACAATAATATAACTGGACTGGATATACTGTGTATTTAGGCAAGCCCTATCAGTGAAATAAAAAAAATCTTCTAACAGAATCATCTTCCCAAATAAATTACTTAGGGCTAGACGAAGTAATTTTAGTCGGTTTAAATTATTTATTTGTCCATTTCTGTGCTTTCCTCACTAACCAAATCTAGCATATAACCTTAAGAAAGCACTTTAGTACCAAAAAACGTCTCGGCTTTGCTTTCCTTATTTATTGATTGTGACCGCATTTTTTGTCCTATCTTAATGAAACCGATTCAGAAAAACTGTTGCGGGAACATGTGAAAAGCACATATGTTAAGACATTGTCCCTTATATGGACTACGGGGTATGAATGGGTATGGAACACCATGCACGTTAGTTTTTTTTACATTAATGTATCATTATTATTTACAAAATGACTAATGATTTCTTAGAAATCGTTTTAGCTATTAAGGAAATTCCGAAGTGTAACTGCCATTCATGGAGTATATAATCGTTCTTATCCTTAAGCTGAAGTACATTCTGATGACCATTTACATTTTTTAATGAAAAACGTGAGCAAATCCAATACTTATGCCGAAGCTGAACCTGATTACAATTCTCACATCGCGTTTATTCTTATAAGGATTCTGGGAGTCTGAAAACCTAGAATGACACTTGTGATTAAGCTTAAACTTATTAGTGGGCAGCATAAGCAAAAAAGGGAGTAGTCAAAACGTAAGTAGTATTTAGCGATAAACAAATTAAAAATAAGTTTGAATACAGTCTCAGGTTTCAATAATAAGGCTAACTACTGCAACAATCATTCATATTGTCCAAAATTGGCCACCTGGTTTTCTGTGCCTCAGGTTTTCTAATACTGTTTTGTACAGCGTGTTTAATACCTTTTTTGTCCTTCTCAAACCCACATAAAGAAGGAACTCATTACACATTTGTTTAAATTAATTTGCAGCAGATTTGTTTACTTATTTGTAATTTGTATCATTGCCCTGCGTCAATTCCGGCCGTTGCAGGCAACATGGCTGGCAATCAATGTAGGACTGTTATATTGGTTTAATCATTTTGTAGGAAATTTAGTTCTAGATATTCTAAAATTTAAGTAGATAAGTGTATTCCCAATATTGTCCTATGTTGCCACGAGATATGCCCTTTTATAAACTTTATATTTATACCACATTTGTCAAAAATCAAACAGAGGAGAAACATTGTCCCACAATTACAGATGTAAAAAACAGTTACATAATTACGGAAAACTGTATAATTCCAAAGCATCAAGATAACAACCATTGCACATTTGTAAGGCAAAACATTAGCTCTTCATTTAAACACTTTAAACTGCGATGAGTGAGTGCCTTACGCGGAACGTAAGGTTTCCCAAAACATTAATAACTTGTAGTACACAAACGAAAACAAATGCTTTTCAGTACGGATGATAACATTGCAGCTTTAACAGAAATTGCACACAATATTATGAATGGTATCGTAATATTTTTACATACAAAAGAGTAAAATTAAAACACATCGAATTAAAATACGACGGTTGGCTGTTTTCAAGTTATATTTTAAAAGGAAAAGAAAAATATTAGCCAAAATTGGTGGATTTTTACCACATGGGATCAATCCAATTATTAACATAGTTGGTACAATTACTGGTAGAGTAATCGCTACATCACTTACGTAGAAAGTCACTTTAAAATTAGTTTCTGAAGAACGACTTAATAGTATTTTAAATATGAACAAAGATCTATAAATCAAGCATAGAGAGGAAAACCGACTCTTAAACAAAAAGGAAACTGCAGAAGAAATTTTAAATAATGAATCACTGCCTGCTGATATTAAGTTAGTCAATTATTAGTGCATATGCACGTTTTTTCAGCAATAAATTTGAAGATATAAAGCAAAATGTTCATCAATCGAATGAGTCATTAACTGTTTCACCGTCCGTAAATTTAATTTTAGAAGCTATTCTTCCGTCTTTTCTAAGAAATGTAAATTGAACAGGGATTTTGAAAATCGTTGACCTCTTTTGAAATCGTTGAGGACCTACCAGCAGGAAGATAACAGTCAGAAGGGAAATTCAGAAATAATCTTCCAAGGAGATTTACAAAAATCCGACCCCTGCCTTCTCCCTTTGCATTTCAATGAGCAACTAAGAAAAACGTTTAATGAGTTTATACATGGTTTTTCCGTGTACAATTTACTCTCACTATAAATGGGTGTACATCGATCCGCATGTTTGTTTTTTATTCATATTTGATATTTATTTTTATGTGGAGGCAAGTTGAACTGAATCCATTTTTCATTAAAAGCAAAGTATTGAACATATTTCTTGTCTAAAGTTCAAATACCTTTGTTCCGGTCTACCAAAATGTCAAATAAGCTACACAGTTCTCAAGCCTTGAGACAGTGAACCCGTCACAAATGACATCATGGATTTAGTCATTCAGACATACTGTAAATGCATAATGCAGCCACTGGCACTTATTAAATGATGTTATTTTGATGCAATACCGTTTGTAAAATTCCAAGCAAAGTTTCGAAAGACAGACAAGTCGAAAAATCAACGCAACTCGATAATCTGAGGATTCGGTGTGGGTGGCGTAACATACTGTCGTCAAAGTAAGATGAATTTGGATTTTTGTTTCTCAAAATTTCAAAATTGTTTCCAGAAAAACTTTTGGACCGATGTCAAACACATGCAAACCCAACAACTATTACGATTTACATACGCGATATTAAAAAAATGCAATACAATCGATTTAGTTGATTTAAAGATTACTGTCGTTTGAATTAAAGATCAAAATTTCAGATGTAAAAAACATCTATCGGACAGATTTCAACCAAATAAGCAATAACCCTTACGATTTACATCAGTATTACCAAACATTCATTTAAATCGATTAATAATCACGATTAATGATTAACGATTACTAATTATCAATCATCAATCTCTAATTAAGTAAGCTTGGATTTTTGGTTAATCATCAATTAACCGTTTTCGAAAATCAATCACCAATCAAAAAGTAATTGTAATCGTATTTGACAATTCATCAAAATGTAATTTGTAAATTTAATCGTAACTGAAACTTTACGGAAAATTAATTTTTAATTATAACCGTAAATGATATTTTAGTAGAAAGTAATTTGTAATCGTATTCATCAATCACATGTTTCCCAAAGTAATCCCTAATCCTAATAAATAATAGGGAATTTGAAATGGAGCAAAATTTTCTGTTTGTCTCGCCTGATGACGTTAGACTCGTTGTAGCCAAAAACTTGTACATTAAAAACTTATTAATACACACCTGGTCACCAATCACCACATAAAGCAATTATTATTATTTTGTTATGTCATTCAGTTAAAACTTACTACAAGTTCGTAGCTTTTATTTTTTGTGGAATACAACGAAGTCTCACAAAGTGAAGCTACGATTTATTTTAAGAATACAACAATTTAATCTATGCCATATAAAAAATACGGATGACGTCTCACCGCTCGCAACGATTGCTTTGTCTGCTCAGCGATTAACAAAAGCAACAAGTAACAAATTTTTAAAAAGAGTCACTATTGTAATGTTCAATTAAACATTTTATAAAAAGGCAATCATTAGGTGTAATCAATCATTTAATAATTTTCTAAAAGTTAATAATTAGTTGTGATCGACAACTAAATAATTTTTTAGTAGATATCCGTTAATTATAGTAGACAATTAAACATTGTTAAACAAAAATATAGTTAATCGTAATCAACAATGAAAATAATCTTGAAAGTAATCGTTAATTGTAATCATCAATGACAATTATTGTTAAAGTAATCGTTAATTATAATTATTAATTAGTAGTTACAATTCAATTAATCGTCAATTGTAGTTATGAATTAATTTGGGCTTTGAAGTAATCATTAATTGTAATTTGTAACCACAAAATTCGAAATTGACATCCCTGCCTGTCAGTACACAAATGCTTGGTAATTCTAGCTTAAGTTAGAATAGAGTAATTTGCGACAGTATCACAAATGCAAATAGTAACTATTTGTTAAACCTAATGGAGGAACTTGGGTTTATTGTAGTTAATGGTTCGTGTAAGTTGGATGGAATCGGTGAATATACGAATGTAGATCCAGGGCAAAGTACGGCAAACCTGTCTTCTAAGTACACTTTCTGTCAACCGTATTATGGATTTCAGTGTTACTGACATTACTCTAAGTGACCATCTACCTTGTAAAATTTCTTTATCCTTGTCTTGTCATAAATGTGAATCTATGAACGATAAAAATGACTAAATGTGACAATATCATATTAGAAGCTAGAATATAAACCCATGTCAAGAAGCAAAAACAATATAAGTTTAATTTAGTCCAAGATTTATTAGTTAATTGTTATAGCAGTTCGGAGTTGGGGGAACAATACGTATGTACCAAACATCTAGCTGCAATGTAAATGTATCAAGACTGACCAGCGGGATCATCTTTTCTGTCTCACTATCTTTATTTTCCTCACCCGGTGTATGTTATTCCGCACTTAAGGATAGGATCTCAATAGCGAGATCATCCATGTTAACTGTCTTCGAATTATGCCAGAGTGGTAATATGTACTCTTGGTACAAGCTGTTTGGCACAACATAAAAAACTCGATATAACGGATTTCCAGAAAACGATAAAATTTGTCCGCTATTAAATGTCCGTTCTATGCATATAACCGATAAAATCAGTTATATAATTTCTGAAATTACAAACCAGACTGGTTATGCATACTGACTTAATTTCTTTAAAAATTACAATATGCAAACACCTGACTAATAATATAATAACTAATCAAGTAGAAACTTCGAATTGATTAAATATAGAAGTATAACAATTATATTTCGACACACAGAAACTTAGTGATTTGTTGCTGAACTACAGCAGAGAGTTCATCGACTTATCGGAAATATACGTGGTATTCTATCATTTGGGTCAGTTTTTGTGATCACTTAAAACTTTCTTTCAAATATCATTCATGTGGATTATGATAGAGCACATAATCTTGAGAGATCCCAATTTGAATTTAAAAAAAAATAAGCGCCTTTTCTCCTAAACTCTGTTTGATTTTTTTGACATTTTAACACGGTGAACAAATTGCAAGCTATAAATCTTAACTAATGTAGGTATGCACTACAATGATACAGTTTCAACATGACTGTTCATGATACATGGATATATGAGTAATAGGCTAATTACTAATATTCTGGTTTAGAATCCTTTTAATGGAGTATTCCTGACTACTAAAAAATTAGATACAAAAGGCTGCTTCAACTGCATGGTCATAATTCCTTACATTCTGAGTACAACTGCCTAAAATATATCGAGGACTTGGTAACCAAATACGGTTTTCAATGTGTATTCACTCAACAATGCCCTTATACACTATGCTAATATTACGAAAATACTTATTTCAATTAATGAATCCGATAATGAAGATGAAATCCAGCGGGTTGTTTGTTCATCAAGTGACCCTCTTTACCAGCACGATTACGATTTAAACAATAAATTGTAACTCAATGCAAATATAGGTTTTATCTTTAGGACTTAATAAGGTTATGGTTTAGGATTTTATTAATGAAAGACGACAGACTTCCTAAAAATTGTTACAATAGGCTTCTGTAATTGCACATCCAACAGTCCTTACAACCGAAATACAATGGGTTGGAATCTATTGAGGAAACACTTTCCAAGTATGGTGTTCAATAGGTATTTGCACAATTTAAAATGTCCATATACCTTGTATGCTAATATTTCTAAAATACTCTTTACAATTAATGAATCGGATTGTGAGAATGATATTTTGAGGGTAGTACACTCCACTAGCTCCACTATGCACAAACAGGTTTACGATGTGAACAACAAACTCTATCTCAACTTAAACACAAGCTTTGTTTTTCAGTGTATTATAGCACAGGTTAGAAAAAACTTTGGAATAATTGCACACAAGTTTCAGCGAATTGCATTTGATAACAATATATACATATACTGCGGAGCCCGTCAATCTAATAATTTAAACCATTTTCTGTTAGTTTGCAAGCCAAGTGAACCCCTTAGACGTAAGCATAGTAGTATGCATTACAATGATTTGGTCTCTTTACTGAGATATCTAAACAACATTTTTGTTATTACATTTTTTATTGTCTGAAATGTATTGCAAATTTTTATGATAGGTAATTCCCAGTACTGAAATAAAACTGACCCAAGATTGGTCGATTTATTGACATTTTGTAAGAATGAAACTTCCCATACTGAATGCCTACACACACGTCGGCGGGAACGTCATGAAGATCCGAAAAACACAGCAACCATAGGACACTGCTATGTACAAACAGGACAAACCTGGATTTTGGGGTAGGTACCCCAAATATTAGAAATCATTTGCTTCATGTGCAACAGACGAGATCGATCTCGAAGTTTGGGATGCTGAAACTAAATGCCACGAACAGAACAAGTGACATAACAAGGATACCATTGCTGGCCCCGAGATTGAGGGAAAATGGATCCTAAGAATATTGAAACGATTTCAATCAACCACAGTGATTCGCTGTTCCAGGACTAAAACAAGATACACACTTTAATTTCAATTGTTGAACAAGTAACTTGCTCTTATGAATAAATACTTTTCAACCCTCAATTGCAGAAGCTCCACGCCGTCTCCACAGAAAAGCGTTACCATCCTGAAATTGACAGAATACCAGGTGTAGCATCAGAATCATAAGGATTTACCACGCCATATTCTAGATCTTCAGGGTAGGTTTTCATCTTCCTTTTCTCCGTGAGAATCATGTTTCGGCTGGAAATTTGATTTTGTCAGCGGCTTCGTTAGAATGTCGGTAGCTAGTCTCTCGGTCTCCATGTGGTTTATCTCAACTTGCTTGGTTTCTACTTGCCAATGAATGTTATGAGTAAGCGGTAGTTTAATGCGGGAGTTGCTACTCTGGCTACTGTGAGGGAAGCAACAAAAATACAAATTAACAGCAATCCCCAAGTTATCACAACCAACTAAACTCATAAAAATAAATAATAATGATTGAAGTTCAATTGCTAAGCCACGCAAGGAAGAAATGTCTCCAGTCCACGCTATAGTTGGGTAACAATAATATAATAGAATTCTTTATTGGAATCTGTTAGAGTTTAGAGTACAAGTTTACTCAACGCCGCCCTACGTAACACTGAGGCAGTCGAACCTGGAACACACATAAGAAGATGTGTTCCAGTACCTTCTCATTGGAATATTCAAAGTAACAGAAAGAAGTGTCTCCAGTACACGCTATAGTTGGTTAACAATAATATAATAGAATTCTTTATTGGAATCTGTTAGAGTTTAGAGTACAAGTTTGGCTCTCCGGTTGTTACATGAATTTGTTTAAACGTTAACCCTGGCAAAACTTCGTCCGCCAACGTAAATGGTCCAAACAACTTTTTACTAAGTTTTTTGCTATTTTTTTCTCAGCGTTTGATAAGATATGCGTTCGTAGAAGTATTTTATCCCCCACTTTAAATTTACACGGCTGACGTTTTTTATCATAATACTTATTTTATGACAAATACGATGTGCGTATATTTTTCAGCACCCAGTCTCTTAATTTACTCAACTCAATAGGCAACCAAGCAGATATTTGTTCAGCAGTTAAACTTCCTAGCTGCTGGTGCAATTGCCCGATCAATCGGCAACTGTATCATCCTACCTAAATTGAGCAAATCAGAACTACAGTCTAATGATTCTCTCACCATAGTTCTAAGTGTGAGTGCAAACTTCTGGAGATGTACGTTCCAGTCTGATTGTCGTTTGCCACAAAATGCTGTAATCATGCTCTTAAGGTCACGATTACTTTGTTCCACCTGATTTCCTTGAGCATGATAATATGTAACCGTTTTGTGAGAAATACCCGATCTTTTAATTTGTTTCGTAACCTCTAGCATATTATATGTTGGAACTCTGGCACAAACCAAGCCATCTTCTAACTCGTAATTGTGCTTACCTAAAATTTGTACATTATTCTGTAAGCTATTTATAATTTTAGCTAAGTCTTCTTCGCGCTGAGCTATTTTTATTCTGTCCCTAGTGATTTCGGATGCTAAATAATTTACATAGGGAATCATTTCACCTTCTGCTATGTCTTCAAGGAGTTGATCAGGCTTGCTTGATTCCTTTACGGCATTAAGAGGTTTAAAATTATCTTTTTTCTTTGCTAGAACGATATTGGAATTGTAAGGTGATGTGGACCTTTGAATAACTCTAGCTGCTAATAACTTTTCCACTTCCCCAGTTATAATTTTTAACTGTGCTGGGGGATACCCTCTAAGTTTTGTTTTGGGAATAGCATTATCTGGGCAATCAATATGGTGATTGACCCAATCTGTGACACCTATTATTCCATCTGTTTTACTATACTAAACATGATGCAACATCTTGAGCATTGCTTACTGGTTGTAGAACTATGTGGCTCTGACTGATTTCCATCTCTGGAGCTTTGACCTGACTCTTCTTTCTTAAAATAGGATCTACTTTTGCCTCTATAACCTCCGGGTTCTCCACCTCTATATGACCCTTTACCCTTGCTGGAGTCCTGCCTATCATATTTAGGCTTGAATTCTTTATGCGAACTGTTGCTGTCAGCATCACCTTCTTTACCTTTCTCTTTCCCAGCATTTCCAGTCAAAGGAGGAAGACTAACTTTGCCTTGCTTATCTAGTTTTTGAGATTTATGCAAATTTCTCAAAGCATCCTCTGCTGCTGCAATCAATTTTCCTGCTGTAGGATTTCCTTGGTCGGGGTCCCATTTGATTGTCTGATAAATCCTATAATGCAAATCATGGAACGCTCTACGTAACCTATCGGACAGTGACTCTTTACTGTCGACCTGAGTGGCTAAGAAAGTCGTCTCATAAACATATTCAGCCACTGGTTCGTAATGCTTCTGAGTTTTAGTTGCCAATAACCTCACTCGCTCCTGTTTATCATAAGCTGTGTCGAACTCTGCTGCAAATTCTTTCTTAATTTCATCCCAGGTTGTTGCAGCTGTGACGGTATTTTCATACCATTTTAACATGTCACCTTTAAAAAAGCCACCTAACAAATATACATACTTATCTTGGGTATGGTGCTGCAGTTAGAAATATTTTTCGACCTGAGTAAAGAAATATGTAGCTGTCATCCGTTTATTTTCATAAACGGGCACTTGAATATTCGAGTTTGACAAGATGACATTATTACTAGGGCCTTGAACTGGAATATTTCCACCAGTTTTAGCTGTTGCTGCTGTAACCGTTTTCAGTAGCTTATCACATGCTAATTCTGTCTGCTCTGATGTCCTCATGTGCAATTTACTATCATCTTTGCCCTTCTGAACATATGCGACAACATACGCTTGTTGTTCTGGAGGTAGAGATTGGTACCATGCCTCTGCCATATTGATATCAGTTTGCTTATTTGAATTTTCGGAGCTACCATTGGATCCTACTTGTTTCTGCATGTTTGCGTATCTACGGCCTCGTTCGGAATTAAAATCTACAGCCGAACTAGTTTGGTTAATGATGGTGCGATCTGACTTTCTCATAAAAACCAATGAGCACGAATGCTACCTGGCCATACACTTAATACACCGTTTATAAAATATTAAAATTAACCGTAAGATAATCCGACTAATTTTCCGTGCACTGTAGCAATTAAAACTTACTCTGCATAAAAATTCCTTACTTAAAATATTAAAATTGTAATGCAAGTACTCCTGGTCCTTGGAAAAACTGTAACAGCCTAATCCTTGACCTTAAGTGTTACCTAGTCAATAACCTCTGGCTTTTCCAGTAATGCTCGTTATTATACGAAATATTGCCGTACTTGTTTATGTTACAACCCTTAGCATGACAATGTACATATCTGACTGCTAAATTACGACACCCTTGAAATAGTCTCCTAGTCTTTCCTTATAAAAATAGCTTTGATACTGTGGTTCAAACAATTTGTATCATTGGCATTCAATTTTAAATCAATTGTTAATCTGTGCTAAACTGCAACTATTTAACCTTAAATAAAATTATTAGATTGCTCGAGATTCACTCAAGCAATGTAAGGATTTACGGCTACGGATACACGGAGCCTGAAATTTACGTTAACCTGATCTTGGTTGGAAAAAACAATCAGACTTCAACATCCATACAAAATTGTAGTTCGGGATAAGCACGGTCGCCAAGGTATGAGTAAGCGGTAGTTTAATGCGGGAAATGCTACTCTGGCTACTGTGAGGGAAGCAACAAAAATACAAATTAATAGCAATCCCCAAGTTATCACAACCAACTAAACTCATAAAAATGAATAATAATGATTGAATTGCCAATGCTAAGCCACGCAAGGAAGAAGTGTCTCCAGTCCACGCTATAGTTGGGTAACAATAATATAATAAAAAAATTTATTGGAATCTGTTAGAGTTTAGAGTACAAGTTTACTCAACGCCGCCCTAGGTAACACTGAGGCAGTCGAACCTGGAACACACATAAGAAGATTTGTTCCAGTACCTTCTCATTGGAATATTCAAAGTACCGCGTTGGGTCCACCAACCCGTGTATGAGCAAGGAGCACTCTTCCTTACAATGTGATTGAAGAGTACATCTATGTGTGTTGTCCGGTCGTGGAATATCGGATTTGCAACTACACTTATGCTGCTTTGGTTGTCCGTGTACATTGTGATGGGCAAGGTAGCATTGTATATATGCATATGCGAAAGTAGGTTTCTCGGCCGTTCGTTTTATTTCCCTGCTTTTCAAGAGCTACATACTCAAGTTTGACTTCGACCACTCCAAACCAAAGGAGATTCGGGGCAAAAATTATTCTTGGATATTCGAGGATTTCATCCCCAGAGTGGTCTAAATTAACCTAACCTTTCAGGGTAACTATTCATCTGAGTGCAGCAAAGCCCAAGATAGAAGGGGCGTCAAAAAGTATGCGAGTACGTTTTGCAGCTGTAAGGTGCTTTTTTCGTACACTTGAAAGTTACGTGCGAGTTAATTAACAGCGTATGTGACGTCTTGTTGCGTGCAACGTGCAATAAAGAGCAGGGATCCAACCAATTCTTGATATGTTAGAGACGGATCGTGTTTCCCGGAAAACAGATATGCTTCTCAATTTGAGTAGGAGTGCACTGGTATCTGCGTTCTCCCCACATCCTCTAATCTGAACCGCTGGGTGACTTTCATGGCATGAATCTGATAGACTATATTTGTTTTAGTCATTGTCATCTCCAACCCAAAAACTGTCTACACTTCCTTTGTTGACGTCATCGTTAAGGTTGCTTCTAGTTTCTTGATAATCAAGTACATGAAGCTCTCGTTGTCTGCCACAAGTAGCCCATCGTCCACGTATAGAGCGAGATGCATTTTTGTTGATTCAGTATTATGCAAAAATAAACAAGTCATATGCTGAATTTGTTAAGACAATTTTAATCAATTTATCCGTGATGACTTTATGCCAGTTCATGGGACTTTGCTTGAAACCGTAGAAATCTTTCGAGGTTTTCACCGACTTCAAATTCTTCCAGCTGTTTTATGTAGATTTCCTCTTCCAGATGAGCATTCAGAAAACTTTTATCGTCGAATTGAATATTGTAATATTGTTTAGTTGTTTCTTGCCTACGATAAAGAAACGAACCCGCACTGTTTGAACTTACTACAGGTGCAAAGGTCCCATGAAAACCTTTTGTCCGTATCCCGTGATCATAAGTCGAGCCTACTTGTGATGCCAACGTTTGGCCATTTTTTCTCAACAGATATCCACCAATTTTTCAAAAGTTGGGTGTTGTACGATTTCTTTATTAATCGCTAATTTTAATTTGGCTATTAAATTCCTGTCGATTGACTTCTTCCAGCTCGAACTTGTAGCAGTTGCATTTAAAATCTTTGTAGACCTTAGGTACCACGTGACTACTTAGCTCTCCAACCTGCGAATCATCGTCAAGTCCTCGAAACAATCCAGCTTGCACACGGGTGCCAATTACTCCCTCAGGTGGATAATCCCTACTTCCCCGCAACCGGTGGAGGTGAAGGTATGACTAATGTGTTATTTAAATATCTTGATGCTTCAGCAATTTCTACCTCGAGTACCTGACCGACTTTCTCGGTCCAGGATTGAGTAGTGTCATTATGGATGGACTTCAATTCCTCGCCCTTTTCCGTATCTGAGTTTAGAGTGGCATCCCCAGCATCAATGATCAGAGTATGACTGTCTCTTTCATTCTCATGGGTTGAGGGTCTGGATTTTGTAACAACGGGCCCTTCTCTCATCTTGGAGACTGACAATAGAAGTCAAATTTTTCAGTCGAGAGGGGCTTATTGACCTGAGCGTCTCCTTGTATTTCTTGGTAATACTTCCCGAATGAATCAGGTATTTTCCTCAGAGGTTTACGCGTATGTCGGGGTGGAGAGGGGAGTCCTGGGCCGGGCTTTAGCTGGTTCATGGAGCGGATTGGGTACGAACTGGATCCGTGTGGTTTTGATCCAACCTTCTCAAATTTATGCAAAGCATAAATATTAACATTAAGTTGTAAATTATTATTAATCTTTATTAAAAGTGTTTCAAGGAGTCAATATTAAATACTGGTTTTCACCCTTGACACTGTCACTTCATCCAGATACATACATACAAGGTTACAGTCATAAAACAATTATCAGTCGTAAGGAGTTTAAACAAAAATATTAAGTACCTGAATCATCTCTTTCAACCAGAATATGCATAATTAGGAGTTTGTCAAGTACTCTAGATGCGAAGTCACGCATAAGACACAGAGTAGGGAGATCATTCCATGCTTTGACACACATACATTATGTTCTTTTAAATAATAGACGAATTGCAACACTATGATAAATTAAAATAGTACTAGAGCATCGCGAACAACCTGACATTATTTTTGACGAAAGCATTCTATTGACAGTTGATTGTACTCCCATAGTGTACAAGTTGATACATAAACTTGCATCTGTAGTATCTGAAACGGTCAGATATAGATAGTATATTATAGTGTTCATATAGTTGGGACATAGCTAAAACATTTTTATCGTTACGATTACGAGAATGCAATCTCAAAAGGAAAGTATCTAATTTACATAGCATTCGATTGATTCGCGACTTGCAAGTATTGCTCCAGATGAGTATGCAATAATCAATGTGACTGAGAACAAAGGAATTAATCAATAAACGTTTAGCACTGTCATTTAAGTAACGCTTGACCCTAACTAAAGAACCCATAGATTTCGATAATTTTTTAAGACAATATTCAACATGATCTTTGTAGCTAATTTTTTCATCCAATAAGACACCCAAATATTTAAATACCCAAACTCTTTCTAGCGGTTCACCGTTTACATACAACTGATAGTCAGTCTCAATTGCAGTCGGAAATTTGTTAAAAATGACTTATTTAGTTTTAGAAATACTAATAGTTAGGGAGTTGACATTGATACAACTGTGTACAGCAGATAAACAGCTCTGCATACGTTCAAATAATCTTAGAATAAAAGTATCATGTACAAATATAACAAGGTCATCTGCATAAAAGACAGCCAACAGTAAGATGTTCATTTAAATCAGCGAAAAACATCATAAATAAGTATGGGCCAAGTATCGAACCCTGAGGTACTCCATTCACATCATTGTAGGTATCTGATACAAAATTATTTTAAATTTTCGGTTATGTAGATAGATAGGTTACGAAGAAAACATATATTACGAGAAGACCTAGTTTGTAGGGTATGTAGTAATAATATACGGGACACCGAATTAAAGGCTTTCTTTAGGTCAATAAACAGCCAATACTTTTACCAAAGGAGCACTGAGGCACATGCAGATTTTATGCATAAAGACCAGCACAGCAGTCACACATGAACGATGACGCCTAAACCCATGTTGATTTTCATCTAGCCTTTTCTCACACTACCACAAAGTGCGTTTATATATGATCTTTTTAAACAGTTTGCTTAAGAAGAGCAACCAATGTATTGGTCGGTAGGAATCAGCTTCCGACCAAGGCCCTTTCCATTTATAGATAGGTGTAATATGAGCAGTCTTAAAATACGAAGATAGACAACCTAGGGAAAAAACATACTAAATAAAAGCATGATTGTGGTAACCAGGGTCACCTGTAGAAATACGTGGAGATTAATAGTGTCATAAGAATTGTCTTTGGGGCTAAGAGTTATGAACGCATTCCAGATTTCTTTGGGTTCAATAGGCATGTAAATACCTTTCATAACCAGGGACAGTTTGAAATGCAAAATGCCATTGTCATTTTAATCGCATGCTACGGTAAAAGAAGTGGCTAGTTCATTACATATTTCCTTAGGCTCATTAACATATGAACTCGTTGTGCATAATTTTCTCATTTGAACCAGGTTTCCTAACAATACCTAGAACTTCATCTACGAACTTATTTGCCTAATCTATTTAGAGTCAAGAAATTATACTCAGGTATATTGTATGTACCCAAGTCAGTTTGGGACTCAAAAAGGTTTCTACAAGAGAACATGTATCTATAGAGTAGTCAGAAATAATACTCTTTAACTCTTCAAGTTTGTAAGCTGCAAAATTATTAATATTTAAGAAGAAATGAATGACAGGGTACGCTTATCTCCCCCGCTTGATGGGTCTGGTCCAGCTACATGGGGTAATCTTAAGAGTCGTATGTCTATACTGTCATTAGATATTTTTTACAGGAAGTCCAATTTTTCCTAATAGCGATTGAAAAGGTACATTTTGTAAAAACGATTCCTCTTTGGATTTTGAAAATTAAGTTAGATTACTTGAAAAAGCATTTGCTTTTGCCTGGCTACTGGATCGACGACTATGAGTTTTGCAATGACTTTCATCTTGCAAGTTAGAGTAGGCGGAAATCACTACTACGCGATCCCAACTGACAATATGCGAAACGGCTCAAGTCGTGTACGTAAAGTTATTATTTCAACATTTTAACGAGGGAAGCCGTGCATGCTTTGTATTTTTTT
The DNA here is from genome assembly GCA_947179485.1 of Allacma fusca. Classification (NCBI taxonomy): domain Eukaryota; kingdom Metazoa; phylum Arthropoda; class Collembola; order Symphypleona; family Sminthuridae; genus Allacma; species Allacma fusca. Next base: position 22,336,065 of record OX359245.1, read on the forward strand.
CTCCGCTAGATGGTTGCGTAGTGCCCGGGACCGTGAAGCGTGTAACGGGTGTGGGAACGAAGATGTTTCCGGTTCCCGACGGGAACACAAATACCTTCATCAAGCTTGAACCCGTTCCCAAACCCGGTCCCGAAATCCCGGGTCTGCTGAGCATGTTCCTGAACCTGGTCCCAAAGTATTTGGGAACAACAATTAGACACCCGAACTCGAACCCGATTCTGAACCCAATTCCCGGGTGTATCCCGATCCCAAAAGTAGCTCTAGCCCCACATGTATTAAGCATTTGATGTTAGGCCAACTGCCATCTACAAAACAGCCACCGGGCCAACTGCGACTAGGACAACCGCCACTAGGCCAATTGCCCCTTCCTTTAAAACTGAAAATTTTGGCCAACTGCCTCCTGGCCTACTGCCAATTTCATTGTTAAAGTCTCATGCTAATGCACATGGTAGGGACGCATGCTAATGCAAGTAGTAGAGACCCGTGCTAATGGACATGGTATAGAGACCCATGCTAATTGCTAATGCACATGGTAGAGACCCATGCTAGAGCACAAGGCAGAAAACCATGTTAATACACATGGTAGAGACCGAGTATATGATTTTATGTGACTGAGCATACGACTTTATTATGTGACTGAGCATACGACTTTATTATGTGACTGAGCATACGACTTTATTATGTGACTGAGCATACGACTTTATTATGTGACTGAGCATACGACTTTATTATGTGACTGAGCATACGACTTTATTATGTGACTGAGCATACGACTTTATTATGTGACTGAGCATAGGACTGTAACATGTGGCTGAGCATAGGAGTTTGTAATGTAACTTGAGGAATTATGAGGCAGTTGGCCTAGAGGCAGTTGGGCTTAGGGGCAGTTGGCCGCGAATTCGGGAGATGCTGGCAGTTGGTCATAGAGCAGTTGGCCGAGGTGGCAGTTGTGGGGAACCTGTCCGTTGATTTAAACTTTCGCGGCTTTGGCTTTACAATTCAAACATTCGCGGCTCATGTCACTGTATCAAGCCGCTATGTACTATATTATTTCGCTATATAGCTAAGCAAGTCGGTGGTATATACAGCAAGCCGGGAAGCACAGCGGGCTGAAACGTCGCAGATGAAAGCTTTTTCAGCTCGCTCAGCTCGCTGTGCTTCTCGGCATATACAAACTGCTTGCAGCATACTGGAAGCTCGCAATATTACGCAATTTTAGATTATCACTTAAAAGCGCTAATCATAATTATTATAAACATTAGACAAATCATCAAATTTGGATTAAATTAAGTCTGGTAGTGAGAAAAACTACGTTCGGTTACAGCACTGACGAATTTGAGGAGAGGAGAATTTTAATGACTGAACTTTTTACAAATAAGTGTGGGATTCTTATTAGGAAAAAGCAAATGGAATTGAAAGTACTTATTGCAACAGTTTTTATATACAACGTCAGATAAATTCTCAGAATTTGTATTGCTGAAGTTGTTTGCTCACTATTTTTTAATTACAAGCCTTTACATCTACACATTTGATCTTTATATCCCCTAAAAATATCATTAGGAATTAAGGATTGATTTGTAGGAACAATGGCCTTTAGTAACAATAGCAATTGAAAAATGTTTCGCTAATATAAATTCCTTCACTTTTCCTATTTTAAATTATCAGTGCGTCCAGTGTCTGAGGCTTCAGTTACATTATTACGATTGACAACTGATTGTGAGATATACAAATTATAATAACATAAAAAATCATATTTGATCCGCTAAGGGGTGAAGCACCATACAGTGATTCAACAGCAAGATTTAATAACAATGTTGGTTGGTATTAAGTTGATCAAGCGATTAGTTAAATTCTCCGTGTATAGCCAAATATTGAGTTTGGGAGAGAACTTTAGTGGGCTGGAGCTTTGTACCATAATTTTTTGATGATGAATTTCCAACTAGCTTTTTGAAACGAATTGTTAGTCTTACAATTAATAGTTCACATGTCTTATATGAGATTACTTTGCCCAGCGAAGCGGGCTATTAATATTAAACCTTCTCGACATGCCATGATACGAGATCTATAGCAATTTACGGTTTTGTGTATATTCTCACAATTCTCAAGTAATTGCCCCTGTGCGAAGCACAGGGCTTTTACTAGTTTAAATTATTTCAAACCAATTCCGTAAAGCTAAAGCAGCAAAACTACATACAAACATTAATAATAATCATAAATACAAACATTTTTCCCCTTTGATTGTTTACAGGCTGATAGGCGGAACGTTTAATGGCACCCAATCCACTTGTACATGCATACAAAATTTTGCAAATAGACGTCATAGATAACTGATTTTCAGTTTTTGATTGAGACCGACTTTTCACTTCTTAATTTATTAGGCATTTCCTACTCATTTCGTCATCTCAATAGCTCTCAATTCATTTATATCTTCTTACAAATGTCCACCTTCTCCTAATCAACTACCAAAACACAAAATAACTTACCATCATGCATGTGTAACTACCTGTACGATTCGCATAAGTGACGTCCCGTGATGACCCTGTGGCGTCACCACAGTGTCCCCTCAGGCTATATTTCAGAAATACCTGTTTATTACTTGTTTAAGGCAATGTGTTCCATATAATACCAGGAGCTTAAATTAATTTTTAGGGGCCATTCGGGTAACAGGATACCAGGTCTAGGTTAGCATGGTTAAATGACGATTACTGCCGTTTTTGTTGGCCGGTGTTGTTTGGCCAGTTGTGTCGGCCAATTACTTGCCGTTTGGTATCATGCAGGTATGTCACACAAGCTCTATGTAATTCAGTCACAAAGTACTACATTACGAAGAAGTTTTATACAAAATTTCGGTGAATCCTTTTCTCCATTTCTGTTTTGTCATAATAATTCCTTATCCATTCTTACTTATATATACTTCCTAAAACATGTTTCACAAACAGCATACATATTAGCTACATAGTAAATGCAGTAGTATATACATGGCATAAGTATATTCAGAAACACTTCGAAAAAACCGGCAGACGTTTACAACGTGCTATACAGTTCATCAAATATCTCAATTCTAAAAAGTAAATTTCAAACTTGACCATGAACTTGACTTGACCATGAAAGTCAAGTATTTTTTTTGATACGATCTTGAACCATGGCGACTCATGTTCAGTTAATTACTTGAAATTTCATGGTCAAGTAATCAAGTACGTTTTACGTCTCTTGAACATGATCATGTACAGGAAAAACTGCACTTGACTTGACCATGACTTGACCATGACTTGACCATGACTTGACCATGACTTGACCCGAACATACATGTATACACACATGTACAGGGAATTTCCTATATAGTGGTTCCCAAGGGATAACAAAATACCTGCCCATATATGGGCATGCCAATGTATGTTACTACTATACATAATGAAAATGTAGTACAAGGGAAAATTTAAGCATGTCAATATAAAGAGAATGTTGTCCAAGAGGAAACCGCTATATAGGAAATTCACTGTATATATATACATGTATAGGTATACTTAAACTAATTCAATATCTTGTTTTCACATGTTCCCAAAACTGTAAATAGTATTTAAGATAATTATTAACAAAACAAAATTTTATTTGAAAATGATTTATCAAAGGATCTTGCTCAATGAGGCAAATACTATAATGTCAGTTGTTACATTTAGTAACAAATTTAATTGCAGCCAAACTTGCATGCCGAGCATGAGTTGAAACTTGTTGAAAAATAAAAAATGTTATTTTGAAAGTTTCTGCGCCGTGTCTTTGACATGCACAACTTTATTTTACTTGAATCTGTACATGAAATACTCATGGTTCATGGTCACGTTTTTACATTATAAGACTTGACCATGAACATGACTTGACACTCAAGTAATATTCTCCAGCCTGATCATGACGCTTACTTGACTTCAAGTATCATGGTCAAGTTTGTAAATTTCTTGACCATGACCTGAATGCTCAAGTTATAATTATTTTTAACCTGACCATGACTCGAACTTGACCATGACTTGAAATACTCATGGTCTACTTGAACTTGTGCACAGCACTGTTCTAAACGTATCCAAATACTGGGGAACAATGGTTGGGGGTGCGAGCAAATAGCCTCGTTATACTCGTACCCGGCGGGTATATGTATACCCATTTTCAAATCCTTGTATCCGTACCTATGTGTACCCGTATCCAAACCCGAATTTGTAAGCCGACCAAATTGTACCCAGGTAAAACCATAAATAATTCGGGTGCACTAAATTGGTACCCGGGTAGTACCCATATTCGTTTAACCGAGTAATACCCATAGGCGTGCCGGACACTGGATACAGCTACCCATATTAGGTACAGGTTATAGAGGAGCCACCAGTACTTATTTTATAAGTACTGTTCTTATTTCGGACACGCTTATCTTATATCTTATGGAGTGGCCATAAGGTACTGATATTTGGTCGAACCCGTTTCTTAAGTGCGAAAGTAATTTGAATTGTAAACCAGCAAATATTGCAGAGTTTTTCAACAAAGTACATAAGGGTGATTGAATACTATTAATTCCGTCGTAAGCTTCTAGTCGTAAGCTAAACCGTGCGACACTTTTGTTCCATCCGCAGTTTAATTTTTGAAACGAAATGTATTTTCTAATTATGTTACGATGTTCAATCTCACATTGTGTATATCTTATACACTTCCAAATGATTCTTCTACAGTAAACTGCAGATTGTCACGGAACAGTTGCAATTTTAATTCAGATAGGACAAAGCATTATCACTTTATCCAACCGCGTTCAAAGGATGAAAAGGAGCTTTACCGTAGGTATTGTTTGAATCTTAAAAGTTGTCCAAAGAGTCGAATTTCAAATGGCTCAAAAATATTAAACAACGGAAAGCAGTTTTTCGGTTCGTAAATGTCATGTTTTTACGCCGAATTCCTTCATAAGTTTCTAAAAATAATACGGACAATCTTATGAATTCAGATATATTTGTAAAGTAAGTACATTACTACACGGTATAACTTTTCATCTAACAATTACCACAAAAAGGTGAGCATACTAAGTCTGGAAAAATCTTTCTTATTTGAAGACCTAATAGAAGCGGTGAAATCACTTCAGGTTAGTGTCCCTCATGAGTACAGGTTTTACCCGGGTATTTGGGTACAGGTTCAGGTACAGGTGCGTATCAGGTACAAACCTTTTGTACCCATCCGGTTTGGGTACAGGTTCAGGTTCAGTCGTTAGATACCTTTCAGGTTCAGGTATGGGTATGGGTACAGGTACAAAAACCAATCTTTTGGGTGTAAACCCATCAGGTACGGGTACACACTGGGTAAATATATTTATACCTGAACCTGAATGTAAAATACCTGAACATTCAGGTACTTTTTAGTTAATAATTATTTCCAAGTAACACATTCAAAGGTGTTGTTGAGTTTAAAACAAATTAACCATTAAATTCCGCCATATGTATACGATGACGAGGTTATATACCCTACATTAGCTCGAATGGCGAGAGATGTTTTAGTAGTTTCTGGAATGGAGTACCGATAAAGCGAGCCTTCTCATATGGTCCAAATTTTCTGATGCATAAACTCTTATCAATGAGTGGACATACGATCAGGAAATGTTTTTGTCTCAAAGATTGACAGAAATTAAAATGTAGAGTTCGAAACCCAAAAAAATGTATTTTTTAAAGAAAAAATTGGTGTTGTTACTTTGGAAATCCAATAAATTAGTACAATTGAAAATATCTGGATAGGTTCAGGTACTTTTAAAATATACCCGGGTACATGTACGTTTTTGGGTACTTTTTGGGTACAGGTACTTTTCAGGTACAGGTACTCCTGATTTAGTTTGAGTACAGGTACAGGTTCAGGAAAATTAAACCCAGGTATTCAGGTACAGGTGCGGGTATAGGTTCAAAAAATCCATGTACCCATGATTCAGGTACAGGTTCAGGTCCAGGTACAACATTTTTGTGCCCATGCGGGGCACTACTTCAGGTGGACGTTGACAAAACGTTTCCAGAATACTGAAAATTAATTAACTTTCGCTGATAAACTGAATATTTCAAACTGATATACGTGGTTTTAGGTGTCAATTGCAATGTAGATTCTGAAAATATTTTTGCTAATGTAAGAAATATGGACCGAGCAAAAAATTCTCTCTAAGTTAATAATTCCACTCCGAATTGCAAATTATTGTCGACTTTCAAAACAAATTTTGCTCCTGCATGTACAACCAGTTTTTACAGAGTAATGAACTACGACTAGCTGCGAAGTCAAATCTAAAGTACATTTGAAAGAGCAAGTATTCTCAATAACTAAGGTACACACATTCATGCATATTTGGTAGTCTAATTATTTCTAAATATTAATTTTTAATAAATCGTAATCTTTAATTAATAGGTACTTATTTGACGTTTCGCAAAAGTGGCCCCTCTATACAGGTAACGATGCATTTTTTTGTTGTGCTCGAATTCAGGAACTGGTCCAGGTGCAGGCATTTCATTTAAATGTCCAGAGTACTTCAACAAGCCTAAACGAGCGTAAAAAAAAGGTATTTTAGGTAGTGGTTGTTTCTATTTAAAATACAGTATTTTATAATTGAGTTTTTTCGAGTGCCAATTGTATTTATTTTAGTATATAAGTTCATTGTTTGTTATCATATTCAGGTATTTAATAAAAATATTTTGTCATGGAAGATAAAAATTCTGGTTCCAATAAATCAGTTATGCGCAACTGACAATGACAATGAGTAAGTATAAATTATGTATGCGTATGCAGTGTAAATATACAATATACCAACATATTATTTAAATCTTGCCATCACAAAATTTAATGATCTATGGAAGAAATTATAAATTTACAACACAATGGACTCAAGCGTTGTTCAAATTTTGTTTTTTTATTGTTAAAACGGCCTAACTCATCAAAACAGATATATGACGTAGTTTTGGTCCAGCCTCTACATCTACCTTTCAATATCAGCAAGCTTTTAATGAACATGAATACATGCTGCAGATGTAGCTGCAATACTCTTGAATTACTCCGTAGGTTTTGTAGAACTTTCTCTGTACTTTCAATACGGTCTTGTACCTTTTAAATGGTATATGCATACTAAAGTACCTCCTTTTCCTCCTGGAATGGAAATGTTACTCCAGGAAAGTTTAAGTTGGGCCACCCTCTGTACTTGAAGCGTCTGCGTGGGCTCTACTCGACAAGAACACCCAAAATCCTCCTTACTACTTCTCTTGCAGCGTTGATTCAGTGAAGACATTTGTGAGAAGTCTGTGGCTCAACTATTCGCACTCTCAGCAATTCCGGCTATTCCTATCAAATTTATATTTCTGTCTTCTTGTATCAAGGTAAGCCTTCACATTTTTCCATTATTTTGTTTCAATTACATTCAAAAACTGCCTTTCAAAATTAATGAAAGGAAAACCTGTAGAAGTAGCTACAAATAAGTTGTTTAAACAGATTTGAATTTTGTTTTTTATGTCAATGAGAATCAACTATTGTCAAGTCACCCATAACGAGCAAATTTTATTCCTAAATTAACACTAAACTTAATCTCAGAATGTCAGAGGAATGCACTACACGTAATACTCAATAGCTCCTCCGAGTGCAAATTTCAGTTAAATACTACAACCTACAACAATCAACCCAGTGTCTTCTGGAATCATATATACTTATGAGGCCGAGGCTGAGTACACAATGGTGCACTCACAATCAGCTCACCTCGATTAATCGTTTCTTGCTTTGAAGTGAAATGCGGAAAGATGCCACCAGTTATTGCACTCTCTGATATTCTCAGTAATGAAACATGGGTAACGAGTCATACATTCCTTTCAAAGATTTGTGGAATAGTAGAGTTTCAATAGTGCGAAATTTTTAATTTTGGAAACAGGATTTTCTGCACGCTAGGTTAACTATGCCGAGTACACAATATTCTAGAAGAAACTGAATTACCACACACACTGGAATATTCTTGTATCCAGTAAAAAAGTCAGTTCTGGAGTTTCCACCATTTCTCCTCGATAAAATTGAACTGAAAACTACTGTTAATGATCGTGTAAATCGAAGCCACATACGTATCCCGGTCACATGAACCACAAATGTTACCCTATTAAATATTTCAAAAAATTGTATCAGCAATAATATGCGCAGCTTTATAACACCTTGCTGCTTATTTTCGGCTGTGTATATGCAAATATTTTGCAGAATTTTCTAAAATACAATTGACCTACGTCAAAGTATTGGTTCACAGCGCAGCATTGGAGTAAAACCAAGTCGCGATTTTTTTCCGGAAAACCTCTACTCAAATTTTTGAGTTTCAAAATATGAACTCAAAATAACTATTATTCACGCTATATTCACGCTATTCATTGATCATTGCGCAAAGTAACCTCATTCCTCATTTTTGCTTCTGAGAATGAATTGTTCTCAAGTTGCTTGTTATGTCAACCGCTCACGTCCACAATTATAAACTTATAGATTAATATAATCGTTCCTTCGCAAAACTTCCTATAAACGAGTCAAAAAATAATGTAAAAAATATTTATGGGAAAAAAATTCAAAATCCTTGAAATATTGCCACTTTACTTCTCAATATTATAATTCCCATGATACAACTGTAAATAATAGAAAATATAACAGAATAATCTTAAAACTCCCATTAACAACATAGCTGACTGAGGGAATAAAAGTATAACTTTTAGTGGACTCTTTAGACTTAATCATAATATAAAACCTTTCGGAATATAGCCTACCCGTTATTTGTTTTACACTTTTCAATCACCACATGGTCTATTAAGATATCTTTATATTGCACTTTGTGCATGCTTTATGCTGTGACACTCAGGTTTCCATATGGTACGAAAATCCACCAATGGCTTCAATTGGTCCTATTTTGCCAATTTTGAAGTAGGCATTTACGACTGCCCAATTCCTTTTCTTCAACCTACCTATGTTATAGCTAGGTTTTGATTATTACCTATTTTCTACCCTATTTGGTAGGAGAGTTCCTAAATTTTTACCTACCTTCCCCTTCCCTATATAGTAAACAATTTCTCTTGGCGCCTACTTCCTAGCCTATTTGCTGGTCATTTTTGTAGGGTAGGCGGTAGGCGACCATCAGTGCGCCTAAGGTTAAAATCTCTAAGAGAAGGGAAAGGGTCTAACTTAAAATTTCCCATGTTAAATCCTGTAGGAAATGTTCATTTTCAAAAGTCTGTGATATATAAAACAGATAAGAAAAATAATTTATGCCTGACACAGCATTTCATATGTTGATTGACATTAGTGGCACATTCCATTGCTGCTAAATTTTGTTAGAGAGTAACTACAGCTCAGCAAATATTTGCGCCCTAAAATGTTCCACAGGGGACCCGAATTTTTTAATGTAATTTCCAATATGAAATTCCAGAATTTCATTTTCAGCCACATTTGAAATCCAAAATTCATCATTATTAACAGCGACATTCAACTTTCATATGGAAACGCAAAACGGGAACATCCTTTTGTGCACAAAAATAATCACCAAGTAGTATTGCCAATCAGAAAAAGCACGTCTAAACACTTGTAAGGTTAGTATGTATGTACACCGAGTAAAAATTTTAAAAGTCGAACAGCAATCCACACTTTACCATTCCAGGTCAAGGACCCACTTGATTTTCCCAGGCTGCGTTAAGGATGGACTTGAAAGGAAGCACTAAATTTTCAAGTCTGATTATATGCTCAGGCTCATAGATGGGCGTTTTTCTCCCCCTCTGCCTCTTTGTGCGAGGGATGGAATATAGCCAGCTCGCACTCACCCTCGTCGTGAATCGAGCGACACGTTACGGGTTGTCCTCGTCGTCGTGAGGGGTTACTTTTCAAATACACACCTCTCCCTCGCACTCATGAGGGCCCTCGTTATTTTATATTACACGTAAATAACCCCCCTACAACTTCCTACAATACCTGTGCCTTCAAATAACTTTTTCGCGGACACTTGTTTAAAATATGACAACTTCAATATGTGTCGACATTCCTCCCAGTTCTGAACGTACGGAACTTTTGGATAGCTTAGAAAGTTTATAAAATTTCCTACAACCAAGCGTTCAAAACAAATTTTATTAAAATTGTTGAAATAAACTACTGTATTCAAAATAGTGCCCTTTATTGGTGCAGGATTTACCCAGGTATTTGGGTACAGGTACATATTAGGTTTCGTGGTTGACATAATTGTAAAAAGTATAAAAAACTTGAACAATTTACAATGTTTTTTCGATTTTGTACTGAAAATAACGTAAAAAACAAGTTTAAAATTCTAATTCATCGGTAAAAAGTGCCTATCTTCCTTATATTTTAATTGTCGGCAACATGGAAGACATTCAGTAGTCAAACTACAATATTTTGTTATAAAAGACATTTTTGTTGGCCTTTGACAATAATTCTTCATTATAATCGATTCAGTAGCTCAGAAAATGGCTATCATTAATCAAAGCTGTTTTCTACGTCTCCGGTTAATAAAGATTAGTCACAAATAGGTTCCATAACCTCAGACCAGTAATATTCAATAGTAGGGTCTGAAAACAGCATTAATCGAAAATAAAGACCAGGTGCCCTTGTTTACAAATGACCATGTCTCCCCGACATCCTAAAATCAAATTTTTTTCTGGAGTTTAATATGAGAAATTTTAACCTAAACAAGAGGACCTTTGACTTTTAAAAATTTAAACTGGAATTTTTGCGCAGGGCCATAAACCATGTACCTAAGACGTTATGAAGTTGGTCTTGCTACAGAACAATATATGTATGATTTTCGCATAACGATTAAGGTAAGAGAAGGTCATGAGGGCTTAAATGTGTACTCTGCCTCCCCCTCTTTCGTTCACATCCTATTCATAGGTCCTCTCCCTCATGTTCATGAGGGCGCCTAAAATCAACGTGTACTCGCCATCACCCTCGCAGTTTGTGAGGGCGAGGACGAGGGAGAGGGCGAGGCATCCCTCAATCCCTCGTGAGGGTGCCCATGTATGCTCAGGCTTTGGTCATATAATGCAAACGCTAATCCCGCGTAAGAATTCTAATTTGAATTCCAACGGTAACAAAGTTCAATCTCCAAACGCATCTGAAAATTTGTAAGCACTCAAAACCTGGTGGTAACTTAAACATTGGTAGTAAATTTATATCTCTAAAATATATTTTTTAAAGTAACCCTTTACCTTCTTGATAATGATTTTGAATTTTAAGTGATTTTAAATCAGTATTGCAATAAACTTACAAGGTTGAAATTGTGTGATAGGGTGGTAATATAAATGATAACCTAGGAATTCAACGCAATCAAGGAATTAGAGTGTATTTTTCTATCCATCATTCTTTGCTATTGTTGACGTTGTTAAATTTGGAATATTATTTCCCGCTACCTTTGCCGAA
>OX359245.1:22347676-22520675 GCA_947179485.1 Allacma fusca
GGGTTATTCAAATGATTTTTGGGTACCAAATCCGGTATGAGTGTAATATTGACCCAGGAGGTCACAGCTAGGTCATCGTGTCATCAACTCGAACCAAACTTGACAGGCAACTCATGTGGGCTTAAACCAAAAGATCTAGCCTATTTGTGGGCAATTCGAATGATTTTTGGGTACCAAATCCGGTATGAGTGCAATATTGACCTAGGAGGTCACAGCTTGGTCATTGTGTCACGAACTGGAACCAAACTTGACAGGCAACACATCTGGGCTTAAACCAAAAGATCTAGCCTATTTGTGGGCAATTTGAATGATTTTTGGGTACCAAATCCGGTATGAGTGCAATATTGACCTAGGAGGTCACAGCTAGGTCATTGTGTCATCAACTCGAACCAAACTTGACAGGCAACTCATGTGGGCTTAAACCAAAAGATCTAGCCTATTTGTGGGCAATTCGAATGATTTTTGGGTACCAAATCCGGTGTGAGTGCAATATTGACCTAGGAGGTCACAGCTAGGTCATTGTGTCACGAACTGGAACCAAACTTGACAGGCAACTCATGTGGGCTGAAACCAAAAGTTCTAGCCTATTTGCGGGCAATTCGAATGATTTTTAGGTACGAAATCCGGTATGGGTAAGATGTTGACCTCTGGGGTAACAGCTGGGTCATCGTGTCTCAAACTGAAACCAAACACGGCACACGTTTAATATGTGTCTAATTAAAGCCCTAATTTCAATCTGGGCTAGTTTGGTCACCGTTTAGATTATGAAACCGGTATCGACGCTCTTTGACGTCTTGAGGTCTGTATCTTGGAATTTTGAGGTCATATCTCGCTGAAAATTTTTTTTGCACGTTATTTAATTTTTATTCCTGCCATTTTTGAAGTTATATTGCTAATTTTCACTGTTTGAATTTTTTGGTACCCCATGAGCCCCCCCTCATTTTTTGCTAACTTTGACCCGGGATGTCTCCGAATCCCGTCTTCAGATTTTTTCGGGGCAATTATCAAAAATGATCTACGCATCAAGGCGCACCTTGCAGTAATTTTTTCGTTGAAATCGAACAGAGGGCATTTTCTCGTAAGGATTGTGCGGTGTCCTTTATATAAATTATAGAGTTGCTCTCATGTAGGATATTCAGCAGTTCACAGTAAATTTTTCAAAACGAATGGTTTTAATTCTTTTGTTACCATAAATAAGGGTTGCTATGCTGAAAAACTTGAGGCACTTGGAAACACGAAGCTGAATGAAGGATAAAATTCTGAATGCAGTTTGGTTCCTCCGAGCCAATGAATTTTGAATAGAAAGGGGGAAATGGTTTTTTTTGTATGATTTTTGATTGAAAAAACCGTATTTCGAAAACCCGAAAACAAAAACAAATTCCCAAAAACGTGTGACTAGCAAACGAAAAACATATTTTTAGGTTTTCCAAGTCTGAGCTTTATATAATTAGAATATATATATATATTATAATTAATTCGTTCAGAATCATAATATAACATTATTCTGAGGCATTTAAAAGTCACATTCTACTCTAATTTAATTAGAAGCCAATTAAATCGTGAAAAAAATATGCAGAAAGTTGAAAATATAAATATTGTAAGTACTTGTAAATATTGCTAACACCATAAGTATTAAATTGGTTTGTATATTACTAATTACTATACAATAAAATATCTTTTAAGTATACACGCGTAATAATATATATTTTTTTACAATTTTCATAAAAGCACAAAACTGAGATCTATTTAGCAAACATAAAGCCACAATGATCACATAAACTATTAAAAATTACACACCTAGAAACACAACTTCATCAGCAAGTTGTTCCGATGAACTGTACCACATTTGAAGGGCCATGGTTTTCTAGTTCTAAAAATATTTTCCAGTACAATTAAAGTTAATAATTAAGTACTTAAGTATTCATTTGAAGTTAACGTGTTGAGAACGTTAAATGATACCATTTAGGGTTTGAGTTAGCGTTTACGTCCAACTCGAACGTATTACGCAAGGAGAAAGTGGTCTCACGTGGAAAAATTCTCGGCGTGAAGTCAAATTTAACGTTCTACGTTTACGGAACGCCAAAATCGCAAAGAGCCTAATGTGACGCCATCGGCCCAATTGAGCTGAATCTTGTTTTACTAGTAGAAAGCCCTGCTCAGCAGGAATAATTAGTTATATGTTCGGGATACTCTTACATAGACGCTGGAATATGCATGAGTGTAATGAGATTTAAAACTTGAAATATTAGAATAATTCAGCAATATATCATTGTTGAGGGCACTTGGGAACTTCCCACCAAGGCCCTGCCCATGCCCCATGTTTGACCCGAAGATCGTGGCTGGGAGTTCGTCCCGCTTTAACATACCTTTGCATTCATTATCCTTTGAAAATTTCCTTAAAAACAACATTTGTTGTAAAAATTTCATTTCTGTCATTAAGTATTTTCACTTGATGTTCAGTATCGACAATTTTGACTTTAACTTTCTACCCCCTGATGTAGCTCTTAAAATGCAACATATAATTGTCCATATGTAAAAACTGATTTAAAACCAACGTGAACCAATGGGTCATCTCTACTTTCCACCCCTACACCAAGGCTATAGATAGTAACAGGTTCGGCCACATCGCATGTAAGAATGAATAGGGCGGAGAGGTGGACAAACTTAGGGGACTGTGACGTCAGTAAAAGTGATCTCAGCGAGCGCTCTACTTGTTTTTAATTGACAATCCGTGTAAAGAAGCAAATAAAATTATTTAATGTGAACTTTATTTGTGCAATAGCGGAATGTAAAACATTAAAATATTAAACAGAGTTCAAGTCACAAACAGAGTCACCAGTTCCCTAAAAATTCTCAATTAGGTAAGGTTTGGGTTGGTGAGTGTAAGAGGAAAGAGAACGTAAATTGTGTTACAGCTAGGATTTGTTCACATCATTTCAGTGAAAGTGATTATGTCTGAGATTTAAAAATTTTATTTTTGGATTTTACACCTAAAAAATATTAAAAAGAACGGCCGTTCCCAATGTGTTTCCATTCAGAACTCAACCAGTTTCATTAATTCGAAGTAACTGTCTACAAAAAAAAATTTAGAGATGAAATTAACAACTTATTGTAAAGCATAACAAATTCAAGGTGATCAAAATTAGCTCATGAAGAAACTTCAATCAATCATTTCAAATCAGAGAAGTGAAATCGTGAAGATTATTTGTGTGATTCTAAAGCTCTAAGTATAAAAGCTACATTAAGTAAACACAAACCACTTAAAAATCTCTTTCCCCCGACCAAGCCAAATTAATTAGTGGTCACAAAAGTGTCAACTGGAGCATAGGGGATGTTTCAAAGGCATTGACAATCAAGTACCTAAGTACTAAAACCTATCGTGTGACCAAGGAATATTTGCAAATTCCACTGCAATAACACAGAACTTTATGAAGGCGAACGAGCAAGTTGACTTTTGACGAAGAGATTTTTACCAAACTTCCTGTTTTCAATTTTATTCAAAAAATAATAATAAGTCGGGATTTGGTGCTCACATGGAGTTTCACACGGTGTCGTTATTCAATTTAAAGGCATTCATGGAATAAGCAAGATCCAAATTTACAGAAATAGCAAGAAACGCAAGTGTCAGCTGGGATTTTTAATCTTAACTAATTCCCTGCTAAAAAGCAGAAGCCACGGATTAATTTTGTGAAAAGGAAACAATTTGTTAATAGCTCTGTTGTTGTTGTGGGTTAATTTTAAATTTAATTGTAATACTTGAAAATAATTAAAAATCTTATTCACTCTATTTTGCGAATTGTTTACATACTTGTGTAGTATGTGTAGTAAGAAATGACTTTTGATGACGTCACATCGAGGGGGTTGTTTCAGCATACGCTATGTCCGAACCTGTTACTATCTATAGCCTTTCCCTACACCCCTACTCCGTCCCCGCAGTAACTAAACACACAAACATCCAACTATATCGGGAGAAATGTCCAGACAATTCCCAAAGCAAGTGTAAAAATATCTGTAAATCCAACCATAAAAGTTGAACCATATCCAGGAAAGTCTACACTCTTGAAAATGCAGAGCGAAGAAACCCGCGCAAGTGTTTCTATGGGATGCATATAGGGATAGTGCTATGGGAAATTCGTTGGGCCTTTTATCGAAAATCCCAACGGGTGTCCTGCAAGACTGCGCCCATATGATCCATTCCCAACTGGATGTAATATTGGCCCTGCTCCCCATGTAGTTAAATATGGACTTATGATTAGTATATAGCAAAATAAGAGGTAGAAATCAAACTATTTCGAATTATTTAAAACTTCTTTTATTATCAATATTGTTATGTACAAGTAAAAAAATTACGCTAAACTTACATACGAACTTTACTATAAGCTCCACAAAGGGGGAAGGAGCGTGGGAATATCTTGTCGGGTACTCCACTAACCATCTAAAAATGGAAAGAATTGAAATGAAATAAAATTGAATTATTAGTTACATTAATAATAAAAAGCTAACTTGAAACATGAAATAAATTCGACATGTAGCACATTTCAGTTGACTATTTATAACGGGAATCAAGGGGACGTAACTATTGTTGATAACAATATTTGTAGGTAATTAAATATTTATTCAGTAGAATTTAACAGCTAGTTTCTATTATCTGAAATTAATTTAATAACTTACCTTAAATTAACCAGCAAGGAACCATCCCGCTTCAGTTTTGAAACCTGCAATAATACAAACGTGAATCAATACAGGAGTCATTTAAAGTTCCTAGTACAACTATTTATTTTAATTTTATTTTTTCTGTTTTTTACGTAAAACAACAATTTACAAACTTACCTAGTAGTAAAGTTCAATACCACTATATTGTTGTAGCTTCCGTCTTCAAAAGTGGCTGATTGTGAAGAATTTTCAACTTCAACTTGAGTCAGGCGTTACATGTGCTGTTTACGAATCCCGATCATTGTATGTCAGAACTGACTGACTTATATGTAATGCTCATGCGCAGTGTAAAAGCGCGAATGACGTTCCCATGGGAAACCCCGTATGGCCCCAATCGTATGGGTAAATAGTATAACACCCCATGGACTAGGCCCATCGGTACGTTCTTTTAAGAAATGTACTTGGGTTTCATATGGGACCAATTTTCCCACAGGATCCCAAGCAAAATACTTACGCGGGTTAAGCCGGCAGCCGGTGGTACATACAACAAGCAAGCAATTAACCGAGAAGCACAGCGAGCTGAAAACGCTCTCTTCTGTGACAGAGTTTAAGCTCGCTCAGCTTCTCTTCTCGGCTTGCTTGGCTATATAGTCAAATAGTATACTACATAGTTGCTTGCTATATAGTGAAATGAGCGCGCAAAGCTTTAAATTAACATATCCCGCAGACGTTTCAAGTAGTATAGAGATACTTTGACGAGAGCAAAAGCAATTTTAAGCTGTTTTTGCTAATAATTTTATTTGCAACGTTTGGATTCTTTCTGTGATTTCTATGTTAGTATATATCAGCAGTCTTAAAAATTAATCTTAATGTAATTAATTCAATAACAATGTAACAATAACACTCTAGGAGTAACGTCACGTAGCACATTATAAAAATAATTTCACCCTGTACCAAGAAATTGCAAAATGGATTCTTTTCTACCATAAGCAATGAGATCATTTGCTAAATGTCAAGAATAAATTAAATATGATGTTAAAAAGACATTCTAAAGGTAACCGAATGCAGAGGGTTTGAGCACACGTTGTCAAAACATCAGGCGGGGTTGCAGGAATTCATGTTAAGAAAGTCCGTAACATGTGAAGAGAACGTGTTAAAAATATCTCTAGTTTGTCACACATGCTGAAAATTCTCTTGGTTTCCTGTGTTGTTATTCTCTCCAGATTTAGTCCAACTACCACCTATCATACTATTACTGTCGGTAGGTACGTATAGTGTCCTTTAAATTATAAACCAAAATTCGGTTAACTGCCACCGGACAAATCGTCACCAGGGGCAGATTCCTCTGTCATTGTTCCACAGTACTGAATTTACAATGACAATTAAACATTTGACTTACAATTAGTATGGATCCTAAGAGCACGAAACCTGATAATGTGACATAGCACTGGTATTTAAAATGTTACTAGCAAAAGCCCTGTGCTTCACAGGGACAATTACTTCGAGAGATGGTAATGTGAGGGTAGAAATTAAAAGTTAAAAGGCTTACGAGTCAAGCCCTGTAGTGGAGACTTATGTTGTATGCCTAAATCGTGCGAGCTTATTTTAAGAGCAGCGCTTTAAATAAACGAACAGGGCCCTATTTCATAAACACTAGTAAAAGCCCCGTGCTTCGCACAGGAGCAATTACTTGTGTAAATAAATAGCGTAAATAATAAGTGTAAATGGCAATAGATCTCGTATCAAGGTCTGTCGAGAAGGCTTAATATTGATATCCCGCTTCGCCAGGCAAAGTAATCTCATATAAGACGTGAAGTATTAACTGTAAGACTAACAATTCGTTTCATATAGGTAGTTGGCAATTCATCATCAAAATATTATGGGGAAACAGCTTTCGGCCCACTAAAGTTTTATCCCAAACTCAATATTAGGCTATACACGTGGAATTTAACTAATCGCTTGTTCAATTTAATACAAACATCGTTATTAAACCTTGCTGTTGCATCACTGTATGGTGCTTCACCCCTTAGTGGATCAGCACAACGTGCTGATCAAATATGATTTTTTATGTTAATATAATTTGTATATAGATCCGTTGTACCGCAATATTGCAACTGAAGCCTCAGACACTGGACGCACTGATTATTTAAAATAGAAAAAATGAAAGGATTTCATATTAGCGCAACACATGTAACTTGCTATAGTTACTAAAGTCCAATGTTCCTACAAATCAATCCTTACATCCTAATGATATTTTTAGGGATATAAAGATCAAAACTCTGGATGCTAAGGCTTGTAATTATTCTTCCTAATTAGAATCCCACACGAATGTGAACTAAGTTCAGTCATTAAAATTCTCCTCTTATCAAATTATTATTATTATACGTAGTTTTTATCACTACCAGTCGTAATTTAATCCAAATTCGATGATTTATGTCTAATGTTTATAATAGTTATGGTTAGCGTTGTTAAGTGATAATCTAAAATGGCGTAATATTGCGAGCTTCCAATATACTGCAAGCAGTTGGTATATGCCGAGAAGAACAGCGAGCTGAGCGAGCTGAAAAACCTCTACTCTGCGACAGAGTTTCAGCTTTCAGCCCGCTGTGCTTCTCGGCTTGTTGTATATACCACCGACTTGCTTGGCTGTATAGTGAATAAGCCGGGAAGGTTTGAATTCGTGAAATAAGCCGCGAAGGTTTGAATTGTACTACAAACGCGCGAAGGTTTAAATCAACAGAAGTGCTCAATAATAATAAAGGATTACAATCCGACAATTACAAGTGAAAAGTGGAAAATTGTCAATTGTCAATTGAAATATGATTTCATAAACCGCAGTGTGACAATGACCAGTGACAGGAAAATTCGACTGACAATGACAGGAAATTGTAAATGATTTACAATTATTACGTTTCATATACCAACGTAATTACAAGTGACTTACAATTGTCGCTCAAAAGTGACAGTACCTGAAACCGCTGTCAAATTGTAAATAGAGTTCACTAAATTGTTTTGATATAGTTTATAAATAATTATATATTGTATAATAGATTCCATTCTTTGGCTTACGTGATTAACTTTATTAAACAAGCTAAATTATATGCAAGCTTTCGACATCTAACAGACTGTCATCTTCAGGCACTAATAAGCGAGTGAGATATACAATTTTTTTAAAATAAATTTTCTAACAATAAATTTTCGAGGAATGGACATTTCCTTAAAAACTATTTTAAAAAATTAGAAGTCATAATTTGTGGAATCAAAGGCTTCCATGCAACATCTAATAAAAAACCATCATTGACGTTCATAAAACTCTTGCCGGATTGTTGGATTATTAAGCCTTCCTTAATCTTCCTTAATAAATTATTTGGTTCGTTCATAACTGATTTGGCGTTATCCCAGTCGATGGATATATATTGTATATAAATAATATTGATTTAGACAGATTTTAAACAGTAAAATATGAATTTTTTACTCGATACAAGTAGTGAAAGGGCCAGAAAATGATCAAATTTCTCGTGAAAGAGCAAGGGGAAAATTTAAACCCAAATCAATTTTGAAATCACAATTCATTCCACTTTATCGAATAATTAAGAATATCCAAATGCACATTTAAATATATTGTGGGAAAAATTGGTGGAAAGCTTTTGCATAAAACTTCTCGCAATTTCGCATTAACACCCGAGCAACAGCTCTTGACTGCAATGACATTGTTTAGAAACGGGTCACAATACCATGGGATTGGGTGTCAGCACGGTTTATCAAACCGAGTACTTGAATTGGCTTACTGTACGACACTTCCCGGGTCTTGGATATTACTCCTCAATGACAACTTGTAAATATGCATCAGTAATTACGGTTGGTTTGAGAATTGTTTATGAAACGCCTGTACTTGTAAATTGTCAATAATTCAATTGTACTTGTAAAATTGTCATTGTCGGGTTGTATTTTTTATGAAATAGGGCCCAGGTAGTGCTCTTTAATAATAAGGATTGCTTGGCATGCCACCTTTTGGGCGATGTGTGAGGTCTTTGAACTATGAACGCGCGGAACTTTAAATAAACGGACAGGGAGTGTTCTTTAATAATAAGGATGATCCTTCACAATCACTTTATTCTGGCAGGGAAACGCCCAATTAAGTTAATGTTTTGTGTCATAATTATACCTCGTACTGAAGGAACTTAAGGAAAATATTGAACCTTGATAACACTGAAAGTTAAAAACTGGTGAAGGATGATTTTCTTTTCATGTAGTTAAGCACTTGAACTTCCTTACAATTAGTCACATCCAAAAACAAGGCTTCGAAAAAATCATTCGAAATATTGTAGTCGTGAAGGAAAATATTGTATCCAGTAAGTCCAGCCTCTAAATTAACCGATACATCTGTACTCTGTGCCCAATATTGTTTACCAATTAGTTATCAACTCCAGTTTAAACAAAATCTGTGCTATTATTTGCAATACAATTGTTTGCAATTGCCAGAAATAACTGGCTAAATAAATTATTTAAATTATTTTGTTTAAATTAAAACAAAATATTAAAGCATTATACAGTAGCAAGGGCGCCGACATTGCCACGAGACCACCAAGACGGTCCACTCTTTCAAATTAGAAGAGAGATTATTTTTTAAAATTATTAAAGCAAAATTAAATTAAAAAATCATTTTACCCTATGTTTGTCTACACTTTTACTAGGGTTGTGCTATTATTATCCTATTGCATTATTGCATACAACTATTATTGCCTTCCCTATTTACATTTGCCTCGCTGAGTCAGCAATTGCTAGCTATGGAGTGCTCGTTAAAGTTTACTAGCAGTAAAGCCATCCGCACATGCGGATGATAACACGATTCGACAGTCATGGTGACAATAACTTTTAACAAATTACTACATTTCTGGGTAGACACACAGTTACGTGTGTAAGCGCAATTCCTTCACCTAGCAATTCCCCTTGGTCGTCCTCCGCGTTAATAACTAACATTTTCCGTAGTAACATACTGCAAATAATCCCGTTAGTTAGCTCTTGTGGTAATTGATATTCCCAACGGCAAATCAGTAGAAGTGCATTTAGGAGGAAGGCCGAACATTAAATTTCTAGTAATAATAAAAATCAAAAAACAATAATGCCAAGAAATTTGAATGACCTTTTTGTTGACTTGGACAGGATTAAATTGTAGTAACACTTTTTTACTATATCTTTACCATGACAATAACAAAAGTCCAAGTCCAAGTCAACAAAAAAAATTAATAGCCATCCGCAAATGTGGATGGTAACATAATGTGTACTACTGTCGCTCTTCAGCCCAGCTCATTGGCGCCCGAGTGTCTCATGTAATGAGACTGCGCGAAGTTTCAGTTTTGACGACAGCCTTCTTTGAATTAGTATTAAAGTTTATATGTACGTATAAGCTCAGCCATGAAAATTAATTCCACCATATAGGAACACGAGGCTAGTTACCCATCATTAGGTCGAACTAGTGTTTCTGTTCGGTATCGGGAATTCCCGAGGTTCCGGTTCGGTTTCGGTTCCGGTACGGTTTCGGGTCAACGTTTTAAAGAACCGTTACATTTCGGTCCGGTTTCGGGTCATCGGTTGATGAACCGTCAAATTTAGGTCCGGTTTCGGGTACAAAAATCAAAACCGAAAGATTTCGGGAATGGTTTGTTAAAGCTGCCGTTTTGGATGAAAACGTGAAGCTTGCATTTGGTCAGCATTTGTCAACTATCGTTTGAAAAGGCGACACAATTTTGGCTACCATAAAAATGAATCATATACATTTTCTGTCGGTTCGGAAAGGAACCGGAACCGGTTCGGGAACCGCTTTTATTTTCCGGATCGGTTCCGGGAAGCCAAAAATGTCCCGGACTCGAAAATATCGGTTCCGGTTTTGGGAACAGAATTGGGATTTTTTTCGGTTCGGGAAAACGAGTCGGGTCGAGTCCATGTTTTGGTACCGTTCAGAAACACTAGGTCGAACGGCCAGAGATTTTTTAGTAGTTTCTGGAACTGGAGTACAGTTAGAGCGAGCCTTCTCCTATGGTAAAGATTTTCCGACGCATAAACGTTTATCTATGAGTAGAGATACGGTCAGGGAATGTTTTAGTCTCAAAGCTTGACAGAAAAATGAAGAGTCTGAAAAAACATTTCATGAAAAATCATTGACAGGTTGCAAAAAAAATTAATCCATTATTTTTTTTGCATTATTGAACCTTCAGAGATTATTATAATACATTTGTGTTATTACATTTAACTTATTCATATCGTAGATTTTGTTATCTGCTACCTTTTCTACACTCACGCTTTCGAAGAACAACATATGAAAACAAACCTACAGGCTGCAGGTACTTTTTCGGTATAGGTGCTTTTCAGGTACAGGTACTCCTGATTTAGTTTCAGTACAGGTACAGGTTCAGGAAAATTGAACCCAGATATTCAGGTACAGATAGGGGTACAGGTTCAAAAAAATCCATGTACCCATGATTGAGGTGCAGGTTCAGGTCCAGGTAAAACATTTTTGTTCCCATACGGGGCACTAGTCCCTATGTTGGGAATTGTGGGCATGGCTCCTTAGTACAGAAAACAAGATTGGGGAAAAGCTTCAGGAATAAAAGTGACAAAGATGCGAGAAAAAATGAATTTATGATATTTCAACGTTTTCGTGGACGATCTTGCGTTCAGTAAAATACTTCGAAACCCTGCGTTTGTAGCAAGCAGTGATGCTCACACTACTCTACTTTTCCGTAGTGGTAGTGGAATAGTGGTAAAGTGTAGAGTATTTCTAATAAGTACATATAGTAAGTAGTTATTAGTAGAGTAGCACCGCACTGAGATAGTTTCTGCTAGGAGTAGTGGTAGGTAGAGGTAGCGGGTTGCTGTACTTATTAAAATAGCACATTGTAGTTCCGTCAAATTATTGCAGTGGCAATAGAGTAGAGTATAGGCATCAGTATTTCATACATAAGTAGTGCTAACGCAGTAACCATTACTTCATGAAGTGAAAGAGTGAAACGCACCAGTTATGTAATCACTAATACAATAATTTGGCCGAGGCATAAACTTTATATTCCCTCCGCCCGCGTCACAAGACTTACTAAAGTCAACAGCAGAACTGACTGACTGCTTATCCGTAGTGCAGTCAGTTCAGTCATACAGCAAGCTACATGTAATGCAATATGCGCGCTACAGCTAATGAGCTGACGGCGACCGCGACGGCTGGCGGCTGGAACTCCGCGTCCTCTCACACGCGTTACATATAAAGCATATTTTATGTAAAGCAATGGGAGTGCAGTATAATATGCAACGTGTGTATTGGAGAGCACGCAGCGCACTTGAGCTGCCGCTCCGCGGAGAGCTGCTGGAGAAACATAGTTTATTCCCCGGATTACCTCACATGAAGGTGACTACCCATTTGTATTAAAGCGAAGGCAGTTTCCTATTAGAGTACGCTTTGCTACGTCCATTAACAAATCTCAAGGACAAAGTTTTGAGAAAGTTGGTATTTATTTGAAAAAACACGTTTTTTCGCATGGTTAACTGTACGTTTCTCTTTCCAAAGGGAATTCAGAAGAAAACGTAAAGGTAGTTGTAACGGACACGGCAGAACAAGGCGAAATGATGGGCAAAGGTGATGGAACGTACACAAGCAATTGGGTTTTTAAGGAAGTTTTGTAACGTGCGACGTGACATTTTTAATAAAAATAAAATGTATTCAAAATCATGAGGAACATCTAACGAGAGTACAATTTGAAATATTTCCAAGCAAGAATTGTATTATTGCTAGCGGTAAAGCCAGCAGCCTATATTGTACTCTTTTTAAGAGAAACCCTGCAAACCACCGACGCAGGCGGTGGCTATACTGCTAGTATTAAATGTTATGACTAAGCGTAAGCGCGCGTAAAATATTTTCGAAGTAATCATATTGGCGCCCCCGGATTCTATCTGTTCTGACTCAGTCTAGTCTACCGTTAAAGGCGTGGCCCGCAGGCCATTTCTCAACCCAACCCGAGTCTTACCCACAAATACGTAACCCGAACCCGCCCGACCCGAAAGTCAACCTCTGAAACGTCGACCCGCCCCGACCCGACAGTATTTTTTTAGGCCCGCGCCAGACCGCAGCCCGCTGGGTTTCAGGTGACACAGCCCGACCCAGCTTGCGGGCCCCCGCGGGGCCCGCAATTTTTTAAGAACTTAGTAAAACGCTGTCAGATTTGCTTACCATCACAATGTCTAAAACAAAAGTAGAAACCGAAGAATAAATATTATTTAAGTTTTTCAAATTTTTTAATATCTGTAGCTGGTTCGAGTTTTAATTTGTATTTGAAAATCCCTTCGCAGGAAGTGTTAACTAATGGTAAGAATACTGCGCTAAGAAATTTTACATGCTTTTGAGTTCAGAGCAGCAACTTCAAAACGTTACAAGTCACAGTCACACAATGATAAGCGCGAAACACGATGAAACAGGAATAGTAACAACCAACACTTGTAAAGGCACAAACATGAGCAATCACAAATAGTCGCAAGCCATATAATTCTCCTGGAAAAATCTTAAGCGTCGGTGATTGAAATTTAAACGTTTTGCGGGCTGCTTGCGGGCCCAACGTATATTTAAATCCTGCCCGAACCCGCCCGCAGCCCGCACTATGTGCATAAATTGCAACCCGACCTGCCCCGTTGAAATACGATAAAAACCCAACCCGATCCGCAACTTGCAACACGACAAAGCATTAAACCCGAACCCGCTCATAACCCGCACGGGCGGGTCGGGCCGAGGCCCGACCCGAATTTTTGCCCGCGGGCCACGCCTTTATCTACCGTCTACCAGCATCAGCATCACTGGAATTTATGAGAATTTCACCCATCGAAATTCATTCGTAAAAATAAACTGATAGTATAGTACCATTGCTGTGTTCCACGCATTAGGTTATTAGGTATCGTTTGGAATTTCCGCTTATTAGTGTCAGTTCAGAAATTTATTTCCATAGTTGGAAGCTAGAAGCTATCGATATGGACAAAAGGTGTAAGAAAGTGGCAACGGACTCAGCTCAAACCAAATGGTATTGCTGAACAAACCCAAAAACAAACGGACAATGAAGGACACTCTCGAAATTCAGGGTATTTATGGACGATCCAAAGAAAGTTTGATCAGCCGAAGCCGGGAATTAAAGAGAAAAATTCATAAAACCAATTTGAAAGGTAGATTACGAATTCTTGCTTTCTAATAAACTTTTGAATTTAATATACGTCCAGCCTTATGGGAAAAATTCAACAAGCCTCCCTTTCTCTAATAAATAGTACTAGTACTTCCATAACCAGTTTTAGAGTAGCACCGGACAGACTGGTGGTAATTGGCTGTTTTGACATACATATGTAGGACTGCTCGGTTTGTTAGCAAATGCTGGTAATGAAATAATTTCTGTGGCATTTTGTAATCTGAAATGGATGGAGAGGTACTACATTTTTAGTGTTAATTTTGTATGGTTCCAACGTTTTATTAAAAACTACTTTTAAAATTCCAACATCTTGCGTTAGCCAAGTGTAGAGTAGTGGGTGGCGAATATAATTTTTTTAGAGTAGTGTTTTGGTAGTGGTTAGGTAGGCGCCAACAAAAGTACTGGTTGTGGTAGTGGGTAGTAGGGATGCCAGTTATCGCCATTCATCTCATATCGCAATTATCGTTCTCAAGTAAATCACATTTTACGATATATCGCCTATCGGCGATATATCGGACCTTAGCATCATTAAAATTAGATATGCTAGCGAAATTTACAACGTACTAATTTCAAAGTGATTCTCTTAAATTTATATCAAAACAATGCAGTTAGCAATAAATTAATGAAAACAGCGGGTTATAAGGAAGCCTACTGCAAGCTTATGAAAGGTGACTTTCTTGTAAAGTAACAAATTAATCCTCTGTGCCAAATATTAGATCCGACCAAACCTCAAAATCAGATTCTGCGGTGACAAAACTACCGTTCTCATTCAAGTGGGCATCGTCTGACACGTATAAATCTTGAACAATCGAATTCGGTGACTAATTTGATACTAAGCACTGTTTTGAGTTGGTATTTCGTATCGAAAGTACTGGATCTGTTTTGCACAGTTTACACAAAGCCTTAAATCAATCGTTTCTTTTCAGAAAATATTTCCAAACCTGAGCTCTGTTTCCATATTTTCCCAGATATTTATAAATTTATTTTTATTAATCCTTCGAGTCAGGGGTGGATTTACGGGGTGGCCCACCCTGACCCGGCCAGGGTAAAAAAAATTAGGGCCAGAGTAAAAACAATTGCCAAAGGCCCTCAGATTGCAAGTGGAAAGGCCCACTAATCCGTTTTGAGGGTTAGGACCTGGGTAAAAACTATTTTATTAATCCACCCCTGAGTTCGAGTCATAAACTTTGTTTATGAGATCTCATCTAGTTTTTTAATTCTATGCCTTTTACCACCTCCATCGATTCCGTTATTTTCACTATTTATTATAAATGATTGCTGTTTCATTTATATACATTATTAAACCGGAAAATAAAAATCGGTGAGAAATGAGATGAAGACTGCACCCACAATTATTGTTGATGGCGGTAACACATGTGCGCAATTGTGCATACTGTATAGATGGAATGTGCATACAAAGTATGTTTCTAGTGAAGGAGCTTGCACAGGGAGCGCTGGTTATGCCAATAATGCTTGCAAGCCATGTAGACGGATCCCTTTGTATAATTCTCATTTAGTGCGCTATCGAAGGCACAGTAGAAACAGGCCCCAATGTATGGAAATTGATATTTGCGAGACACCGATATTCTCGACACATTTGGCGATTTTTATCGCAAGTTATATCGGTGGTAAAATGGCGATATTTCCGAGAATATCGTCTCGGCATTATCGTATTTGGCATCCCTAGTGGGTAGTGTTTTGCGTAAATATAAATGTGTTGTAATTAGAGGTAGAGGTTTACACTGTCACATCTGAATTTTGTAGTAGTAACGGCAGGTGTAACTGGCGCATTTCTACATAGCGTATTTTAGAGTAGTGGGAATTCGAATGAGCATCACTGGTAGCAAGTTCATGGGGATTCATTTGTGCCTAATTATCACTGTCTAGTTCAAACATTACGGTCTCAGGGACTACAAAGGTGAGGCAAGATTGAAACAACGTAAAAAATATTTTTTGTAGCTCTTTAAAAAAAATTCCTAAACACTAGCCCCCAACAATATTGTATAAAACAATTTGAAATAAACAACTGCCGAATCGGTAAAAAACCCGATTTTCGTTCACGTTCATGACTCCTGTGGTCGCAAAAATTTAGTTTAAAAAATCTAGAAAAGATTCTACAAATTGGGGAAATGAATGACTCCCTTTCTTGGGCTAGGGGGAAGAAAAAGGATCTGAAACACGTACTAATGGAGTTTTCGTAACAGTAAAAACAAATGTGGCAAGTGGCAATACTTGTTACGAATGTGTTGTAATTAATTACATTTTAAAAATTCGGTTGAAGGAGATGGTGGCGAATACATCGCTAAAGGTGTAGAATCTTTCGGCTTTTCTTGTGAGAAATGTGAGAACCTTGGAAATCGATGTTACATACAATATATCGTCGGTGAAGAGGCAAAATGATCTAGGTGCATGATCGATTAGAATCAAAATGATCTTGCAGTTTCACTAAAGGCAAAATGATCTACTTGCATTGAATTTTAAAAGCAAAATGATCTAGATGCAGCTTTTCCTAAAAGCAAAATGATCTAGATACAAACTATAATAAAAAACAGTAGAAATAAACACATTCTAATGCCAGTGTACAAATATGCGAGGTATTAAAAATCTTATATATGCGTTACATTGAAAAAAAATGTCAATAATGATTTAACATTTGAAAATTATTAATAATAATAAGATGAATGTTATGATAATTTTGATGATCGTAAAATACGATTTGAAGAAACGCCAGGTTGATAATTATTAAAGGGAAAACCAATTCAATGTGCATTTAGTGCTGTAATTTGTTCGTTTTGTTTTGTTTTGTTCTCTTCGGAAATGAACAAAACTAGAACAATTTGAGTTTTGTTTTGTTCACCGAGTTTTGTTTTGTTTTGTTTTTTGAACAATCCGTATTGTTCAAAAAACAATCCATATTGTTTTGTTCTACCGATGTAGAAGATGTTAGAAATTTGTGAAATTGATTGTCGTAAATTAGTAATAGAGCATATAGAAGTTGATTCGTGTAAATTTGGCCCCTTCACAAAGGACGTTAAAACCAAAAAAAACGGGCTTTAACTAATTTTAGGCGGATATGCTTTACAACTCTTATTTAATACAATCATTAAAACTTCTGTTGATAGTTTCTAGGAGTGTAAGGTGTAGTGTAATTCCATACTTCCACAAGACCTGATATGACCGCATATATAGACATAATATATGAACAAACGATTGTGGTGGGGTTTACCTAGTGCTACCGATACGCATCGTTTTGGGTTCGCCCGAAGACTTGATTGAATTAATTACCTTTATTGTTTTTTTTTGGATTGCTTAGGCCTCTTTTATTTCTGCCATCCTGTCTACTCACAGTCTGACTAGTTTCAACATTTTGGGATCAAATCAAGTTTAAAATTTAGTATCCAAGTCATCCTTCTGCATTTTATTAAAAACAACAAAACAAAATCGAATTTCAGCAGTGGAGGTGACATTTATCCAACTAACAATAAGTAATTACTGGTGTCCAATAAAAATTGCTCTCATTTACAATATCCGATGTACCCAAACATCTAATATCAGTACAGGTTATGGTCATAGCAGGTAACAATTAATTACTCTATTGACCTCAAGTAGGCATTCTAAGTTACGCGTTGTTCAATAACTTTAGATTGGCCTTAAACATCTGTAAATAGTGCAAAGATTTTGTTGACCTTACTTAAGACCAGCGTTTCAAAGTATAATGTAAATAAAACCGTGCACTTCAATAGCTCCTAATGGTCATTATGATGTTATTTGAGATTTATTATAAAGTGTATGTAAGGTCATGGGTCTACTAATAACCCACAAAGGTCAAATTAAGGTCATGGGAGTTCTTATGACCCATCGAAAAATGAGGAACTCCTTGTAGCCCACAGGTCAAATAAAGGTCATGGAATTTCTTGTAACCCACTGAGGTCAAATTAAGGTCATGGAATTTCTTGTGACCCATTGAGGCCAAATTAAGGTCATGGAATTTCTTGTGACCCACTGAGGTCAATTTGAGGTCAAGGAACTTGTTGTAACTCACTGAGGTCAATTTGAGGTCATGTTACTATCTGTGACTCAATACTGTAAGATGAATTTGAAATCATGTTTATATTTTTTGCGAATCAGGTCAATTTGAGGTCATGTATCTATTTGTGACTCACTAAGGTCAATTTGAGGTCACGTATTTATTGGTGACTCACTCAGGTCAATTTGAGGTCATGTTGCCATTTGTGACTCACTCACGTCGATTTGAGGTCATGTATCTATTTGTGACTCACTCAGGTCAATTCGTCAATTTGAGGTCATATTGCTATTTGTGACTCACTCACGTCGATTTGAGGTCATGTATCTATTTGTCACTCACTCAGGTCAATTTGAGGTCATGTATCTATTTGTCACTCACTCAGGTCAATTTGAGGTCATGTATCTATTTGTCACTCACTCACGTCGATTTGAGGTCATGTTACTTTTGGGCACTTTTCCAAACTCAAAGTTTGAAAAGGTTATTACCCGCTGTTGTGGTGGTTTGTTTGTTATAGTTTTGTTTTATCTTATCGCGGTTTTGTTTTGTTCTAGTTTTGTTTTTTCGAAAACTGATTTTGTTTGTTTTGTTTTGTTCAAAAAACAAGAACTGAACAAAAGAACAAACAAAATGCGAACAATATTACAGCACTATGTGCATTCAATGTGTATTAGATGCAATAAGTCAAATTAACTTTAGTAATAGCAAACCCTTCAGACAATATTAGCCCACTACCCTAGGTCAATTACAGTTAGCCCTTATAAGCCACGTGTCCTCCTTGCAGAAGCTATTTTTCTCACAAAAAATTAGACCAGCACTTAGATCATTTTGCTTTTATGGAAAATTGTATGTAGATCAGATTGCTTTTAAAGAGGCTTGTACCCAGTTCATTTTGCCTTTAGGGAAAAAGTTATGTAGATCATTTTGATTCTAATCGATTATGTACCTAAATCATTTTCCCTCTTCACCGGCGATATGAAAAGTAGATTTTGTCTTAACGCAACAAGGCAAGCCGATAATTTCGCGCACTGGTCATTTCGCTTTATGTATGTCGGAATTATGTTTAGTATATTATATATCTTCACTGACATTATGTACTCTATTTGGTTACCTCTTAACTTAAACTTCTGTACATGCTGGCAAATCGAGGTTATTTTTTAATAGTGATGTGCAGTGTTTAATTTTGTAGGTGAGCCATTCCATCAATTGGACAATAATACTGTAAACCCTAAAGACCGACATCAGCCTATTTCTACGTTGGAATTCAGTAGCTTTCCCAGCTATTATCCATTAAGTCAGGATACAACTGGTCATCCACAATTTTCTGCAAATTCAACACCCAATGACTTCGTACTGTCTTGGATGGTAGGGTCTGATGTAAGATCTAACGACGGATCTCCCATCAGTCTCTTCAGTTCTACTTCAGATGAAGAAAACGTTAGTACAAACGGAGCTAAAAGCTCGAAAAGCGGGGTTACAACATATGTAAGTTTAGTGGAAACAACCATATCTCTTCCGAGTTCAAAACGAAGAAGAGGAAGGCTAACAAGTGTTGAAAATGAGAAAAATGAGCAAAATGAAAACGAAATACGGATTGATCCATCCGTCTATTTTATGAAGAAATCTGCAGATATTGGTGTTCCGAGGAATCGTGATCAAATACGCCGAGATTTAAGTCGTTTAAGTGCCAACTTAAGGACAAACAGCGCTGCAACAGTTGTCACTGAAACAGAGAAGGACAGTGCAAACAGTAAGCAACTATTTAGTCATCCATTTAGTTGAATAAGTTTTTCAAAACATATTTCGATGATTTTTTATTTGGATTAGACTTCCATTTGTAACGAAAAAACTGGCCCAGATGAAATAAAAGTGTTACTATAGGAGCATCGACATTTCAAAATTCCGGTTCGAGAACATTCAAAGGAGTATGTAGAGGAGTAAATCCACAAGCAAAGCTCCAAGTGTATCGTTACATTTAGTTCCCTCTATACATGTATGTACGATGTACATATTGTAATGACCCAGCTGCACAACCATTTCCCATTTATCATCACAGTTTGAAGACGATTTGTTTTCTTGGTTACGCGCAGCGCGTTTCCATTGATGTAGATTGCATCAAAATTATTATTATTGAAAATATAGGTTATGTTTTTAAAAAACAAACGAAGCTTTTATGCTTTTAAAATGTAAAAAAACTAGTATCGGAGCTGGGCAAAATTAGAACAATAACTAGCAATCAAGCCATCCGCCTTGGCGGATGGGATGTCTGGCAGCGATGAATTTAAATAATAATTCGAATGATATAATAATGTTTCATATACAAATACCCTAGAAGTTTTATTTTTGGTAGTAATTACACAGAATTATTACATAAAATAGAAATCAAGCCATCCGCCAAGGCGTTTGGGATGTCTGGCAGCCATAAATTTTAATTTTATTAATAATTTGAATACACCAATGTTTTATATACAAATACCCTAGAAGTTTTATTGTTTTGCAGTAATTACGCAGAGAATTTTACATGAAATACCACAACTGCTAAATAATCTTACCTAAAATACCACAACTGCTAAATAATCTTACATAAAAGAGGATTAGCTATGCTAAAATTTAGCTAGCTATATTAGCTATTAAATGATGTGATAAATATAGGCTATATATCGTTGGATAAATTTTAAAAGGTGCCATTTTCATTGCGTATCCTGTGCTTTTTAAATGGGATCTCCAATAAAGATGGTACTTTTTAGAATTTAGCCAACGATATGGTGCTTTTTAAATTAAACTATTTAAGCAGACCAAATGTTTGTCAGCCAGCCTTGTTTTGAAATTATCTTAGTTAATATACATTATGTTGGACAACTTTACTAAAATTATTAGACCTGGTCACAAAATTTTTGAATGAACGCTTTGATTCCAGGAAAATATGCGTTTCAACATTATGTCGGTAATATTGTTGCACGAAAGGCTGTAATTTTCAGTCTTCCAGTGTAATTTCATTATATTCGTGACAGCGACTCTCTCGCTAAAGTCGAGCACCAGTGACGAATTATTTTTAAAACTGCACACAACCATTAGGGTGTCCATATCAGACATGTCCAGCCTTCGAAGGCTAGCTTTCAATGAAGGCTTCATTGAAGGCGGAATATCAATTTTCCAGGGAGTTGAGAAGGGAAGGCTGAATTAATTCGGGAAGGCTGAAGAAAGCCTTCCTAGTATTAACAGAAAACGGAAGGCGAAGGAAGTATGTAAATTTAGCAATCTGCTACTTAGAAGGATTCGCGCATGCAATGAGCTACAATAGATAGATACAAATACAACAATAAGAGTGTACTAAAAACACTACAAATCCACAAATGTGCAGTTATATGCACAATTAGACTTACAGACTGATTTTAATAAATGAACTCAATTAAGTAAATTGTATCGCTGATTTTCAGGTGTTTTACCTGCAAAAGGGTTGCTTAAATGCGTTGCTATGGTATTTCGTGTTATGAAGGCTAAATAGGAAGGAAGGCAAGCAAGCAAAGCAAAGCAACCTTTATTGTCTTTCAGTACACAGACTATAACAATCTTACATTCAGTTTTACTAACCTAATTTGCTTAATCTATGGAGGAGAGAGAGCAAGGTAACATAGAAGGAGATAATATCCCACGACGAACTGAGGGTGCACTGTAGCTATGACAGAGGCACTCCTATCCCGAATCGCTCAGTAAATCCACTCACAGTGAAGTGAGCGTTGGGTGCATGCTAACTAGCAGTACATCCCACAGAACCCAACATCTATCTCTCTCTTTCTCTCACCTCCGCGACTGCAGGGGCACTGGGCTTTGGAGCCATTCCTCAACGATGGTAGTTGAGTACATTCAGTGCTGGACTACTCCTGCAGTCCTAAGAGGAAGGAAGGCTGATTTTTTTGAAGGCTGAAGGCTGGAGGCATTAAATTAATAAGGAAAGCTGGGCGCATACCCTACATGTATGCCTACAAGTAGGCAAAATTGTAGTCTATGCTCAAATTTTCAAATATTTTGTAGGCTGCTTATTTCGAGGGAAACATATATGCAATATATGTATGCTGGGAATAATCAGTACGTACCTACATAAAAAAGGTAGGTACTTAAGCATGAAAATGTAGGTATGTATGTTCGAATTTTTCGTATTCCAAAGCGCTGAATAAAAGCCCCATCTAGATTTTCTTTCATGTTTTTTTACTTTTGTTTACGTGCTGGAGTGCAAACGATTTCAATTCGTTTGCAGTAAGTCTATCCCCTTCCAAATAACATGCAAAGTGAAAATTTGATTCAACATGAGAATCAGTCAATAAATTTTGTCTAAAATGTCCGTAAATACAATCTTCGAAATAAGAGCAACATACATTGATTTTTAATAAGTAGCGCACAAAACCTTGTTGAAACGATATCTGAAACTTTTCGATGGTAAATTTAAAAAATGTGACTTGAACAAGCATTTTCATTGCCAACTATGTATGTATTGTTTAGTTTTAAATTAAGATCATTGAAAATAACTTCAATTTATGCGTGCATAATTTCATTTTAGTTTTGCAGGTATGATTCAATTACGACAAAGTGGTATGTAGGTTATAGGTAGGGTCAAGTCTCGGGAGTGATTTATGTAGGCTAAAATGTAGGTTGTACGTAAGAACCTAAAAATATGTAGGATTTAAGGTATGCGAATACTTTGCCCACCTTTGTTAATAAGTAAAATAGGGCTGAAGGAAGGCAAAATATTTTGAAGGCTACCTTTAATAGAAGGATGAATGCGTTTTTTCAAAAAATTGCCTTCGAAGGTTTGAAGGAAGACAATTTCATTTGGACATCTCTGGTCCATATTATTTGAATCCCAAATCAGGACTTAT
The DNA here is from genome assembly GCA_947179485.1 of Allacma fusca. NCBI lineage: Eukaryota > Metazoa > Arthropoda > Collembola > Symphypleona > Sminthuridae > Allacma > Allacma fusca. The sequence continues at coordinate 22,370,437 of OX359245.1, forward strand.
GCCTAAAATCAAAGCAATTATTAAGCAAATTATGCATTTTAACTATTTAGTATAATACAAGCAATATTAGATTTTTAAATTATAATTCACTGATATAATTATAACCGGTATTTACAAAGATTCGAAACTGTTGCCAATATTATGTGTACATAATTTCTACTGAAATTCGCATCTTTCACTACTTCAATATGAAAATGTTTTGCAAATGCAATCCATATAGATATATTCTACATGATTGCGCGCATAGGACAACCCGCAATAGGGCCAATAGCAGTTTTCTGTGTCAGTCTCAAATCAGGACAGTCCTGATGAATTCAGGGCTGTTGGACACCCTAGCTACCATTAGGGATTTCAATTATTCTAAATGCTGATATGTATAGGTACATATCGTTGACTAAATTCTAAGTACCTAAAAGATACTAAAAAGTTTGTCTTTAAGCTTTTACCAAATTGAGCTCATGGTCATTTTTTTAGCTGTACTGACTGTTTACTTGTCTTATTGCATTCAATAAAGTCTCAATATAACCGTGAAATTAGCAGAAATTGAAAGATGATACAGATTCTTAATGAATCTATTATATCCACAAGTGAGAATAATCGGATCTAACTTTGTTACTGTATACACGTTCTGCTATTTTATTCTAAAACACCATGAATTTCTCTGTAAATATTGTTTTTGGTCGAGGTAGTGGTAGCTAGCAGAGTCAACGAAAAAGTGAGTAGAGTAGAGGTAGAGTAGCGCCAGTAACTTAATAGAGTAGAATAATACTTAGCAATTCAGCTAAATATAATAGCAGTAGAGGTCCTCAACTCTATCCAAACCCGTTAGTAGAGTAGACTGTCATAGAGGCTGCAACTGTGGAAAAATACAATTGAGTAGAATAGAATAGCTCGTGGCGAAACGCTCATCACTGCCCGTGCTGGCATATATTTTTCAGATATATTGTGTATGCAGAACCCCAGATTTTGAATCCCTCATTAATTAAACATTCAATTTTATTAGTGAAAGAGCAACATAAATTCTCCATTCATTTTTACATCCTTTCCCATTATGTAGCAGTTTAAAGTGTTGATATTCGGTCTACTCGGTACATACTTGTCTCTGAAGAATTAAACTTTCATTTATTATGCGGTTACGATTCGCTGTGGGGGAGCATTAAGCCGACCTGCATATTCTCTGTTTTTTATGTTCAAAACGAAGGGTTTGGTAGTTACACAAATCCTGATAATACTTTTTACCACACTTAAGTACAATACGACTTGGACCCGGGAACGGGACCGGGAACACCGGCTGTGGGAACGGGTAAGGTTCCCCATTTTCAATTTCTGAGTACGGGAACAGGAACGGGTCCGGGTACGCATTTTTATTAAATTCATGGGAACGGATAATTATCTAAAATACTGTTCCCACCATGACGGGAACGGGTCCGGGTACAGGCACACTTAAGCGGAGTACCCATTGTGTGGGAACAGGATAGGGAAAATTATTATGTCCAAAATATTGCACCCATGCTAAACCTGAACCTGGACCTGAACCCAAATACCCGGGTGCTACCTGAACCCGATGCGATGCACTACTTTGTCATCGGTAATTTGTTCATATACTTGTGAACGGTAGCCTCATTTTGATCGTTTCCGAAGTTACCCGAATTTTTTAAGAAAAAGTAAATTCGTTTTTCGTCTTGCCTGACCTTCGGTTTCCAGGAGCTTATTTTTAAGCCAACTTTTTGCTTCAGTTCACCCTAGGGTGAAATACTCAATTTCCACAGGTTGAAAGTCAGCTAGTAATGTGCTGTTTTTAATATGGTGAATGTATACCGCTATTTATCTTTTTAGAATGTGATCGACTTTACCTCTCTGGAACTGATGGTGTTTACAACGGAAGTTTTGAATCGCCCGTTTTGGTTGCCGAAGAAGGACACTCTCTTCAATGCATTTACATGTTTGTTGCGCGGCCAAATGAAAGAGTAGAGATTATATTTACTCACTTTAATGTCAGGGGTACGCCACCTGAGTAAGTTAATAAGTATGTATATTCACTCAAATTAACTCGGTGATGTAATATTTTGCTTCAGTCTAAATATTTCACCAGTTGGCTTAGAAGTTTATATGAATGGCCTAAAATAAGTTGAATTTCAATTAGTAGTTGGAAATACGGTGTAGATAAGTATGGTTGGAATTCAGACGAGACCTGCTGATTGATCATAAATTTGCTCTACTGAATCGTTGGGACAAGATAGTCAGAAGTGTGGAATATTTTGGAAAACTGTATTTGAAATAAAACCGTATTTTGTATTTTCTCGCCTTAAAATTGGGCATGACATTTTGTATTTCGTCATCAAAACCTTTACCGTATTTAAATAATTTACGAACGTAAGGATATTTTGCATTCGATATTTTGCTGAACTAGCCCACCCAGTAATTTAAATACAAAATTTTGTTTCAAAATATATAGCTCCGTCAGCTGCCAAAGACATTTACAGAAAGTCTTAATTATCTTCTCAAGGGTTGAAATATTCATTTTAAAATATTTTAAAACCTTTTTGTCACTCCATCCGCTGGTAAGCAGGGACGGGATATCGGAAAAATACGGATTTAAATGTGGATTCGAATAAGTTCTAATTTCGATTTCAATTTTAATAATTTTTTTGTAATACTTGAATTCCGATACGGATTCCAATATATTTGAATACTTATTGAATTTGGATTCCGATTCAAATACTTTTCGGATATTCTTACAAAAAATGGGAATTTATTCAAAAGAACAATTTAATCGCAAAAATATAAGCGATACATAGCACAATAAGCGTTTTCAAGGCTAAATTACCACGCAAATCATATAATATAAACTTAAGCCCAGAAAACACACGGTCAACAGAAATTTGAGTAACTATAAATGTAAGGAGTGATCCCATAAGATTTCTAAAAAAATCGGAGTAATTTGTTAACCTGTCTAACTACTTTTCCGGTTAGTTCCTTCTAACAGTATTTGCAAATCGATTTGTTTGGTAACAAATCGTAACTAGAATGTACTTGAGAGCAAGATTTAAGAAGTTAGAAACGTGATTCACTTTATAGTCATTAATAGTCCGGTAAGACCGACACTATGCAGCTATCTCATTCTATTTGCAGGATTTTTTGCAAAAATGGGCTTCAACTCACTGCCCATTAACAACACTACTTAAATACACTTTTCATTTACCAAACGTTCGGTACTTCGCCTTTGGGTTTTATAATTACATGTGTCCGGCTTTCAAAAAATGCTTCCTATAAACTTTTTCTCGCACGTGGCAATATAAAATCCAATGAAATCGATACTTTATTGGAATCGGAATTCATGAAAAAATATTCGAATACCGATTCGAATACCCTTGTTTTTATTCTAATCCAATTTTGAATACAAATACCGTTGTGATTTTTTTTTCGATTCCAATATCGATTCGGATACCCGAACTTTTTGAATATAATTCCGATTCGAATTCGAATTCCCGTCCCTGCTGGTAAGTTATGCTCAAATATTGGATGGTACATAAATTCAATTTCAGGACATGGTTTGGAGCAAACAAAATTGTATAACAAATTGCCTTTCAACCAATTTAAAGATTTGGGGAACAATCATAGACATTTATATACATATTGTGTTTTGTATTTCAAATACAGTATTTTCAATTCGTATGTTTCAAGCAAATAGTATATTTTGGATTCGTGAAGATATTAATCTTGATGTTTGACTAATATTTTATTTGGTATTTTGATGTAATTACTCTTGGCATTTATTACTTATATTTTATTTTGTATTTTGATGTAATTACTCTTGGCATTTAATACTTATATTTTATTTTGTATTTTGATGTAATTACTCTTGGCATTTATTACGTATATTTTATTTTGTATTTTGATGTAATTACTCTTGGCATTTATTACGTATATTTTATTTTGTATTTTGATGTAACTACTCTTGGCATTTATTACGTATATTTTATTTTGTATTTTGATGTAACTACTCTTGGCATTTATTACTTATATTTTATTTTGTATTTTGATGTAATTACTCTTGGCATTTATTACTTATATTTTATTTTGTATTTTGATGTAATTACTCTTGGCATTTATTTTTATATTTGTTTTTGTTTTTCTGGAAATGTATTTGCATTTTATATTTTTATTTCAGCTTTTATTGAAATGGTTATAGTATGTATTTGTATTTCGTATTTCGGTCATGAAATGTACGCATTTTCCACACGTCTTAAGTTAATATTATTGTAAGAAGGTTAATTTTAGAAATATTTGCTTGAATCACTAGGTACGGACCAAAATTAATACGTTAATATATTGTACTTCATTTGAAAATATTTCAGACGCTGACATTTGAATAATGATTATTTCTAGGTGTGTTCATGAGTGGATCGATCTGTGGACGGAAGTGGAAGATACTGATGTGTCTGATTTAATTTCCACGCCTTTTGCTGGTCGTTACTGTGGCAAAATTCCTCCTCGTAGAAGAATATCTTTGTATGGCGGTATTGCTATTGGTTTTTATTCGGATAAAAATACTACAGAGGAAGGGATTTTTAGGGGGACCTTTTCCTTCATTACCGAAGGTAACTCTTGAATGCACTACGTGGAAGATTTTTAACTTACAGTGGTTAAAGGTTACAAGTACATTATTTTATCTGGTCTGAACAATAGTTGTATAACTAATAACATTTCATCCGATGACAAGTGGTAATTTTTTATACAAATCATATACAAAGCTAATATACTTGGTTTAATGTACTGTCATTAGTCGTGCATCACCATTTATCAAGGCTGGGGTATTGGATCAGAGTTGCAATTAGAATCAGTATTTCATTCATGTGTATTGGTATTCGTATCGAAATTGAAATTAGTATTTCAATTATCATGTTCTAGAAGTATTTCTATTAGAAATGTATCACTAAAAATATCCGTTATCGGAATCAGTTGTACTTTTTTTCAAATACCTAATCTGATAAGGTCGTGAAAGTTTAAATCAACGGACAGGAAGTGGTCAGTAATAACTAGTAAAAATCATCTGTGATCAGCACTACGTGCTAAGTCACCAGGGGGCGAAGCCCCGGCGGAGTTGCAACAAGGGTTATTAACAGTAATGTGGTGTATACAAGGAAACGTGTATTTAATTTCCCCCCGTACAGGTCACTTTTATATGTACTGGGCAAAGATGTTAACTGAGGCAAAAGAAAAAAATGGTTTATACATGTGCTTCCTTGTATGTGGTATTATATTCAGTACGCATATAGTAAATTGTGCAAAACGTTTCATATTCGATTTTAAAACACCATGCACAAATACTTCCGACCTCTACCGGCGGATAGAACACAATTTAATGTAAACAACAAATCCTACAATAGATGGCGCAAGCTGTACTCCGCAATGTGAACACATATGTATTACTATGAGTTTATTCGTGACCTCAATTAATTTTCTGAGGTCAAACGAATGACACGATGTCCGATCCCTAGGGTTCTTCCTGTTTGCATGATCTGTCCCTGTAAAAATTTTGAAGTGTGTAGTAGCAATGGTTCTGCAGATATCGTGCAGACAAGACAGCCTCTACAGACAGCCAGACAGGCAGACAGCCAGACAGCCAGACCTTCGCAATAGGGATCTCGCTTCGCTTCGCCCCTAAAAACCCTGTGCGAAGCACAGGGGCAATTACTTGGGAATTGTGAGAGTATACACAAAACCGTAAATAGCAATAGATCTCGTATCATGGCATGTCGAGAAGGCTTAATATTAATAGCCCGCTTCGCTGGGCAAAGTAATCTCATATAAGACATGTGAACTATAATTGTAAGACTAACAATTCGTTTCAAAAAGCTAGTTGGAAATTCATCATCAAAAAATTATGGTACAAAGCTCCAGCCCACTTAAGTTCTCTCCCAAACTCAATATTTGGCTATACACGGGGAATTTAACTAATCGCTTGATCAACTTAATACCAACCAACATTGTTATTAAATCTTGCTGTTGAATCACTGTATGGTGCTTCACCCCTTAGTGGATCAAATATGATTTTTTATGTTATTATAATTTGTATATATCTCAGTTGTACCGTAATCAGGGTTGCTGATTTTTTTGATTTTTTTGAAAAAAATCAAAAAAATCGGATTTATTTGATTTTAATCGGATTTTTTTGATTTAAATCAATATTTTTTGATTTAAATTCAAAATTTTATCGTACGATATAATTCCCATACAACTTTTTCGATTTTAATTTTCCTAATAATATTGTACACTGTTAGCACTAATGAAACTTGAACAATTAATAAAACCTGTTGAGAGAAAATTACATAGGAACGTCAACTAATATGAAATAAAAAGGTGGTTAAAGGCTGATTCCAAATATCAACACATTACCAGCTGTCTCATTTAGATCTTTTTTGCAATATATAAATACGCACATTATGAACATTATATATATATAAATATATAGAATTATATAAAATGTGTAGTGTGTACATATATAGCTTTTCGGGACAGGATGGTAGGGTATGTCGGGACCAAAAAATTATTTGTAAATCGAGAATATTAAGTTTAAACAAGTGTGAGTCCGTTCGGTAGTATAGCATTTAAAAAATGCTAAATTCCTACAGTCAAATATTACCACTTTAAATAATACTCTTTTAGAAAGATTGGGTGTTGGGATGTTTTTGTAGAGACTGAGTTTCTGCTAGGGACGAGACATATCAGGACATAAGTATTGCCCCGTGTTATTTCGGGACGGGATCGGAATACATAATTATTTTTGTGACTGGATTTCGAAACGAAACGGAATCTTCTGTGGGACACAATAATTGTCCCCAGCAGAAGCTCTAGTAATATAATTACAATATTTTAAAACACTCATATCCAAATTTTATGGGACCGTGACAGCTTGACAGATATTTAATATGCAACGCATTCAAATTATCCTGAAAATTATCAAAGTCCAAAATGGTCTCATGCCCGAAATTCATAAAAACACAAAAATGCACGTTTTACAACGTTTCGAGACGTAAAATTACAAGTTACCTAAACTTAAAAGTTGAATAGTTAATTGTGATTTAAATCAATGATTTATTTGAAAAAAATCAAGTGATTTAAATCTTGATTTAAATCAAGATTAAAATCAACGTGATTTAAATCAAGCCACCCTGACCGTGATACAGTCAAACCTCTTTATAGTCACATCGCAGGGGACCGTATAAAAAAGTTGACTATAGAGAACGTTGACTACTGAGTATTCAATTAGTTAACATTGTAGTACACTGGAGAATAGCAGGGGTCAAATTATTTTGTGACTATAGCGTTGCTTATAGCGGTAGTGAGTATAAAGAGGTTTGACTGTACCAAGTTCAGTCATTAAAATTCTCCTCTCCTCAAATTCGTCAGTGCTTTAACCGAACGTAGTTTTCCTCACTACCAGACTTAATTTAATCCAAAGTTGATGACTTATGTCTAATGTTTATAATAATTATGATTAGCGCTTTTAAGTGATAATCTAAAATTGCGTAAGGCGGCATGCATAAATTATATAACGCTAATTTGCCACATTTTTGACAACCTCTGACCCCGAGTAACGCATACGTACCGCTGTCATCTAACCCCCACTATCATTCATAACGCAATGATAATTAATTTATGCATAACTTAAATAATTAGTACTAAAATTATGTCGCAAATTACTCTTGTCTTGTAGAAATTGCAGTCCTTTGGTTTTTCCTTGGAGAAACTCGCATCACGTGGTCGATTTCTGGTGGTGACGTTAAATTTAACGTTCTGCGTATACGGAACGTCAATTGCGCAAACTCTCTATTAAGAAAACCCACCACCGATCGACTAAACGTTACATAATTTATGCATGCCGCCTAATATTGCGAGCTTCTGGCAAGCAGTTGGTATATGCCGAGAAGCACAGCGAGCTGAAAAAGCTCTCCTCTGCGACAACGTTTCAGCCCGCTGTGCTTCCCGGCTCGCTGTATATACCACCGACTTGCTTGGCTTTATAGTGAAATGATATAGTACTAAGCATCTGGCTATGTAGTGAAATGAGCCGCGGAGGTTTGAATTGTAAAGCCAAAGCCGCGAAAGTTTAAATCAACAGACAGGTCTAGTCTAGTCTAGACTAGACCAATAATAATAAGGATTATTATTATTGATTACCACTTCCACCATTATAAATGGTCCGTTATTGATCTGGTCCGGTCCCAGATTTATATGGTCTCGTCCGGTCTGATCCAACACTTGGACCAATCAGATACAATTGGTCCAGCTCCGGACTAAACCAGACCAGACCGCAGGACCATGGTCCTTAAAGTACGGAAAACCAAAATTTATGAGTTAACGAAATCCCATGGCGCAAATTTAAAATAACATTTCTGGTGATAAAACCAGAATTTCACTGGATAAAATGTGATTGTTTAATTGCTCTCAATGATTTTCTGGAGCATGGTCCGGATCATAGTCTTTTGTCTGGTCCACCAGACCATTGGCATCACTACTTTCTAGAGCTGGTTGTAGTGCTTTGTTTTGCTGGTGTCTTTGTAGGAGATCGGGAACTGACTAATTTGGGATTGGAAGCTAGGTAGACTTCATGAAATAGCTGGAGCAAAGGAACTTCGTTTTCCATCATCGGTCACTCACTATTGGTCCGCAAATTTGTATGTGAGCAATTATTCAGCTTAGTACTCGGAACAGTTCAGTTCAAAACCGAACAATTTCGATTCGGTTCAGTTCAGTTCAGTTTGATTCATTATAAATAGAGTTCAGTTCAGCTGTTGAACTGAACTGAACAGTTCGATTCAGTATTTGAATCGAACTGAACCATATAATGCACACTGCAGTTCAAACGGTTTGCAAACGGGGCTCCTGGCTGGAAACGCCGCACTAGCGTACATCCTTATCTTCCATAATATCTTCCATATCTTTAATAATTCCATAGGACATTGCTGTTGCCGGACCAAGCTAGGGCTAAAGAACGCACGTATCTAAAATTTCAACAACTACCTAAAATTTTGGTTTGATTAAGGATCTAAAAAAATTAAAATGTATGTACTGAATTCGCCCAAAGCTGTAATGTTAAAAGGAAGCAATGGATTACTAAAAAAGTTGATTCTGAAATAGGGCCATTCAGAGTAAATTACGATCCTCAAGAACATCATTTGTACATTCTCCAGTGTACTGATTGCTATGGTGAATGCGATTATGAATAGGTTAAAAGGAAGAAGAAATCCGTTTTTTCTGGGATTGACTTGGATGACTAAATTCGGAGCTCTATATGGGTGTACATCCGCAATTATTATTGTTTACCAAACATTGCGACTGAATTGTTTGATTCAGCGATTCAGTTCAGTTCATCGGGTAAAACTGAACTGAACTGAACTGTTTTTGCTTGAACTGAACCGAAACCGAATAATCGTTTCAGTTCACTGCTCAAATTGAACTGAACTGCAAATTTTGAATCGAACTGAACTGTTCCGAGTACTAACGTTGATTATAAGGAGTAGAGGTAGCCGGACGTGTTCCAGTTTGCATTTATAGAGGCTCGCATCTTACACTTGCCATGTTGCCATTGCAAGTAGAGATTTTTCGTGTAATTTGTTTTCGAAATGGTCCGTTGTCTTTCTTCAACGAAGATGCCTCTTCCTTTCCCTAAATCAAAGAATAACTGCTCATTTAAATTTTTTGTTTATTGAGTTGCGTTATATAATTAGTTTTACTTTCCCAGTAGTTCTATTGGTTCTATTTTTAGAATACGATTTAAAATAGTAGCACATTCTTTCACCAGCGACATATGTGCATACAGAACTTTACAAGGATTACAAAAATGTTTCTTCGATGTAAAAGGGATTGCTTAATACACCTCTTCCGCGCAGTTTGAATTACCATATATGATTTACCATGCAACCATACCCCCTTGTCGTCATTACATCCATCAAATCCTCACAAATATTATTTATTGTACCAAATATGGTAGTCCACAATAACTCGTATTTGCCAGTTAACAAGCCACTTTAATAATTACACAATAGTTCTGGTTTCGGGGTTATTATTATGGAAATACTTGTAATTATTATTGTACTTATTTCAGATCGTTTCGTAGTTGGGACACCGGTTCCGCGAACTATTTGTAGCTACACAATTTTATCAAATGTTAAGCGTCAGGGTGATCTCATATCTCCGACCTATCCAGGAGTTTATCCAAAAGACCTGTCATGCATGTACAAATTTATTGGAAAACCATCGCAGCGGATTCGCCTAGAGTTTCGAGACTTTGATTTATTTTTTGGAGGCGCACAGTAAATCAGCTTTCTAACATAACTTTATTCTAATGCAATAATAATTAACTTTGAATTAAATTTTTAATCCTATGATTTTTTTAAACAAGTTGTCCTTTCGATGATGTCAAAATTTACGACGGCATGGAAACCACAGCACCCCTTATTGGCACGTATTGTGGTCAGCAGAGAAATCTAGTTGTATATTCTAGTGAACATGTCATGTTAGTTACTTTCACAACTTTAGAAAGGATTACGGAAGCCCAAAACCGTGGATTTTCGGCCGTTTGGGAGTTTTCGGAAAGTTTTGTTAAATTAGGTAAGTTATCAGAACATCTGAGATGACGCATTCAATACTGAACGCGTGCAGTTGGTAATCTAAACTTCGTTTAGAAAGTAAGTCCACTAGTTGTCTTTTCATCGAAAAACAAAGTAACCAGAAATTCAACTTTTCTGATTGATTATTTTCGTTGTGTTGTTAAATGTTTCATTTAGTCCAGGGTGATTTGATAAGTTGATTGTTTTACTATTGTTTTTACAATTGGTCCTTTGGATTAGTTATATAAATCGGGACGACTATTTTTTGACAAGTCGTTAAATGTCATGATTGTAACACTGATCCATTTTTGAAGACTTTATAACACAGAATGCCGGAGAGCACATACGTGGAACAGAATGTGACCAGCGCATACTGAGCAAAGGACAATCAAATGGAAACGTATATTCACCAAACTATCCATTTCTCTACTTACCTAAGATTGTCTGCCGCTACTTCATTTATGGGCTTCAAGATCCTCAACATTTGGAGCGTGTGCGACTAGTATATGAAAAGTTTGATGTTCCATCCAACGCAAACACTCGCAACAGCGAAGAGGACCAAAACCAGTCTACTTCTCACAAGTAATGATCACACCCCACAATTGTCCAAATCCAAAGTGCCCTACAAGTGGCACTTCATTTAAAATTAAGTTACTAAATTTTTTTAACTCATTTTCTGAAATCCCATCTTGAAAAATGTCTTCCTATAATTTTTTTTTGCGTTAGCACTAATACATTTCCATGTAACCAATATTAATTGCTTAAGCACAGGGTTAACACATCTATCACGAGAGGTCGGATTGCTGTTCAATATCGACAAGTATAGGAAAAGTAAAATTCGATTCATGTGGCAAATATTATGGGCATTTTCTTACGGGTGCGTCCGTTACAACTACATCGCGCTATTTTCCGGAAACAAAATTATACTAAATTTGAGAATTTTAAATACACTTTAACATGAAAAAATTGCAATTTTCAGAAGCTAGACGCACGAAGAATCCAACGGAAATTCTGAAAATTTGTATGAGGTATATACACTCCTAAAAACAATGGCAAAAAACTGAAAAAAATTAAAAGAATCACAACTACCCGGAAACTCATAATTTTTGAAACGTTTACGAAAATTCAGAAAGTTAAATTTTTTGACAAATCTAAGCACCCGAATCTACTGAAAATTCCCACGTTAAAATTCATTTAAAATTCCCAATTTACAATTATTTTGTTTCCGGGAAATCGCGATATATAATTTTAGCTGACGCGGCGTCGAAAGGCTTCACAGTTAGTTGGTTCAGTCGCATGGCACATATTACAGAAATAGCTGACTGTGCAGTGCTAGTAGATATATATAAACATTAACGTACGACACAGAGAAAGGGCTAATGGCTTAATCGGCTAGTATTAAAATATTTAGACAATATGATGAGGATAATGAGATGCATAAACAGATTCGGCCTCGTCAATGGAAAATGCACGCCATTTGTAAATTTATGCATACTACTACCGCAAACAAACCGGGTAGTTAGCCTTTAAGGTAATTGGTACTCTCAATCGCAAACCAGTAGGAGTTTTTACCCTTTAAGAGGGAGAGCGAAGATTTAATTTTCATCATCGTCTAAATTATGTTATCAGATAACGGATCAAGCCACCTCCTGCGTCGGTGGATAACCCCAATTTCCCAATAACAGCACCGACGCAAGTTTAGTGGCTTGTTCCGCCAGTATTAACACTCTATTTCCGAAATCATTTTTTTAAGTCGAATATTTTGTAAATAATGATGTTTGCTTCTAACATACATTTTCGTATGTTATAATCGAACGGTGCCTACAGAACTTCTTTAAATACATAATTTGCAATTTGTACTCGCGAACCTAGAGAGTACGTTTAGGAGAGATTAGCCAATAGCCTTAGTAAAGCCTTTTTAATTACACCAATATATTATAGTAATTAAAATCCAACAAATTACAAAACATCTTCTAAAAACACAATCAAAAATGGGTCCAAGAAAAGCAATTACCTGTGTATGCACATACATTCACCTTTGCCCATTATTTCACCTTGTTCGGCAGTATCAGTTACAACGACCTTGATATTTTCTTTAGACTCACCCCTCGAAAAAGCAACATACATTTGTTCATGTGAAAATAAATGCCAACTATACCAAAACTTTGTCAATGACATTTATTAACTGTCTTTGCAAAGCTTACTCTAATAGGAAACTGTCTTCTCTTTAATATAAATGGGTAGTCACTGCTTATGTTGTTATAAATGTAGCCCGTGACAATATGCCGTGGCCGTTGCTACTGTATAATGCTTTGGTATACTTACCAGTAAACCATTTTAGCCTGTATGGTCATTTGTACTCGCCGGGTGTGGAAAAAGTTCCAAATGGTCAACGATTCTGACAACAGTAAATGGTCAACTAACCCGCCGGGGTAAGATGGCCAACAACCCGCCGAAATTTTTGGCCAACTACCTGGGTATCGAAAAAAATTTTTGCCCAACTAAATAACTTTTTTGGTTAACTACCTGGGTATCGAAATTTCTTTTTGCTCAACTATCTAAAATGTTTGGTCAACTACCTGGGTAGCGAAATTTGTTTTTGCCCAACTACCTAAAATGTTTGGTCAGCTACCTGGGTAGCGAAATTTGTTTTTGCCCAACTACCTAAAATGTTTGGTGAACTACCTGGGTAGCGAAATTTGTTTTTGTCCAACTACCTAAAATGTTTGGTCAACTACCGGGGTAGCGAAATTTGTTTTTGCCCAACTACCAAAACAATTTGGCCAACTACCTGGGTAGGATGAAAAATTTTTGCGCAACTGACAATAATTTTTGGTGAACTACCTGGGTAGCGACAAAATTGTTTGCCCAACTACCAAACATTGTTGGTCAACTACCTGGGTAGCGAAAAAAAATTTTGGTCAAATAACCCGCCAGTGTTTTTGAAAATGGCCAACTATCCCGCCGTTCAATGTTGCCCAACTACTTTGGCCCATTTTGTCAACGATCCCGGATCGCAGGATCGGGAACTTTTTCCACACCCGGTACTCGCCAACCTATAAAGCTCGTTTAGGAGGGAGATCCAAGTTTTAAAATTCTTTTGTGTTCGTGCCAACACTGTCATTTTATAATATTAAGATAAGATTGTGAACGATCACGATATTAACGATGTTTCAAAAGTCAACGATATGACCAACCCTGGTTTCTATGCATTTCTATATATGCCATAAGGAGAGCACGTGTTGAAAGAATTCGTTCAAGTGAAACGAAATACAAGCGTTTTACGTGTCTCATTGGAGATCAGGCATAAGCTTTGTTGGAGCTTACAAGCAGGGGTCGGATTTTTGTGGGAAGACCAGAAGATTCTTTCCAGGGAAAAATATTTCTGGCAAGGAAAAACTCTAAGGTAAGGGACTCAATTTTGTGAACAGTGATTTTTAAATTCGTTGACCTTTTTCTTGTGAGGGATTTTCAAATTTATTGACGTGTTTAGGGAAATTTGTTAGGTAAACGGATTTTTGACCTTATTTTACAGAGATATGACGTCTTGTAGGGAAATTGTTTTTGCCAACAGGGATTTTGAAAATCGTTGACCTTTTTTCAGCAGGGTTTTTTGAAATCGTTGAGGACCTGCCTGCAGGGACATTTGATTCAGCAGGGAAATTCAGAAATAATCTTCCAGGGAGATTTACAAAAATCCGACCCCTGGTTACAAGATGGCAATGCATGGGATTTGTAAAAACGGAAAATAACGTTTATATTTTTTGTTATGGTTTACGTTTTTGGTTTTGCAAATCCAACCTTTGGGTTAGTTTTAGTATAACGTTATCACGTATTTTCAGTTTCGTTTTTCGTTACTGTAAACCGTTTTCTCTTTTTTTCCGATAATAACGTTATGAATAGCGTTATCCATCCCTGCAACGCTGCAACCAAAACATTGACTACCGATCAATCTTATAGTAGTTAGACATGAGCGCTTCGCTTCAATCGCTATCGATTCATTGATTGCAGTTCGTGATTTTTAGTTACTAGCTTATGCTGTTAAATCCTTAAGTGGCGCTTTACCCATGAGTGACTTGACTTGGCGCTGATTTCTTTTATTATGGTAGCTGAATATCGACTGAAGGAAAATTGCTGAACAAGCGCTAATATAAATCTGCATTACTGATACAGTTATTCGAAAGTGTGTCTCGGAGCTTGGTTAGTGAAAAGTCCCTAAAAGTTTCAAACAGTGTGATATGTGGCGCCTACTGTACATAGACATGTTTTTAATCGGTACCATCATTTAATTTCCATTCCGTAGGTCAAACGGATGACCCAATTTTCTCCAAAATCAATCAGATGCTCTCGTTGTATCTACTCTGGCACCGCGAATAAATTGAATAAATGCATGGTCTCAATGATTCGGTAGTTACCGTAATGTACGAACAACCAGACGTGAAAGAACACCTTCAAGAATTATCCACATTTGTAAGTGAGACACTTCGCGTAAGGGGCAATGCATATCTACTGCTTCGCAAAGTTTTACAATTTCATAGGGTTCATGCAACTATTACGTTACAGTAAAAGCAAAAACCAGAATCACATTATTAGTCTTTTAAGCAATTCATTCATTTGAAGTACACGCTCTACACCTGATTTATAGCCAAAATATTTTAAACAGAACATTTAACATCAACATCAGCGTTAGATTAAAAAGTAATTAAATAACTTTTGTCATTATATTGCAGCCATACTTTAAGCAAAAAGTGAGTACCCGGAGCTATAACCGGATCCTTTTGTTTAAACCCATTTTACTTCAACTTACATTGAACCGTATTCCTAAGCAATTTCCCTTGCATAGCTCTCAATGCACCGTATTCGTGGACCATTTTACTTTATAAAGTTATGTAACAGTTATAATCCAAGATTTAAATTATAAATAGAAACACTGAAACATCTGTACCAGTTTTATTTCCCAAACATACTAAAAGTCATACAAGCATCTCCCCATAAACAAACATTTCTCACCTCCTTCAACTCTTGAATTACACAGACTCTATTGCTAGTCTCTTGCGAGAAACACAATCATACTTCCTGAAACGTCTTCCTTACCCTGACTTCCACCTACCTTTCTATACCTTTAAGCGAGTCTCCGGCGCTATAACCGGATTTAGTTTAGCGAGTGTCCGGCGCTATAACCGGATCCTAGCTTTAGCCAGGAAGTTACTCTTAGCTAACCGGTACGGTTGTGGAGGGACAATTCCTGTAGCTAAGTGCTAAGGAGGGTGCGGCTAGGGGCATCGGAAGGGTGCCTCGAATGGGCTGCGGATGGCTCCCCGGATACTACTGGTGTTATAATTCTACCACCGTCACCCACTGCGGGATGCCTGAAGCCTATGCCTTAGTCTTAGCTCTGGATGTCGTCCCGAAAGCAACCCTTAGGGTTGTAGGGTAGTTAGACATTTTATTAGGTATATCTCTTTTTTAGATAAATAAGATAACTGTGTATCACAGACTTATTGAAAATCAAATCTAATTAATCGAAAGATTAAATGATTTGATGTTCAATTGATAGTCGGTATTTGCGCTGCATTATACAGTATTAGCATATAACGAGTTTATGGAAAGTAGTAGAATAAATATGAGGCATCTCATGATATCTGCACAGGTTTCAGTTAGGAAGTTTTTCAGATAATATAAGTTAATATTATTGAATTAAAAGGTTCAACACTCCTCAACTGCTAGGGTTTTGTAAAAATCAAATTTTAGGCACTGTTCTGATTAATTATGTTTCTTGCTAGGGTTGTAGAAATGATTTTTAGGATCCAATCTTATTTAAATGATTTATATGATTACTTATTAGGACACTGTAAGGTTCAACCGTATTAATATAGGGACTTTATTATTTTTTTAGGATTCAATCCTAGTGAATTTCTCAGTTCTTATAGGTGAGGATTTTATTTTGGAAATGTTTTCTCAATGGTATGTTGAGGCTAAATATGTGTCTGCGGGACACTGCTATGTTAGGCGAGGTGAGATCGGTAGCATTTGTCCCCTGGGGCTACCGTGGAATAAAAGCAGTGGGTAGCTGCTGAAGCTAAGCGTACCTTGTGTATCCACTCTCATTAGGAACCCTTTTCTGGCTTGGTGTGGATACCTGTGAGGGTACACGGATCTCTAGGCTAGGCCGCTCGGGTTGGGTTAGATAGTAGCTCCATAGTTCAGTCGCTCGAGACTGCCAATAAGGATGAAATATTCATCCTGATTCAGATTTTTTCTAAACAACTATGGGTCCTATACGAGTCAACCTCGATGAGGGCAAGAAGTGCTTTATTTGTAATCATGAGGTTAGAAGCACACGTCAAATGAAATGTTTAGCTGAAGGAAAGGCAGATATTAGAGCTATAGCTCAGGAGCATAGCAAAATCGCTAAGCAGGAGGCAAAGGAAATAGTAGCAGATATACTTTGCCATCAACGAATTCTTAAAAGCATCGAGTGTTCAAAACTGGAATGTGCAATTGGTTTTATGTTGTCCCTATTTATCAAGAAAGGTGTTTTATTTGCTTTGGTCCGAAGATTTGCGTGAGGAGTGTTTAATAGGGTATGACGGTTATATTGAATTACCTTGTTCTGAAATAAGAGAATGGTTAATGCAGTTAAGACAAACTATAAAGGATACGATAAAAAAGCACTGGAGACAGTAACCAATATTCAGACTGTGAATTAAAAGTACTGATAGGGTTACTAGGGTAACTACAGAACAGTGTAATAATCATTACGCATATACGACTAGAGTTATCATAGCGTCCAGCGTAGTTTATAACCGGGATTTAATGATTTTTTTAGTAAAACGTAGAACGGGTTTATCGGATGAATTTGTAAGAGTTATGTTTCACTGTTCAGAGGCAACAATTAATAGATGTTTTAACTTAGCAATACAAAATCTCAAAACTACATTTATTAAACATCATTTTGGGTTACAGGCTATCTCACTTGAGGATTACATGCAATACCATGTATCCCCCTTTGCACAAAAGTTATATAATCAGATCCCGAAAACAAAAAGGCAATTGTAATAATCGACGCGACATATATGCATATGCATAAGAGTTCCAACTACCGTGTTTTAAGGCAATCATTTTCCGTTTATAAAACCAGGAATCTACTTAAGCCAAATGTTTTGGTTTCTCCTAGTGGTTATTTACTAGATGGCCATGGGCCATACTTTGCAGAGGCTAAAAACAATGACGCCTCAATCCTAGTAGTCCTCCAATAGGGGATACAAGGATTCGATGGAAAAGTTGAAAGAATTAGGAATACAAACACTTCACATTGCACTGGCATTTTTACTTAGGGGAAAACAGCTCACTGCATTTGAGGCAAACATGTTGCGTGTACCAACGGCAAATAGATTTGTTGTCGAATCCAGAAATGGGCACGGAAAAGCTATCTGAAGGTTTTTGCCACAGGTTATGCCTTTCATTGCAAACGTTTTCTAGATGTTTTTAGGAATGCGTGTGCCCTTGTAAATGAATATTATTGTCCCATTCTCATGCAACATGCACATTCTCATGCCCCGGCACTGGCACAACTCATGATAGAAAGAGTTGTTCATCCCAACATATTACAGACAATGATGGCGGCAGATCTACATTTTGCTCGTCCAAGAAGTGACTGGATAGACTTAACTTCGGAGCATTTGCCAGAGTTTCCAAGGTTAACCATAGAATATTTGAGGTTATTAACGTTTGGTACTAATCAATTAGGTCTCGCAAGAAAATATGCATACGATAAGGTTCAGAGAGATTCGCAATACTCACTTCAAATAGTTAAAGAGTGTGCCGATCATCTTAGAGTTAGGGTATTTTCCAAGCATAGAAATCAGACAATACTTTGGTTACGTTTCCTATCACGATAATAGCCATGAGAACGAAACTCGGGATATGGAGGTTGTTCAGGATATTCCAGTAGTTGTTGAACCAATGATAGTGGAAGGAGTACCAGAGTTTGGCGTAGAACAATCAGATGATTTGCTAGGACAGAACGTCATAGCAAGTAGTAAGTAGTCGAGTCGTCAGCCCTATTCCATGTTTATCACAGAGTACCGAAAGTAATGTATAATTTGCACCAGATAGGAGTTATGCTGAAGACGACTTGAGCGATGTAGAAACACTTGTAGGAGACGATGAATATCATCCCGAAAACTTGCCCTGAGACATTGAAGAGGAACTAAATAGACTTAAGGACGAGTATGAAAATGGCCAAATAGAAAACTGGTACTGCACGTGTCCAAATGGAGCTAGGAATGTAGGGTGTTGCGGTCATATTGCAAGTGTGTTGTGGTTTTAAGGCCACGCCCGTTATGAAGCAAATATACGCTATTCATCTGCAGAATTACTTGAATCCATAGAAGACTGCGCAGATAGAGATATGCCTCAGATACTAAATCCAAGTCAGTTACCACATCCACTAAGCTATTAATATTTGGCTAAAGTGAGGTAACTAACGAGCAGCTGGATCAGTATTTAAGAGCACTGCATAAACACTAAAATAATACTTAATGAAAGTTTTAAAACACGAAGTAAATAACAATATGCAAAACACGCCTAACACCTACCTTACGACTCTAAGGATGCTTCGGGGTGACACCAGAGCATGACTGGGTAAATAAAATCACATTTCAGACGTTTTCACACCTTCAATGTCACTCAGCAACCGTACCAACAAAACAAAAGGCAACTAACCTAACCAAAACGAAACATAAACCTAACCAAACTGAAAAAACAACCAAACCAATACCTAACTAAACGTAACCTAGATAAAACAATTACGAACCAAACCAAACCCAACCGAAAACCTCCAACGTAAATACCTAACCAAACACTAAATACAAAACAAAGCAGCAAATAATCAAAACATAACTGAAACAACTAAATCCTAACCAAATCAAAATCCTAACCAACTCAAAACCAAAAGAAACAACTAAATCCTAACCAAATCAAAATCCTAACCAACTCAAAACCAAAAGAAACCCCCCAGCCATAACCAAAGCAAACGTTAACAAAGTCTTATCAAATCATAAATATAAAATACAAAGTAATCTATAACATTAACAAAAGCCTATGCAAAACCGAAGAAAACCATAATATAACCTATGTAAACATAACTCAAACGACAACAATCAACATCAATCAAAAACCAGCTATCAACAAACGAAACCCAAACCGATTGCAAAATATAACCTAATCAACCTCTAAGGAAAACCAAATCAAAAATACACTTAAACCCAACCAAAACTCTAGCTAAGACAACGAAAACATCTTAATATATTTTTGGCTTGACTTTGATTTGATTTCGTTAAGATTTTGTATGGCTTATATCATGGTTTTCGTCTGGTTTTGCACATTATTTGTCATGGATTTCGTCTTGGATTGAAGTTTATGCATGTCATGCTTTTTGGTTTGGTTTTGCATAGGCCTCGTTTAACTATTGATAGATGTATGACTTTATGGGCTATTGTATGGTTAGGTGATATTTATGGTTTGATGAGACTATTAGGTTTTGCCTTGGGTATGCTTGGGGTGTTTGGTTTGGTTCTGGTTGGGTATTTATTTTTTTGGTTTGGGTTTCGTTTGGGGAAATGATTTTAAACCAAAAGACCCTGTAATGGCTCCAGGCACTCGCTTTTTCCGTAAAGCACGACTGAAATACGATCGCCAAAGTTTTCTTTTTAATCTAACGCTGATGTTGATGTTAAATGCTGTTTAAAATATTTTGGGTATAAATCAGGTGTAGAGCGTGTACTGGAAATGAATGAATTGCTTAAAGGATTTTAATAGCTGATTTTGGTTTTTTGCTTATACTGTAACGTAATAGTTGCATGAACCCTATGAAATTGTAAAACTTTGCAAAAGCAGTAGATATGCATTACCCCTTACGCGAAGTGTCTCACTTTCAATTGTGGATGGTTTTTGAAGGTGTTCTTTACAAAAGGGAACTTTGTTTCACTTCCCCCGATTTTGTACAACTTCCGTTCGCATTGCTGATTCTGAGCCTCCTGCCGCTTGTCAAGTTGTAGTTAGTAGTTATCGCACAGATATGCAAGTGATTACAATTTAGCTTGAGTATGTGATAATGTTTTTCCGATTTGAGACTACAAGTTGTAACTCCTGAAGTTTTGCGGGGAATAATTTATTCATAGGACGCAGAAATTTAAATACTCACTGGTAATGATGAGCACTATCAATTTGTTCATACTAATGTGTAAATATTGTTACAGGTGCGGTGACGGTTTTCTGAAAATATACCTGAAAGGTCAGGAAGTTATTCAAGCTTACGACAAGGCTGATTACGAGCTTTGTGGGAAAGAGGTTCCACACGATGTTGTCTCTGAAGGACCAAGGCTGGTTCTGGTCTTTAGTAGCGGCGAAACTCAAGGCTTAGGATTTAAAGCTCGTTACGTTTTTGAAACTGGTATACGACCTTTAACCCTTTGAAAATATTTTTCCAATCGCATGTTTGTTTTATCTAAAGATTTCTACACTAGATTATCGTGTGCCCGGAACACCAGCACCTGATGGAAGCTGTCATTTTACATACATGAGTTCCAGTCGTAAAAAGGGCGAATTCAATTCTCCTCGCCATCCCTCCAATTATCCATCGGAAATCAATTGCACGTATATTTTTCAGGCTGAGTTCAACGAGCAAATTCGCCTCGTCTTTGACCATTTCAAAGTTAAATCAGACAAAGTAAATTACACAGGGGGAACCTATGGGTAAATCTTAAACACATGAGTATTAAAAATTGTCATTTAAAATTCAACCATGTAATCATCTGTGATACTCGTGTCATATTAGAGACATGTGTCAAGAGGATTGGATTGAAATCTTTAATGTGTGGAAAGATCGAGAAGATCGCCTTATTGGCAGATACTGTGGATTAACAGCCCCAGGCCCTATTGAATCCAGAGAAGGAGCACAGGCATTGAAACTTCTGTTTCACACGGATGAAGAAGGAGTTTACAGTGGATTCAAAGCCCGTTACATATTTTTTACTGCTAAGTCCATATACGGAGGTATTTAAAAGTTGTCACCTTTCTCGTTTACTTGCGAATTCACCCCGTAATTTTCAATAGAAATCAATGCAAGCATTTCTGCTCTCTGTTCTTTGATTTTTATAAAAATTTGCACAGTGGCTACGCTACAATCAGTGAGTAGATCTTGAATCTGAAAGATTTTGTATCGGCCGGATGTAGTAGGTCAAAGTGCACTTGTATAATGTATATATTGCACGGGCACGGAAGTTGTGATGTACGTACACTGCGGACACGTCGACGTGTTAGTAGCAGGCATGTTTAACATCGTTTAGGTTTCCCATTAGTAACGTCCCGTGATGAGGACGAAAGTGTCCCCTCAGGATATTTCCGAAATACTGTGTTTAACGCAAAACCAAATAACGCAGATGTGTTCAACACCATACCAGGAGCTTAAATAAATTTTTTGGGCACATTCGGGTAACAGGATACCCGGCTTAGGTCAGCATGGTTACATCACGATTACTGCCGTTTGTGTTGACCAGTTAGGACCAAACAAAATGTAAATCCACTTATTGCTTATTGTCTGTTGTTGACAAGAATATCATAGTTAAATTGCAGACCTACTATCATTGTTACCGCGAATATTGTACTACGCGCTTTGTTTACGATCCTTAGGTTGAGAATTTGATTATCATTTCATGATGTGTGCATTTCCGTGTAATATTTAATTAAAGAATTTCCAAGCGCAATATACTTTTGTAATGGGGCATTATTTAGTTTTTTAATTATTAATCTGCCTGTTGTTACATTCAAATGGTGCCCAAAGCCAGGAGGAAAATGAGTTTTATGAAAGGGTGAAGGTCGATTATCCGTTCTTACGTGAAATTCATAACCGGAATGCTGTTTTTGGCAAGTTATGTATATCGGATACGTACAGCTAATTCGGATGAAAGTGCTTATTAAACAACACATGGTTCAGTTAAAAAGCAACAGCTACAAGCATGAGCACAAATCGGAAGACTCAATTTGTTGTTAAGTGTCAGGTTCAAGAGAAAAGACCGAGACACACGAAGAATGAACGTTTGCATATCATTGTGTCATGGATTAATTTCCCCCTGGTTTGGAATTCAAAACTGATCAAGCGTTTGTACAATTAAAAGTTGTTCTGCCCCAGAACTAAAACTAAAGTGACCGTAAAAATATACTTTGTTCAGTCATTCAGCAAGATCTCAGTATATATAATATCGCGTCAAAACATTGAAGGTCGCTTCAAACCATAAGTCGGATATGCTTGTAGACTATGTATATCCACACCACCGCCCAGAATTTCAAAATATTTAATAAGCTCCGAATTTGTTCCGACAACATAAATACGAACTTTAGGCCACAAACATACGTGCACAAAGTTTGTTTTCCAAGGCGGTCAAAATCACAAAAATATAGAAATTTCAGGCGGGGTCAAATGTACTCCCCGGAGGTTCAAATTTTTTTCTTACTATGAATATTTAGTGGCCATTGACACATTTCATAACGAAAACACGGGCAAAAGCATGCAAGATTCCCGAGCCAGGTGAATATGTTTTTGAAAAGAGTGTAGGTTTCATGTATCTATACACCACAGTCGGTATTGAGCAGGTGAAGAAGAATAGTCAATCGAAAAAGACGTTGTTTTGTACTTCCTGCCACTGTTACCCTAGTCGAATCAGAATCGACTAGGAATGAAAATGCACATAAAAGAATCGACCTGACTTGGCTACACATGGTGTTAATATTCTGAGACTTGACTAGAATAGACTGGGACAAGTTGGGAAATCTCCGGATTTGACTAGACTTGACTGGCATGACTTCATGGAAAAGCTAGTCAAGTCACAATTACTTGAGACTCCCTCATAAGCCGGATTTATAGTTTCCTTTTTCGTTGCTTTCCATTACTTCTGCTGCGGATCAGAAATGAGATTCCTTCGATGGATTTGTACTTTCATCTGATCAAGAAGTAATTTTTGATTTTCGTTTGCCTTTTCTTTCCCGTATTACTAAATGAATGAAAGTATAAACTGATTTCCTGCTGTACTCCAACCAACATGAATTTTGATCCAGGATTTTTGAAAAACGTTCTCCTTGCATTAACTACTTCGAGATGTTTCGCAAATAGATCAAGTCGGGACTTCTGAAATACAATATTTTAAAAATATATAAAAATTATACGTTGTTTTAAGGTCTCATAATTAATCTAATTATCTCGAAACATTTTAAAACTTTCAATTACCTTTGTTGAATGCCCCGTTGTACCGAAGATTCTTCGGCGGTTCCTCATTAGTTAATGTGATCGCCAGAGCTCTAAGAACTGATCGTATTTACCTGCTCACCTTCATCCCCTACATCATGGTTTGCATCAACATTGGTAAAAAATCCTGCAAGTAAATGTCTGAGGTTATGGATGCCAACGCATAATATGTTGGTTTTAGATATAACTTATTATTGTTAATAAGATGTAAACTTTGGTAGTTATTCGGTCGCAATTCCTTCAGGATCTTCACAGAACTCCAAATATTTTTTCAAATGCGTGACACATTGAAAAAAATCATAAAAATTCTTCATCAACCGTACTGATTATTGTTAATACTAACCGTTATTAACCGATTAATGCTATTGAATCCAACTGTTAACCGTTTATCACCATAACCGAATTCTTAAAAAACCAATAACAAAAACCGAATTTAGACGTTTGAGTAGGTAACGTAAACCCATATTTTTGGTTACCCATCACTGCTTATTTTACTGATTGTCAAGAATTAGAATTTTCAACTCTTCTCTTCAGCATGCATAGTTTACGAGATCTGAAGCTGCGTATACCTAAGTTTTCCCGTGTGTTTACGGAATTGTCTATCCTAACACGTCGGAACTTTTTAGTAGTAGTATTTCCCCTCAACGATTTTGATAAAAATTTGCTAAAAATATGGCTAATTAGTGCAAGCTAGTGCGCAAAATTTTATGGTGTGTGACCAAGGGCTTGGACCCTTAAAAATTAATTGTTTAAAAAAGTGGGACATGGTTGTCGTAATACAATCCGTTTGATATTCGAGAAATAACAAGTTAAAATTATTTAATAAATTATTATCGAAATATTTTAGGTTCGAAACCATCAAAACTATCTTAGAAGTGTCCGCTATTGCATTATAACCCAAAAAATCAATAGATATAACTATTATATTTTAGTTCCGGGTAAAACTAGTTGAAAGCAATAATAATTGCCATATATCTTTGCAATTATTATTTGCTGTAATTACAATTTATTGTTAATCTATGCTCGGTCGATTTTGTAGTGCCTCGAAATCTGGCTATTGTAGGGACGTTGGGCTAGGTATCTACACTCATCAGTTAATACGGTACCATCTTTTATCATTTATTCGTTTCACAAATGATCAACTAAATTATGCTCTTAAAAGTAAAAATAAACTAGTAGTGGATCTGAGCGGAATTAGAACAATAATGAACGAAACAATGTATGTCGAGTGCGAAGTTGCATACTAAGTTTAATGAGTAAATTATTATGAAGCACCCGAGATGCTTTATTTGGTTCATTGTTCTAATTCCACCCAGATCCAATACTAGTTTTGTTAAGTTCTAAGAGCCTAAAAGCATCTTCGGTTGATTTTTTTAAAACATAATTTTAGTTAGAATTCTAAAAGTTCTATTCTTTAACAATGCAATTGATTACCAATTACAAGGAAAGCTAGGATACATTTCCCACATTATTTTCTATATTTAAAAGTACTGAGTTTTGCAAAACAGTTTTTTATTAATACTTTTCAAATTACAACTAAAATTAAAAGTAACTTCTAATAAAGCCGTATTTTTTTTTGAAAAATTTGATTCAAAACTGGCAAAGAAACGTGTGCCAGTGGTCGGAATGTTGTAACTCTCCCTGTCAAATATTTCTAAATTTTCCTGCGGGTCCTCAACGATTGAAAACATCCCTGCTGAAAAAAATCAACAATTTTCAAAATTCCTGTTGGCAAAATTAATTTCTCTCCAAGTCTTCAACCCTTGTCAAATAAGGTCAACCAATCTAAAAATCTCTTTTTGCATAACAAAATTTCCCTCACGCACACCAAAAATAGAAAATGCCTGAAATAAGATCAACGAATTTAAACATTCCCTTCCCTTCGAAGTTTTTCCTGTTAAAAATATGTTTTCCCTGAGAAGTATCTGTCCGCCTTCCCACAAAAATCCTACCCTTGACATGAGCTAGTTTTTTGTTAGATGTATGCGCTAAAATATGAAAATTTTGAACTGTCTGAAGATATTATATTTCATTATAAGTTTTCAAAATCAATCCTTTTTATATGTTGTTACAATATGTTATAAAAAATTCAATGTGGCTAGGAGAATTGACTAGACTTGACTAGGGAACCAGCTGCAGAATCAAGACTACGACTAGACTTGACCATTACTTCTTATTCTTAAACATACAGGTGACTTAACTAGAATTGACTAGTTGCGGCTCTAAACTTTAAAGAGTAGACTAAACTATGTTGCCTGGTGTGAACAATGTGTTAAAATATGGCAGGAATTTCCTGCCATATTTTGAATGAATAAGCTTTTAAGATTTTACAAATTTACAAACTACCGTCTACTGTACCTGCGTTCGACACTAGGGCTCCTCACAATTTCAAGTAGTAATTGCAACTATCAATTTCAAATACAATTTCAATTCAATTTCAATTGATGATAATCTGCAAGTTGTAAATTGAAATCAATTTCAAATAAAAATAGCTTTTTAGTTGTTGATTCAATTTCAATTACAAATCAACTATCAATTTAGTCATTATAATTGGGAACTTCCACAATTTCAATTTCAAAAAGCTGCGTTGAAAAAAATTGATAGTTGAAGTTGATAATTGACAACTAGTAAATGTTAAGGCAAGAATACGCGCAAAGGCAGGAATATGTAATCAAAGCGCGGAGATTACTCAACTTTCCAAAGCAAATGACACCTTAATGTGCTGCTTATTTCTTCTAATACTAAAGCAACGAAACACTGAAAAAGTTCCTCCAATCCAAACCTAATGGGGAACCAACAATTACCGAATCTGAAAATCTGTTTGATCTTTAAATGATTAGTTGTAAATACGATTCCAGGGACAAATTCGAGCGATATCTTTCAGAGCACCATAAAAAATCGACAGACCTGAAAATGGTGTTC
Source organism: Allacma fusca (assembly GCA_947179485.1). Taxonomy (NCBI): domain Eukaryota; kingdom Metazoa; phylum Arthropoda; class Collembola; order Symphypleona; family Sminthuridae; genus Allacma; species Allacma fusca. Next base: position 22,397,278 of record OX359245.1, read on the forward strand.
TTAGTTTGCAGTTGGAAGGTGAATGAGTTTAGTTTAATTTCACACCAAACAAATTGATCAGATGTAGCCAACTGTATTTTAGTCGAATTTATTTTCATAACCAGTTTTTCTTTGGGTACACACGGGTAAGAATAGTCTGCACTCATTTCCGATCAAACGCAAAATGGCAACTTGTTCCAAAATCAAAATGAAGTAGTTGGTGTTTCATCTTTTTCGCGAATGTTATAATGACTTGCATTGAACAGTTCTGATATCCTAAAAGGTGCTTCACATCCGTCGACAGTGTACATGCACGTATTGCAGTACCTTTACAAAAAACTCTTTTTTTAAGATACACAGCACAGATTTTAAAATCTGTGCTTCAAATTAAAATTATTCAATCCTGGAACTCCATGATGATTACCATACCATATCGTTGTGAACGTTTGATTCAAGCGAAAACTTAACAAATCAAAGATTTGATTTGAACGATCGAAATCTAAATCGAATTGACCCAAATGGAGAATGGCACGTTGTCAGGAGAGAGCATGAATATGTACATACATTGTGCTCGTACTCATACAGTTCAAAATATTAAGGAAGCGAAACATTTGACCTGTGTTATCGCGGTATCTCTCAAACTTCCGACCGAGTCAAACATCTTTCTGTTAATACCGAACCGTGAACCATTTATAAAAATCTAAGAACAGTGCTACTAATGTAAGAAGCTTCCTTTAGGAACTCGTTTAGATACTTGTATTAATGTTTGCTAAATTGTTTCTTCTGCAACTACTACGAATACATAGAATGTGGCCGGAATGTTAGCCAAGATCATAGCGGCGTTCTTACAACTCCAAACTGGCCAGCTCCATACGATGCTCCACAGAAAGGAGAGGGAAGCTCAACTTGTAATTGGTACCTCACAGTTCGTCCCGGTAGCAGAGTCATGCTTCACTTTCAAGTTTTTAACATTGAAGGCTCACCAAGAGGTAATTTGTGTGCTACATTCACTCACTTCTAACTAAAGGCGTAGGTAAAAATTCGGGTCGGGCCGAGGCCCAATCCGCCAGTGCGGGTTATGGGTAGGTTGGGGTTTAATCCGTTTTTGTGTTGGAAGTTGCGGTTCGGGTTGGGTTTTTCACCCCCAATTTTCGTATTTCAACGGGGCGGGTCCGGCCGTACTTTATGTACTTAGTGCGGGTTGCGGGCGGGTTCAGGCTGGATTTAAATATGCGTGGGCCGGTGGGACCCGCAAGCAGCTCACAAAATATTTAAATTTGAATCAGCGACGTTTAGGATTTTGCGATTAGAATTATATGGCTTGTCCATTTGTATTTGCTCACATGTTTTTGTCTTTGTAAGCGTTGTTTGTTCCTATTCCTGTCATCATATTCTCATCATGTCTCACCGTATTTCTTGTTAATCACGGTGTGACTGTGACTTGACTTAACGTTTCGAAGTTTGTGCTCTGAACTCAAAAGCGTGAGTTAATTAATTTTATTAATAAAATTCTTATCATATTAATAAAATTCTTAGCGTATTAATAAAATTCTTATCGTATTAATAAAATATCTTATATTTGATATCTTAAATCTTATTTTATGAATTTTTGCCAACTTTTCCTCTGTAACTGCTAGTTTTGTTACAAATTATACTACAAATAATAAAACTCGATGTTGTTCGATCTTCCAGTTGAACGAATTGTAATAATTTAAAATAAATGTGGTATCTTATAATAAATTTGCGGCCCCCCTGGGGGCCCGCAAGCTGGGTTGGTCCGTATGAACTGAAACCCTGCGGGCTGCGGTCTGGTGCGGGCCTCAAAAAATATTGTCGGGACGGGGCGAGCCGATGTTTCAGAGATAAACTTTCGGGTCGGGCGGTTTCGGGTTACTTATTTGCGGGTAAGAGTCGGGTTGGGTTGGAAAATGACCTGCGGGCCGCACATTTACTTCTAACAATTTACTTGAGTCTTAAAAATGCTTTGTAGATCGAGGCTGTCCTGCAGCTGCAGTACGAATTTGGGAAGATATCGACGGTATACCAGTAGAATTATGCGGAGAAAAATTGTTAGTAGACCAGAGTCAATATGTTTCAACCAGGAATATACTACGTGTTACGTAAGTATTCAATTGTAATGATTTCCTCTCACAGTTTCCAAGATGTTAAACCCTTAGGTGTAAATATCATTGTGCCCCATTTTCCTTGCTGCCCCCAAACAGTAAACTATAATACATACATCCAAGGTTGAAAAATTTAAAAGCAATTTCACAAATAAGCGAAGCCACTCCTAAACTAAATGTACCTATAGGTAGGATGCAGGATAGATAAAATGAGTTTAACATTTTTGCTAGTAAGTGTATAAAACTGTTTTACTCTTAGGTTCATCACAGCTGACAAGGCTGTGGGTGCTGGAGGATTCCAAGCCGTGTGGACTGAAGTACAGGATGGTGGCAGTGGGGCATCATGCCACCATTCTTATTACCGTTGTGCTAAGTCTCAGTTTTGCATTCCAAAGGAGCTACGATGTAATGGTCAGCATAACTGCGGAAATTCTGATACTCAGGAAATGGATACTTCCGATGAAGAGCACTGTAAGAAAATCGTAGCAATTGGTTTTATAAATTAAAGTTGCAACAGTCGATATGACGAACACCCTGTGATCCATGACTTTTGTCTGCTTTAAACAAGAATAATTCATATGTAGCAATTTAGCAAGCTAGTTTGAGTGCTTAAAGCAAGGTAAGTATCTTGTACCTGCCCAGTCAGCGATTGGCATTTTGCTGGAAATGGCCGTTGGGGCAACAATGGTCCAACGTTGGCCTACAATTGGCAACGCCGACCCAATGTTTCACCAACGGCCATTTCCAAAAAATCGCCAGCTAGGCTTGAAGTTGTTCCAAGACGAACAATTTTTAATGTTGGCGAAATGTTGGCCCATGGTAATTGTTGACTGGGTTGTTTTAATAAATATGCATGCTCTGGAATGAGGGAGAAGCGTTTTCCTAAATAGAAGTAAAAGAGTAAGAGTACACTATACACATGTATATTTAGGCGCTTCTTGGCAAAAAAGATTTATTTACAAGCATCAAGTTTTCAAAATTCAAATTTTGAAAGATAATAACAAAAGATTTTCAAATATATATTTGGCTAATTACCTAGGTGGAATAGAGGGTGATATGAACATCATCTTTATGATCGTTCTTGGAGCAGCGTCTGTTCTAAGTATTCTCACAATATTTTGCGTTTGGGCTCAGCGTAAACGAAGGAAACGCCGACGACGTCTACAATTGCGTCGGCCACCAATTCACGTCTGTGACAACGCAGGTGCCCGATTTGCTGCAATGGACAGTGTTTAAAATCCGGTTGTTTTTGAATCTGATTACTGGAAGTCGCACCTAAAATATCAGCATTAACTTCAAGAGATTACACTGCCATCTTTCCCTGATAATATTCAAGAAGAAACCTGTTAAACCAGCAGGGAACTTGGATTTTGACAAAGCCAGGTTCAGTTTTTTATAAAAAAGACATGGAATTAAGAATAAATTTAACATGATTACATGTATGCCCCAAGTCATACAAACGGAATGATGGAATCAGGAAGAAATTTTGTTTGCAAACGTTTGTGACTAACATTCTCTTCACAGTGACAGCATTAATTTAAACTTAACACTGCAATAATTCGCTCGATAATAAACTAGTGTTTTGTCATTAAAGAGCTTTAAGAACTTCTTAAGGTCTTTTTGGCCTTAGAATTTTCTCAAAATCTAATTTGTTTGCAAAATTAAATATGTAATCATAACAATGTAGCAAGATAGAATGTATACACTTGCATGTAAAATTTTGAAGTAATTAATAAGAATTATTCACTCAATTTTGTAAAATGTTTGTTCGCAGTTTTGAATGAAAAACTTGAACATAAAGTAACTTTATGGAATGTAGTCGAAGTATAAACGTTTGAAAAGAAAACTATCAATTATTTAACGCTGAAAGAAAAACTGAATTAAAGCATGTAATTGCATACCCGGAACAGGTGTACACTAATAAAAGGGAAATTTACTACGATATAATGTCCTACTTTGGACAAAAACTCCATCTGACTTACATTATATATTCTTATGCATATTCATATTCGAAATCATATAGACATTATAATTATTAGTGGAAACTATTACATTTATCTGTACACATATGTAAAGAATCATAAGCACCAGGTAAAAATGTATACTTAAACTTACCTTATGATACTTCATCAGGTACCGAAGATGAGGATGCACGTGTTCAGTTTTCGGCAACGATCCAGTAGCCCTGTAATTTTGGAACAACTCCAATTGTGGACAACTCCAATCTTGTACATTAACCATACCACGACCCCTTGTATTACTAAATACCAGGGACGGGAATTCGAATTCGAATCGGAATTAGAATCGGAATTATATTCAAAAAATTTGGGTATCCGAATCGATATTAGAATCGGAAAACAATTCACCACGGTATTTGTATCCAAAATTGGATTATAATAAAAACAAGGGTATTCGAATTGGTATTCGAATATTTTTTAACGAATTCCGATTCCAATAAAGTATCGATTTCATTGCGTTTTATACTGTCACATGCGAGAAAATGTTCATAGGAAGCATTTTTGGAACGCCGCACACATGCAATTATAAAACCCAAATGGCAAGTAACGAACGTTTGGTAAACGAAAAGTGTATGGTTGGCAATGGGCAGTGATTTATGTCCCGTTTTGTAAAAATTCCTACAAATAGGATGAGATAGCCGCATGGTGTCGGTCTTATAGGACGATTAAGTGAATCAAGTTTCTTCTTTCTTAAATCTTGTTCTCATCATGGGGATGCGTAAAACTAATTCCGTTGAAGTGCATTTTAGTTACGATGTGTTTATCAAACAAATCGATTTGCAAATATATACTTTCAGAAGAAACTAACCGGAAAAGTAGTTAGACAGGTTAACAGATTACTCCGAATTTTTTAAAAATGTTATTGGATCAATCCTTGCTTTTCTAGTTACTGAAATTTCAGTTGAGCGTGTGTTTTCTGCGCTTAAATTTATATTAAATGATTGCGTGGTAATGTATAGATGCAAAAACGCTTAATGTGTTATGTATCGCTTATTGTTTTGCGATTAAATTGTTCTTTTGAATAAATTCCCATTTTTTGTATGAATATCCGAAAAGTATTTGAATCGGAATTCAAATTCAGCAAGTATTCAAATATATTGGAATCCGTATTGGAATTCAAATTTTTAAGTATTATAAAAAATAATTAAAATTGAAATCGAAACTAGAAAGTATTCGAATCCGTATTTAAATCCGTATTTTCCGATATCCCGTCCCTGCTAAATACTATTAAGGAAATTCAATGCACTAACCTCCCTCATATTATTAACCCGCAAAAATCAGCGCCGGCGGAAAACGAATTGCAAATATTAGAATTTCAGGTATTTCTGTATATGTATATATTTTCAAAACAGCCACCCGGGAAGGCAACTATTTTATGAAACACTTTTACTTCAGATGCAAAATGGAATGGAAAAAAAGCTCCAAAAGCTCCAGCTTTTTTTCCACGTAAATCCCAATAGGATGGTCAAAACATCGAAACAACCCGAAAACGACTATAATTTATTACAGGCATTACAGTTTGAATTTTGAAAGAGGAGCTATCTCAAAAATAATGTCTAGCTAGCTACTACACTCATGATTTTTTTCGCATCGTAGAATCATTATGTAACAAAAAATCACATGTACATTTTGAAAATCTGGTAGTTTTTTTACTGCGGCAGTCGCATATATGCACTTTTAAAAACGTCTAAAATCAAGGGAAGCGAAAGACTACATTGGAACATTTTGAGTGTATATTTGCATCTATCAGCAGTAAAATCGTGTAAAATTCCAAACGGATTATTCATTTTCATATCTATGTCAGGCGTTGTGCACATTTTACAATGTGTGACGCGTGGATTGTATGCGTAAACATACAGCCAGCTTGAAGTGATTGCTTGCTCGGTGTAGTTGACGAGGCTATTGCCAACGTAATACACTGGCAGCACCTTCGACGTAAACAGCAAACCATATCACGCTCCACACTGATGACATAGTAATAATAGTAAATTATTTCAATGATCAAATGTTTATGTTCCGTAATAGTTGAATGAGCTTATATTCAGATTCGTATATTATTATATATTCAGATAGATATATTTCATGTCTTTAATAACCCATGCCTGTAATGGTACATTCAGCCTGTATTTGTATGAAACAAAGTACCTATTGTCAAGTTTAGCCTTATCAGGTATGACTAACGTGAGTTCCTGGAAATAGGGCTTATTCTATTTTTACATGTGAGTCACGCATGTGAGGGCATTCTCCGCTGGACCGTTTTACCTTACTCCGTTCACTTTTCCTCGGCTTTCCGGTATAAATACCTAGCCCTTTTTCATGCTAGATACTTCGATTTTTAACGGTTCAACAAGTAACTTTCTCTTGTAAATAAATAATTTTCAGCTTCTTTTGAAATAGTTTTTCCAGTCAGTGATTAATTTATATTTCATTACACGTACCTTGAGACCGTGCCGCAGGCCAACTAACGTTCAAGTAATTCATAACGAAAAAATTAACCAAATTTTCGACCCCACTCACATGATGTAACGTTACGGTAACGCTAACCAAACTACCACCTACCCGACATAACGCGTTACATCCCAAGCAGCGCAGTGGATGTTTTTTACGTTTAATTATGGTTAATAAACAGCAACAAAACTTGCATTCCCGAAAACCCGAAACTTTAGCGCAAAAGTTGCGTGCATATTCACAGAATATTTAACGTAGATCTGTCCACGTTAATATAACACAAATTGATTTACCATATTTGCACACATGTTGATGTTTTGCGCATGGACAAAAATGAATCGCGCATTTGTTCCAAAACTTAGTCAAAAAACAATCTTGTGGAACAATGCCAAAGCATTGACTCGTTTACTCCAAAGTTCAATTATTTTGTAGTAATAAAACAGCTTTTTATTTAAAATTTTGTAAACTTTAACCTTCCCACTTGTAGTTGAAGAAATCGGGTGTTGTCATAGGTAAGTGTTACTAAAGTGTTTTGCTCAAAGGTATAATAATAACATGGGGAAATACAGTGAACCATAGATGCACACCCTCATGAGGGATGACGGCAACGCTCACGCTCATCCTCATGAGGACTACGGTGTAATCACTGTACACTGTATGAGGGTGAGCGCTTGCAAATTTTTGATGCTCTCATTGAAATGAGCGTGAGTGCAGCCGAAATTCACAACAATTATCAATATGAAGGATAATTTATGCTATAGTAAAAGAATAGTAAAAGCGAACCAATACATAATGATGCATACATAGTATCGTATTTCTCAGTTTTTCAATTAACGTTCACAAAAATCCCCTTTTTCTGTAATAAAAATATTCGACTACAGCAACAATAATATTCATTGTATGCATTTTTCTGTCGGATTGCATGTGCATACGCTGACTGACGGAAGCCAATTATTAAAAGGTGAAATTTATAATCGTAAACGGATAATTTCAAAACAATAGAACTTTATAGCCAAACTCAATGTAAACGTAAATTAAAAGAGCGCACTCATGAGCGCGAGGGTGAGCGCATAAATTATTTTTGGTGCGCTCACAAAATTTGGGGGATTACAATATGTATACAAAATTGTGAGGCAGCGTGAGGGCGAGCGAGCGGTGCTTCACGGAAAATGAGCGTGAGGTGAGGGTGAGCGAAAATAAAATGTGCATCTATGAGCAGTATTACTATCTTAGAACTGAATGATGCACTAAAATCAATTAGCAAAGCGAAAAGCCCAGGATTAGACGGCATTCCAAAAGAGTGTCTAAAGGCACTCCCCGAAAAGTGGAAGTAATATTTGTTAAATTTTTATAACCAGATCTTCAGGGCAGAAAGCTTCCCAAGAAGCATGTCAGAGATTGAGGTAGTAACACTTTTAAAAAAAGGAGACAGGGACGATCCAGTCAACTATAGAGGAATAGCCCTGATAAGTTGTATAACAAAGTTATTCTCTCAGATACTACTAAATAGAATTATGAAATGGGCTGATGCAGGTAACATAATCCCAGAAGCTCAGGCTGGTTTCAGAAAAAAGCGCTCATGTGCAGACCAGATATTCTCGTTAGCAGGACTAATACATAATCATATAAGGATCCCAGGCAGATGCATATATGCATTATTCGTAGATTATAAAAGAGCATTCGATTCAGTCTCACACTGCCTGTTATGGCAAAAACTACATAGCATAGGCCTTAGCGGTAAATTAATAAGAACACTCTAAAATCTTTATGGCAGAGCTAAGTTAAGAGTAAGAACAAACGAAGGTTTTACACAACACGTAGATATTAACGAAGGGGTTTTACAGGGAGAGATACTGTCACCACTACTATTCTCGCTATTTATATCCGAAATGGAAAACCAGTTTAAACAAGAAGGAGCAGTGGGAATCAGTGTAAATGAGAGGATGACCATTCTAACGCTCATGTATGCAGATGATACTATTATTCTGGCATATAGTCCAGGAGACTTGCGTAAGAAACTGAAAATATTAGAACAATACTGTGCCAAAAAAAGTTTACAAGTAAATACCAGCAATACTAAAGTCATGATTTTTACAAGTAGACAACCCGTAAAGCCCCCAGTATTCTGCTTTAGAGATGCTCAATTGGAAATTGTCAGAGTATGTATACCTCGGTGTCCCCTTCTATTCGAACGGAATGTTTCAGCTCACAGCAGGTTTTTTTAAGCGAAAAGCAAATCATGCAATGCATGAGGTTTTACAAATTATCAAAAAGTCAAGATGTAATTCATGGGAATCAATTTCGAGACTGTTTGAGTCAATGTGCTTGTCCAACTTGTTATATTCTGCAGCTGTGTGGGGAATGGGTCAAGAAGAGGAGATCGAATCTACACAGACCACCGTTTTCAGAAGGGTGCTAGGGTTGCCTTTCAACACCTCAAATCACACAGTTAGAGTTGAAGCAAGTAGATGTAAGATTAAGTGTACAGTTCTAAAAATGTCACTGCTCTACCTCTGTAAAATACTAAGCATGAATCAAGATAGATATCCATACATAGTATTGCAGATACTAAGTGATATTGAGCTAAATAGTAAGGTTAAACCACGATGGAACTTGATTACAAATATAAAGGAGGAATTACACGAACTGGGATACGATCTGAAGTTAGAAGGACTATCAATAGAGTGGATTAAAATTAACTTCGATAGTATCATGGACACGGCCGCATCAAAGTCCTACAGTAAAGATATTGAAGCCATTGCAACCTCAAGACAGAACCCGAACTACAAATACTTATTAAGAAGCACCATATACCCGGATTATTTGATATCAACTATACCATTTTACAAGAAGAAAGTTATTGCGAAGCTACGTTTGGCTGCTGCAGACGATTCTACAATATGGTGCGGAAAATATAAGTGCAAAGTGACCAGTGCAAACCAGTGCCAACTATGTGAGAAAGAAAGCGCAAGCTGGATGCATCGGTATATAGAGTGTCATGGACTAACGGGTCTTAGGTCTAGGCTAATAAATAAACATATAAGTCATACAAATAATGATAAAATGTATCAAGAACTACTATGTACAGGGGATCCTCAAATGCTAAACGACTTATACTTATTTTTTATTGCGATGTGCAAACTATTTGCCACTAAAATGCAATTGTAGGGTAAAGGAAGCCAAAATGAAATTGTATTATTTAATTTTACTACACAGAAGTGTGATTGTCCAACTGCAATATGATCTAGAAATCATAATCTGTATACTTGTGTATGAGCCCTTTCATAGACACAATAAACATACATACATACATACTGGCTATCATGTACACATAAAACATATCAGCATGAAAATCATCACAACGGGAAAAGTATTCTACATGAAATAAATATTAGTTTCGTATCTCAATTTCCTTACGATTACATGCATTTACTGCTTCTTGGTTTATCTAAAAAACTATTGAATTTATGGTCTCACAATAAGTCCCTGAAAGGGCGATAATGTAGATGCCAGCTGGTTAAAATATCTTCAGAATTAGCTAAAGTGCGTAAGTCAGTTGTAAGCGACTTAAAAAGGAAACCCCGTTCTCTCACTGATCTAGGAAGATGGAATCTTCCGCTGGAGCTGGTGATCTTCATACAACAATTGTATTTCTTCGTTTTAGTATTACGTTTTAAATTACTTTCTTTTTTAACTTGTGCAGGCAAATACATTAGACGGGGTTGGAGGAAAATCAATTCAAGAGTACATTTAAAATCATGCGTAAGCTAATGTCGGATGAAGTTGCTGCAACACTGAATTGGAGAGGAGGGAATTCCAAGGCTGTATTTGGCTCACTGGAAACTTTGATATACTCTGATATTACTCTTTGTAATTGTTATTATTTAACTTTATTAAAATTGTTTTATACGCGCTTTTACTAAATCTAGATTGCGTGCATCTTTTTTGAGAAGAAAAAAGAAACTGTGGATCAAGTACATTCTGCAATTAAAGACTGCATAACTAAGGCTGCACCAAATCGATTGAAAAGGTAAGAGGATTATTTTGAAAACTGGTAAATTATACAATTTTAATTTCTATAAGAATGTTGTCTTGTTGTTGAACTTGTTTAATCACTCAGTAAGTATTTCTACTATAACTACTGTGCTTAATCTATGCTACTTAACAGATCTACTGCTGGAGACAATGTTGCGATCTCTGGGAATGAAGGTAGGAGACGTGATGACTCCGAGGATGAGAATATGGGTAGCAGCGGTGGATCCACCCTTTCGGATTGATTGGAATTTTTTGTGTATAAAAATTGCTTTTTCTAGAATATCAACATTACTTATAATTTTTATGCCATTATAAATTCTGCTTGTCACAAAAGCAAAGCTGGGCGCATACCCTACATGTATGCCTACAAGTAGGCAAATTTGTAGAGTATGCTCAAATTTTCAAATATTTTGTAGACATTTGAATGTATGCTGCTTATTTCGAGGGAAACATATATGCAATATATGTATGCTGGGAATAATCAGTACGTACCTACATAAAAAAGGTAGGTACTTAAGCATGAAAATGTAGGTATGTATGTTCGAATTTTTCGTATTCCAAAGCGCTGAATAAAAGCCCCATCTAGATTTTCTTTCACGTTTTTTTTACTTTTGTTTACGTGCTGGAGTGCAAACGATTTCAATTCGTTTGCAGTAAGTCTATCCCCTTCCAAATAACATGCAAAGTGAAAAGTTGATTCAACATGAGAATCAGTCAATAAATTTATTGTCTAAAATGTCCGTAAATACAATCTTCGAAATAAGAGCAACATACATTGATCTTTAATAAGTAGCGCACAAAACCTTGTTGAAACGATATCTGAAACTTTTCGATGGTAAATTTAAAAAATGTGACTTGAACAATCATTTTCATTGCCAACTATGTATGTATTGTTTAGTTTTAAATTAAGAGCATTGAAAATAACTATGCGTGCCTTTACTGCTTCCCTGTTAAATTTGTGGCTGTTGTTACTAATTTTGCATAATAAAAAACGTTTTACATATTTTTTAAAATTGAGGTTATTTTCAACTGATTTATAAGGAAGCTATTTAAATTCATATTATTTGCGCACGCTAATATTTAGTTCCCTCATTTACGAAAAATTTACGTTATTGGTCTGGTCCGGTCTGATTCAATTTCGTGGCGATGAATTAAAATTTTGTCAGTTTGGAACCAAAGGAGCCTGCACAACACTAGTAAAAATGTAGACCAACGTGCGGTAACATGACCGGACCAGACCATTGGCACCCCTACTAGCAGAGGTGTGGAAAATACATGAAAGGACACCGCACAATCCTTACGAGAATATGCCCCCTGTTTGATCTCGATAAGAAAATTACTGGAGGGTGCACCTTGAAGAGTAGATCATTTTTGCTAATTGGCCCAAAGAAATCGGAATGCAGGATTCGGAGATATCCCGGGTTAAAGTTATCGAAAAATGAGGGGGGGGCTCAAGGGGTCCCAAAAATGTCAAACCGTGAAAATTAGCGATTAGAACATTTAGAACTTCAAAAATGGCAAGAATAAAAAATAAATAACGTGTAAAAAAATTTCAGCCAGATATGACCTCAACTTTCCAAGATACTGACCTCAAGAGGTCAAAGAACGTCGATACCGGTTTCATATTCTAAACGCTGATGAAACTGGCCCAGATTAGAACTAGGGCTTTCATTAGACATATATTCAACGTGTGCCGAGTTTGGTTCCATTTAGTGACACGATGACCAAGCTGTGACCTCCGAGGTCAATATCTTGTCCATACCGGATTTGGTGCCTTAAAATCATTCGAATTGCCCGCAAATAGACTAGAACTTTTAGTTTAAGCCCACATAAGCTGCTTGTCAAGTTTGGTTCCATTTAGTGACACGATGACCAAGCTGTGACCTCCGAGGTCAATATCTTGTCCGTACCGGATTTAGTGTCTACAAATCATTTGAATTGCCCGCAAATAGACTAGAACTTTTAGTTTAAGCCCACATAAGCTGCTTGTCAAGTTTGGTTCCATTTAGTGACACGATGACCAAGCTGTGACCTCCGAAGTCAATACCTTATCCGTACCGGATTTAGTGTCTACAAATCATTTGAATTGCCCGAAAATAGACTAGAACTTTTAGTTTAAGCCCAGATACGTTTCCTGGCAAGTTTGGTTCCATTTGGTGCCACGATGACCCAGATGTGACCTGCGAGGTCAATACCTTATCCATACCGGATTCGGTTCCGAAAAATTATTCGAGTTACCAGCAAATAGACTAGAACGTTTAGTTCAAGTCCAGATAAGTTTCCTGTCAAGATTGGTTCCATTTGGTGACACGATGACCCAGATGTGACCTCCGAGGGCAATATCACACACATACCGGTGTTATTGCCTAAACATCATTCTAATTTCCAGAAAATATGCTAGAAGATTCGGTTTAAGCCCAGATGAGCTGCCTGTCACGTTTGGTTCCAGTTAGTGACCTTGTGAAGCATCAGTGACATTGTATACAAACAGCGCATCTATACCGGTTTCCCGCCCCTAACCTTAATGAAATCGGCCCGGAATAGATCTTTCTCATGTTGTACCAGTAAGTCGCCTGCCAAGTTTGGTTCCAGTTGGTGACCTCTGGGCGTTGCAGAGAACTGATGGGTTCATAAATATATTACTTATACTTAGATAAAACGTGTTATAGTGGTCTCAAAATTACCTCAATCCTTTTGAATATGTACAATTTTTGCAGTTTCTGAGTTTGGTTCCTTTTTGAATTTGGTCAGTGACCACGTGGGTAGCTTTAAAGTATCGTTTTTTCTACATTGTAGTCGACGACTTTTAGATTATACTATACGTTTCTCATATGCTCCATTCACTATGATGGTATTTATGTTTACACTGTTGACGTAATATCCCGGCAATGACATCGTATGTCAGCATAATCTCATACCTGTTGTCGTAAGAACAAGTATAGCAATTGTTCCAAAATTGTTTAAAACTTTGCCATTATGTTTATTTTAGTTTCCCGCAACGTTTTGTTTGACTTCATTTACGTGCTTGTTGACTCAGTAATAGCTTTGCCCCAACGGTTATCTTCATGAACGGTCGGCGGCATTCTGGTTAATTAGTTTGACCGATCTGTTTTTATGCCTACAAATTATTGAAATTGCCGTGAATTAACCTATACGTTGGAAACAGATTGAACGCATCCAAACATAGGTTTCACTTGGGGACTAATAACTCATCAGTTAACGTGTTTCACATTCATACCCATTTGCTGACCAAAGTTTCGACCTGCATTCGTTCAAAAATTATTGTGGATGTACAACGCAACGAGGACTCATCGGTTTAGTCAATTGCTGAAATAGTCCCCATACTTGCTTTTTTACACAAATGTTTTTGAAAAATGCATGCCAAATAAACGCAGTTATAGTTTTTCGTGAGGTCTAGTTTTGCAGAAACTACTAACGTTATGGACTTTCTTAACTCCACATAAATATCAATTACGATTGATTCCCTTTCTATTTTCCGACAAAGTAAATAAACATTCCTTGTAACATGTGTGTGCTAATAAGCGACCACAGGTTCTTCATTTCCTTGTATCAAACTTGTATGATGATGATTGTATCCTGCCCAATTTCAATTATAACCGATAAAATTTACAAATGTAAAAGCATTTTTGAGGCTTGAACGACAAAGCGTCTCGCCCCCGCCTTCTCTTGATTCGCGGTGTCGGCACGGGGTTTCGGCTTGCGCCTAACGAGGGCGGCCTCCTTCCCGTGCCACAGCGAATCAGTCATTGAAGGAATTGCTTTAGCTAAACATCTTCTATTATACTTGGCATGTTGCGACCTCCGGCGTCCTGAATGTGTTCAAGTAACGAAACAGCTGAATTTGAAAATCAAATGGAATGTGATATAGCAGAGGTAATCTAATAACTATTCAATGCAAAAGCAACCTCCAAATCTCAAACAAATAATTATAAATGTATACTTGTTTACATAGATATAAGGAGGTGATATACAACTGCCATCATCTCGATTTTTTAAAACTTATTTTATTTCACCGTTATGACTACATCTATAATATAATAGTAATATAATAAACTATAGTGAGGATTTTTACTTGCACAGTAAAGGTCTGCAAGGCTGATGATTTGCATTTCACATCCTCATATGTATCCCCATGTAAAAATATGCACCCGTTCAAATAATCATCTTATGTGTTAGCAATAACAGAAATTCTTGAGATAACGAAAATTCCTTCTTTATAAAGGATGATGACGAAGATTCCGCACGCTATACCCTACCAACGGGGTATACATACGATCCTTTCACAAGCTCTTTACGACGGCAGGCCACAGAAAGCGAGGAGGAGGATATTATTTCTATTTCTGGTAATATCGTACAACTTCAACGCCAATAGATTTTACTACGTACTCTACAAAACTAACCATTCTATAAGTGCTTTTCTTTTTCCCCGAAGTCAAAATCAAAATGCAATACTCCGTAGGGGCTTCGCAAGACAACGTTGCTCTTTTCGGTTTTGGTTTCAGGAACCATTTCAAGCCAAACATATTTTTTGCTTGCTTTTCTTTTTCTCCGAACACAAAATCAAAATGCAATACTCTGTAGGGGCTTCGCAAGACAACGTTGCTCTTTTCAGTTTTGGTTTCAGGAACCATTTCAAGCCAAACATATTTTTTGCTTGCTTTTCTTTTTCTCCGAACACAAAATCAAAATGCAATACTCCGTAGGTGCTTCGCAAGACAACGTTGCTCTTTTCGGTTTTGGTTTCAAGAACCAATTTAAGCCAAACATATTTTTTGCTTGCTTTTCTTTTGTCCCCAAGTCAAAATCAAAATGCAATACTCTGTAGGGGCTTCGCAAGACAACGTTGCTCTTGTCGGTTTTGGTGTCAGGAACCATTTCAAGCCAAACATATTTGTTGCTTGCTTTTCGTATCCAACAAGCGCAAATCTAAATTCCATTCTCTTTGTAGATTTAATAGACATTTCGTAATATTGACATGCTTTTAATAGATTCGTTATCATCAAATGAAGACAATGGAATATCTTGGGGTCGATACTCACAGTTTCCTAATAGCAATTTAATTCCGCCGTCATTTCGTCTCATTGGACGTGCTGGTAATTTGGTAGAAACAAGTTCTCCTCTGATAACGCTTCAATCGTTTATTACGGATGAAATGATTTCCGAAATTTGCCTTCAAACTAACAAGTATGCCCGCGAAGACAACCACAAAGTTTCATTTGAAGAAGTTACAGGAGGTGAAATGTGGTCCTTCTTGGCGTTACAAGTTTTAAGTGGAATTATAAAGAAGCCGAATATCAAGATGTACTTTAGTACGAATCCGATGGTTGCTACTAGCTATTTTAATTCTGTATTTCCAAGAAGTAGATACGAAGATAATTTAAGATATTTTCATCTTGCCGACAATGCATTGGTCGACAAGTCGGACCGAACAAGAAAATTTGGCATTGTACTGGATTTACTCATGAAATCGTTTAGAGACAATGCAACTCCCGGTGAAAACCTTTGTCTAGATGAATCGCTAGTAAAATACTCCGGCAGATTAGCATTTAAGCAATTCATTAGTACAAAGCGTAGTAGATTCGGTGTCAAAGTTTTTGTTATCAGCGATAGTGAGGCAAATTATGTTTTAAATACACTAATATACACAGGGAAAACTACCAAGTTGGCATATGATAAAAATACCTTTGGATTTGCTGGTTCGGTGGTGCTAACACTTGTTGGGCCTTATAATAATGCGGGTCGTAAACTATTTATAGACAATTGGTTTTCAAGTGTCGTACTATCTTTAGAGTTACTAAAAATGGGGACAAATACATGTGGTACGGCTAGAAGGAATAGGAAACATTTGCCAAAATTTTCAAGTGGATCTAACAGAATGGATAAAGGGGGTACGAATATTTCTTTTCTGGGTCAATTTTATGTGAGAGGTGGCAGGATAGACGTGAAGTCGTAATGCTAAATACTTTTTCCAATCATACAATGCTAGTAGCTACCTTGCACATTCAGATATCCAGGTTTTGAAATTGGTTCGAGACCTTCAAAAGGAAAAACAGGAAAGTTTATCTAAATCAGTGCTCGGACTGGGTACGGGTAATACTCGGGTAAATGGGTACGGGTACAGCTATGGGTACTACCCGGGTACACAAGTTGCGTACTCGCAAGTACGCGGGTACTACCCGGGTACTTTTGATTTTAGGCAATAAACTGGGTACAGGTACGGGTACGGGTAAGGGTACTCACTCAGTGGCAATCGGGTAGTACCCAATGGGTACGGGTATCACTATGTAAAATGCCTGTACCCGTGGGTGCTGTACCCGAGTATTTTTGGGTACTTCAAGGGCTCCTGATGGGATGGAAAACTATGGCTAACAATAAGACCTACCAACCGTGGAGTTGCTTATTTCGTAGTATACAGATACTTGAGTTAGTGACAGAGCCAAGTGGCTTCGTCTCATTTATGATTACGTGGTAGTTGCAATCTAACGCTTCTAATAATTCAACCAAGGAATCTAATAATGAAATAGAGCGTAGAGTCAGTGAAATCGTCTGTTTATCGACTTAAATAGTGAAGTTTATCAACAAAGAATTTCAAGAGGAGGTTCTTGGGATTCAATTTAATTAGCTTCATTGGGAGCGTAACATTTATTTGAAGACGTATTACGAGATAAGTGCGGAATAAATATACATTTATTAGCAGATCCATTTCTTAACGTTACAAGTACCCAGGGTTGTGGATTTGAAAATGCCAAGGCATTTTATGCAGGCAATTTGAGCATTTTCAATTCTGGGCATTTATGACACTGAGTATTTATTGAGGTGAATATTTATAACATTTTAGAATGAAAAATATCATTCCTTGCACGCAATATTTATATTTCAGTCCCTTTGATTAATCTTGATAATTTTGATGTTAAAAGAACTTGACAGACATCTGAACTTGGCGTTTAAAACTTCCATGGGGTTGCATTTTAGTCCTATTTTGCCTGCATTTTTCGAAAATCTCCGTCTCGGGCTTCATAAATGTGAGAGACAGTTTACGAATGTTTGTTTTATAAAGCTGTAATATAAAATGAATATTCAATAGTGCCTCCCACATTTATTACCTGAGACCGCAATATTTGACTTGGAAAAATTATGATCAACTCAATTTTTCGGTATAACATTTTCTATACACAGAGTTCGATTAGCCGGAAAAAAATTGTTTCTTGTTCTCCAAGTTGAAAAGCAAGTTATGGAGAGTTTAGTATTAAAGAATCCATCCCAATTCCAATTAGCGAGAACACATTTCATTTCATTCAGCAAGTTATTATTTTGGGGTAGAAGGATTTGAATTTCGTCAGTGTTTATTAAAAAAATCCCAAAATGCCTTAAATAATTTTTTTTAAATTCAAATAGCATGTCTTTAACGCCTAGGGAAAATTCCCAAAATCCCGGACACTTTTAATGGAGGTCAAAAAATTGACAACTTGAAATTTTTCAGCTGGGCAGGCTAATGTCGTCGGGGATTTTAAATCGGCCAAACTTCCAGTACCCGAGTAATATCCGGGTACACACAATGGATACTCGGGTACGGGTACAGATTTTGGGTACATTACGGGTACGGGTAAATATTGGGTACAGGTACTACATTGTATTTTCAGGTACGGGTACGGGTACTGAAATAATTTACCCGGGTACTCGGGTATGGGTACGGGTATAGGTACAGCATTTTGCAGTACCCGATATTCGGGTACGGGTATGGGTACGGGTACACGGTTTCTGTACCCATTCCGAGCACTGATCTAAATTAGGACTTTCAGAAGAGTTTATAACATCTCTAGAAATACATTCTACAGATGATCATTGCTCTCCTCCTCCGACAGATATACCTTTACGTAGTCTCAGTTATTACATGGATAGAGCTGAAGAATCTATTACACAACCCTCTATAAAACAAAAGAAAATTAAGAATTGCAAGAAAATCAGAAATGAGCTACAATCTCTTGAATTTGTTAAATGGATAAATCTTCCTACCAAAGGTAAAGGAGTACAACAATTTGCAGAATACCCCCTGCAAATTCATGGCTAACGAATAAACGTGGCTTGTCTACCTCAGATTGGACAAATGCAATTAAAATGACTGCTAATGTTTTACCAGTGCGTTCCAATCCTGGATTTAGTCAAGGAAATAACCGTTGCCGTTATTGCAACGAGTATGAAACCTTAGGTCACATCCTTGGCAAATTTTCCAGAGGAGAACTACTTCGAAACACACGTCATCATACTATCAGAACCCTGTTGGCAACAAAGTTGAGAGAAGGAGGTTTCAAGGTTGAAGAAGTATTTTGTGAAGACTCAGATGGAAGAAGTAGAAGGGTAGATATATTTGCAGTTGACATGAGATCTAAAACAGCGTTTATTATTGACCCTACTATCAGAATGGAAGATCATATTAACCAAGCAGACCAAGTGAATCAACAGAAGAAATCGATTTATGATCCATGTATTCCTTACTTTAAATCTAATTTTGATGTTAAAGATATTGAAACCATTGGTCTTTACATTGGTGCTAGAGGGACAATATCAAAATTTTTCATGAATTTTATAAATAGATTTAAAATCCCTGTATCAGTTATTAATGATATTGTTACAATAGTTTTAAAAAATGGTGCATTAATATTCCATAATCATTTATATAATAATGTTTAATTATTTTATCTGTAAACATTTCAATATTATATTAATAATGAATACCTTGCCAAATAGTATACTAAGTCAGTAATGGCTACTTTCAATGGAAAGCAGTGACAATAAAGTTCTTATATATTCTGCCAATATTATAATACACCTGTTAAGCTCATCTGAAAATCGTAATTGAATAATGGAGTTGTCGGAGGTTGAACGCAGAGAGTTGAAGTGATGTTGAAATGCCAAAGCAGATGAAGTATGGCCGTTCGTAAAATCTTCTTCCCGAAATGGTAGATACAACAATAAGATTGAGTAGTAATAATTTTCAGTTTGTGTCAGTGGATTAAAGTTGGGAAACATTACTATAGCATGACGCATCCTTCTTTGCACATATCCTTTGCCGTGTAATAATGTGTATTTTGGTCCACCATTCTGCACTTCCTCAACAAATTCCTCATCATAATGTTCGTCCATATTTGTTTGTCCAAAATGTTTTGATAATACTTGGTACATTACAACAAACTCAAAAAGGCAAATGTTTTCAAACAATGGGGTTTGAGGTCGTAGCTTATATTTGTCTATGATACTTAAACAGAACGATGGATTCCCAGAAGAAATTGTGAACTTATTCACCATTCTAGTCCGATTTTCCCTCTTGAATACAGGGACAAAGACGGTGATTGGACATGGCTTGATTTATGAAGTGGCAATCTACAAGCCCGGAATGCTGCCTTTTGTGATCCCAGCGCTCTCAATCTCATTATTTCTTTCGTCTGTTTAAATAACTTTCTCCGTGGAGTGATCAAAGGAGTTGATATCATCTACAGAAGTTGTAAAGAAGAATGTACATCCTACAAGTTGCTTAATCGCTGCAAGGACGGAGCCTTGGTATGTCATCCAATAAGATGGGGTTCCTCGAATCGAAGACAACACCAAGTGTACATTTTAAGGATTGTATTTCCATTCTGATGTTTCTTTCTTTTGTGACATACTGCAACATACATTTATTTTCTGCTTAATCTGCTCCTCCTCAATCTCGCACAAAGCATAAATTAGGTAGGATACATCCGAGAATATCCTTGATGCTGACATTATCCGTTGTTGAAAATATTCAAAAGTCAATTGTTTTATGGGTCTTGTCCAAGTTTTTCCAAAGCACCCTCTGGGAAAGTACTTAACAAAGCTTAACTCCTCAAGCTTTTCTTCTACTTGGCTTGACACAGGTCTTGAAGTCTTTCGTTGCAACATAAAGTTTTTTGGATGGCTGTCAATTACATCAGAATGCTCTGGCTCACGAATATCAATGGTATGCATTAAACAGTTTCCTCGGTACTAATTGGTAATTGTGACTGAACGATTTTCTCCACGATTTGTTCTCTTCGTGTGTCTATGTTTGTTGTAGCAGATTCATCGCTTAAAGAACTTGTCACATTCACACCTCCATATACTGTAACCAAAATGGGGCAATGCAGAATGCAAATTGTTGTATATATCTGTGTAAGGAATAAATCAAGTAATATATACCTATATTATTTTTGGATGTGTTTATGTCTGGATGGCAAAATATTCCAAGAAATTATACCGCGTATTATCTAAGTTAGGGCTACTTCGTGGTTGAACGTTCTTGTGAATGAGTGCAGAAAGCGATCTCGCAGATGTAGTAATCTCGTATTTAATTACACATGACGATCCGTTCACACAAACGCCCCGCTTTGGTCCACGAGAGTGCGAATCGAACAAGTTGAGGTAGTCATCCTCAATTACCAATGCCATGGAATAACCATTAATAAATGTGTTTAATGATATAACTTATATTTTGACAAGTATTAACGTGCATTTATAAACTGCTTTTCAAAACCTGCTGTTGTAAGCATTCCACATGTATGTCCTACTTCAATGAATGTTTGAATTGTAGTGTGTAGCCTAACTGGAGTCAGCATCCCCGGAATTAATGATCCATGGTCCGATGATATTTTAACATTAAATGATCCAAACACACCATTTACGTATCCATTTATGTCATCAGTGTTCATTGGAAGTCTTGAATCTTCTTGGGCACGCATTTGATTTTGCTGTTGAAAATAGGCTTCCCCTCGAATTATTACTTCATCAAGTATATTAGCTGTCCATGTCGATATATTCTGAACAGAAGCATACGCAATTGCAGTGGCACACATTGCAGTGCACTGTAATCCTATTTTTAAAATTGTTTTTAAATAATTTTGAGCAACATATTGGAATTTATTTGGACAAAATCTATCACTAAACTTGTTTTTAACTTCTGGAAACACAAAACACACTATACCTTGAGACGTTTGAGGGAAAATACCACTTCCCTGGTGAATTCCACCTTTGAGAACATACGCTTGGTTAGAAATCTTCTTGTAACCAGAAGTTCCAACGAAAATGTCTGAATCAATGTTTTCATCTTGGTCTTGTTCCAATGACAGAGTGGAAATGGTTGCGCCATCTATGTTGCTGTTGCTTTAATTGATATGACTTTAAAGAGGATTATATAGCAATAACCACGAAAGAGCTTCCCTTAGAGCGGAAGGCCTTAAGGGTAGTCGTCGGTGTGAGTCTAAGTTTTCTAGTTTCTGATGAACAATAATTATTCCAGCATTTTCCACTTGTAAGGGAAGCTGATTAGGAATTTCTTCACCTGATTGTGCAAAATGAACCACGCTTCCTTTTATACCAAACTGTCCTTTGCCCTTCCCGAGATGAAATATTTTCATGAAGGGTCGTATTTGAGAAATCAAAGAGAGCTCTACGTCTGACAACACATGGAGCATTTCAGGGACATCATCTGGAATCATTAAATTCCACTGACATTGAGATGGCAATTTCCCTTTTCTGTTCCACTTGTTACATCGGCAGCATAAATCAACGGAGCCGATGGGTGGATTGAAGTCTAAAGCAATATCATTAATTTGCTTAACGGTTTGCTCCCTCAATTTAAATTTTGCAAGACCCTTTGGAAACATTAATCGATCAGATATAAAGCAAGCGGTGTCCGCATAAACGGTAGTTCTTTTCTTGTACATTTCTTCGAATCTGTCAGCAAAAATTGGACGTTGAACTTCATTATCATTCGCAATAATTACATGCGAAGTTGTGGGTACAAATGAGCTGGGTGATTTGGAAGAATATATACAATTTTGAATTTCCGGGCATGAATTGTATCTGCGTTGTAAAGACCTGGCTTCGTTTCTCACGTAGTTGTATTCGCCGGTCTTACCAATCAGTTCGTTTACAACCTAACATCGACAGTAAATTAAAGCTTGATGATTTAATGAAACTCTCTTAAACAGAGAAGATTTTAATTCTGACCTGGCACCACATTTTATGAGTAAAATCCACCATATTTGTGCACTGATTTTCATGCTCCCTCAACTTTTTCACTAATTCATTGGATCGACAGCAATGCTTATGATGCGTGTTATTCCCACAGAATCAAAATCTCAGCATGCAAAGCCTTTTAATAATTTCGTCGTCCATCTGTAAATTTGTTTGAATAAATGGAATAATTACATAATTTAAATTACACTAATTTCCCCCATAACTGTGATGTAATGTCATTACTTCATTCGTTTTCAATTCGTCAACTTTTTCTTTTTTAATGAAGTCATTTGTCAGTAAGTTGCTTGTACTGAAGTAATCCTGTTCCATAAGTGTAATCAAGTACTCCTTAACAGGCGGGCTTAAAGTAGGATTATTACGTATAAGCCTTTGTCGCGCCTTTATCAAATTGAGTTGGGCCCTTTTGATTGATTTGTTCATCCTTTAAATAATAATTTATGTAGGTATCACATAATTATCTTTAAATTTAATCCTAATTAACAAAACAACAATTAACCATTTTAATGTACATAATGCTCACCTTTAGTACGATAATCTCAACTTATAAGTGAATGGTTTTCAGTCCTAAAGAGTTCAATTCACAGTATCGCCCAGAGATTATTTGGAGTAAGTGTAATTTATTCAATACTATTTACTATAGTAAGCTTTCATCATTACATTCCCCATCTCCTTCCTCCGAATTAATATTATTGTCTTTTACATGTTCAATAAATTGCTATTTGGTGACAATAATATCTATTTTATGCTCAAAAAGTTATCACATTATCAATTATCACTATGCAACAACATAATTCGATAACAACTGCTAATCCGACTTAAGGATTTAAATAATATTTAAGGGGTGATCCCTTAAAGATCGTATCACCAAAATTTTACAGTGATATCCTATTTATTAAAAGCGTCTCACGAAAACATTTCATGTAAATTCAATTAGCCGAACACCCTCAAATATTCTCCAATGCTAAATGAACGGTATCCATGCAGCTTAAATTCCTCATTTTCCTCCAATTTTTGTTTATTTTTGCTAAGGGTTATACGATTTTAAGGACCATGTGAAAACAGAAAATTCATGGAGATTCTCCTTTAACTATCATTGACTTTAAGCTTTTGATACTGGAATTACGTCAAAGGGTTCGGGAGATATCGGTCAAAGTCACTTTTAGAGGTATGGGTGAAAGCATAGAGGGTTGCTTTTTTAGAGATTCTGGACAGACTTGGGCATGTACGCAGACCTGGGCACGTAATCTTTAAAAGCAACTTCTCAAAAATAGTCCACACCTCTGCCTACTAGAAACCATGCCTGCAGAGATATGCACAGAAGCTGGAGCTAACTTTCATTTGAACATTTGGAGTGACTGTTGTGTATTCTGTAAATCGTCGGGCTTAAAACTATTCTAATTTTTTATCATTTTTGAAAAACTGTTGAAGTAAATTGTCCGGTGAGACTGTAACACAAGGAAAATACCATGCGTGAACCCGAATCTGAATTTAATAAGGACGACGGAAATTGAAAATCTTAGCTCCACCCGTTGGAGTGTTTTTTCGACTTCATACTACAAAGTTGTAAGGTTCAAGTGCTTGAAATCCAAGTTTGGTTCGCAAGATTTATTGACCCGACATTCAAGTATCAGATCAAGTTCGGGTTTAGGAAAGATTACTTGCAAGATATGACTTGGTATGACAAGTAATTCCTGGGACCCGAAACGCCAAGTTCGGGTACTGACAAATATCTACTTGAAAGTTCAAGTGCAGGTGAAGTTCAAGTTCGGATTCTCAAAATACTTGACCCGAACAATGATCTGATCACTTCCTATTCTACTGTCAAATGAACGAACATGTCAGCATCAAATATCATTATGTGCTCAAATGGAGTTCAGAGCTAATCCCGCCGCGATAATCCCGCTGGTATTATTCCTGCGAACAGTATCCCGCTGCCAGTTTGACCGATGTATATAATCCCGCTCAGGGTAATCCCGACGCTAATGAGATAACCCCGTCATATAATGAAACGCAGAATTTAATGATTATAAAATGTTGCTATAACAACAGTGAAGATACAACAGTTGAGCACTCAAGATCCGAAGCAAAGGTGTCCAAATGGCTCAGCCTATCCTACATCCTTCCTATTTATAAAATTTGAACCGAGCCTACATATATGCCTACATTTTAAACGCCGAATAGGCCAGCCTATCCTACATCCTTCCTATATGGGAAGCACCAAGCCTACATATTAGCCTATATTTCATTGGCAAATTCGACCAACCAATTCTACACCCTTCCTAAATTTTATATGCTGCTACTGACAGACTATATAAGGTCATTCTACTCTAATTCTACGACAACATATCTCAGTAAAACCTGTTTGAAATTTGAATTGTATTCAAACGAAATTTTTCGTTTCCGTGGTGGAGCTTATACCACAGTCTGCAAGTACCAGTGTCGGATTATTCTTTAATTTTCGTTTTGCCCGTTCCATATACCATTAAATGAATATGAAATAGCCTGCATACATGCCTATAATTCTATGATGCCTGAGCCTACCTATTTTGTAGGCTAGGCTTTAAGCGTAAATTCTTGCACCCTATTTTGCCTACAAGCCTCTTTAATAAAACCCTCGCACCCTATAAATAGCCTACAAATAGGCCTATATGTAGGATAGGCGGACACCTTTGATCCGAAGTAATAAACAAATAATAAGCAAAGATAAGAAAAAGAGTTCCTGTCGTTGCTATTTAAATGTCATTTTAACGTTAATTTCAGAAAAAATTTGTTTTGAGTTACAATTCTGAATAATGAACAGAGTGTAGCTAAATACACATGTCACAATAATTCACAATCTAGGTACAAATCAAAACGGCCAGTCAACAGCACACAGCTTGTTGTCAAGTACATGGATAATATTAAATATTAGCAAACAATTATTGTTTACTGAATTTAATACAATAAAACCTGGGCCGGGAATATCGTCAGGGGGGTTATGGTTGGCGGGATTACATACTTTTGAGATCGGGATTAAATCCTCGGGGTTGCTTCGGCGGAGTTAACACTGGCGGGATTGTCGAGGCGGGATTAGTTCTGGACACGGCTCAAATCAAAAATTTAATTACTCTGAAATCATGAGGTTGTTCCGATGTAATATATATTAAATATTTCTGATATTTTGTAATTGATTCTATTAATATTGCTGTAATTAGCAATTCTGTTCATGATGGGTAAGCCCCAAATGAAATAAACCTGACCCTCGTTTGTTCGATTGATTGATTGACTAACCTGAAGAATCTGCATAGGAACAAATTTTTCAGACCGCCTACATCCTTGCCTATTGTAGTACCTATTTGTAGGCTAGGGGCCCACCAATGAATACTGCAGCTAGTGCAGCTACAATCACAACTAAACATTTTTTCCGTTTCTGTTATCGTTTCCATTTTTAATTAAACGAGTTTGTTGTTTGTTTCCGTTTAGCCGAATTTGTTTGTAACCGTTTTATTTAACAAACGCCGTTAGATCAAATTTTCGGATAATGTTTTTCAATAATATTATCTGATAATGTATTCCATGACTGGTTTAAACATATTGACAGTTTATTAGGTTGTTGCACTTTTACCCTAATCAGGAAGACCCTCAGGAACGGTCATCCCCAGAGCACAAGAGTTTCTGCAATTGGCACCATGCATCAATAAACTAGTGGGGTAGGTTTCACATTCTGCAACCGATATGTATCGTCTTGGTTACCTCGATGTATTCATTAAATTAACCATCCGTAATCCGTATTCTTTCGGACGGGCTAGGCTTTTGTCAATTGTCTTCCTGTAAACTTACATTCAGTCTTGTTTGAACATTTTGGGGTCAAAGATTAAAGTTTATCCTCCAACAATTCAGCCATGCTTCAGCATTGGATTAAAAACAATATAAAATGCATTTCCTGCTTATGCGGGTTGAACAGAGCTAGCTTCGATAATTATATCCGATACCGACACATGAAATACCAATGATATTTTTGACCTTACATAAGACTAGTGGTTCAAAACATCTGTACCTACCGTCCACTACATATAGTGTCAAATTGAGGGCATGGGACTACAGGGGTGCCCAAATCAGTCGATTCTCAAATCAGGACTCTTTGCAGATGATGATAGAATCCTAAAGTTTGCCAAATGGATTCTCATTGACGAGGTTACCATGTTGGCTAATCTGATTTTAAATGGAATGTATCGATACCTGAAGGAATTACCTATGCAATCAGAGCAACTGAGCAACCGTTTGGTGGAAGCCATTCTTTTAGGGGGCGATGTGAGACACTGTTCGAATGTCGTAATATGGAAAGTTTCCATATTGGAGTCATGCTTATGAAATAGTTGAGTGTGACGTTTATTCAAATATGTTTACTCAAAATGTGCGAACTAAACCTGATCAGATTGCGTTTTCGGATTGACTTTTGAAGCTTGTCAATGGAAAAGTTTTCAATTCTTTTAGTTTGCCTGATGAGAAAGTACAAATTCACGAATATATTAATGAAGGCTCATTAGTGGAAGAAATATTTCGTACAAGTTTCAGTACCGTTGATGCAGCGTACGGGAGTATGTTCTGGCGGAGAGTTGGGGAGAAGTAGAATGTGGGTTTGATCAAATTAAATCGCCCTAAAGCCTTGAATGCATTATGTAATGGATTAATGAAGGATTTGGAGGATGTTGCGAATGGTTTCAAACTAGACCTGAACATCGATGCTTAGATTATTGCAAGTGAGGGAAGAGCCTATGTGGCTGAAACAGACATTACAGAAAACTGTCTTTTTCGGAAGTATTTGGAGGAGGATTTCTATCATATTGGCTACGTGCGACACAATGTAGGAAACCTGTCATTGCAGCAGTTAATGGTTTTACGGTAAGATGGGATCCTGTCTTGTAGTTTTGTATAGGTGATGAGGTGTGTGTGGGGAATTAACTACACAAGAATAGAATAGTATGTTTAAGTAGTACAGTGCAGTATACTTAAGTACGTACAATGCATACCCACAAAAA
The DNA here is from genome assembly GCA_947179485.1 of Allacma fusca. NCBI lineage: Eukaryota > Metazoa > Arthropoda > Collembola > Symphypleona > Sminthuridae > Allacma > Allacma fusca. Next base: position 22,424,950 of record OX359245.1, read on the forward strand.
GTTGTTAAAGTTAATTAAGTATGTGCCATATCCAGGAAACACAAAACTATTAAGGTTAAAGATGAGACGAATTGAACGGGCCCGAATTAAAACTCAAGCGGAGTCCACACGTCCTGCGGCGTAAGTCCTTCCAAAATCTGAGTCTGAGATGCTTATGTTTAAAACTCTTATGTCAGCGTCATTGGTGATGCTCATCATATGATTGAAAGTTGATTCCCTTTTGAAAGTTTAATAATTATATAGAATTATTACACGAATTGAACATCTGATGTATTCCAAATTCTTGAATACATTACATAGGCGTTGCAGAACTTCCCTGCCCTTAATTGACAAAAATATTTTATCTCAGCCGGTATGTCTCTTTGAATGTTAACTTATTTCTTAATTTAAAAAATACCCGTATATTCAGGTACTAGTAAATTGAAACCTTTTGTACCTGTTCTAGTCCAGGTAAGACCCTAATATTTCCAAAGTACTTGTTTCCAACGCCCAACTGTGTACTCAAATTTTTGGGGGTATTTAACGCGTATTGAAAAAGTTCATATTTATTTCGGGTGCACATTAACAATAATACTCCCTAATAAAGGTAATTTTCAATGTAGGCCGAATGCTCAAATCCCCAACGGCTTTTTTAGTTTTTACAAACTTGCCCGTGCCACCAAGATCATTTTCGACGTCTAGGCGAGGTTTAATCGGGGGGGGGGGGGCAAAATTTTTACGAGTTATTGTACAAATTGTCTATATTATTAAGTAGGTACCTACAGATTAAGACATTTGCCAATGTTCCTTAGAATATTGAAGTTACTCGTTGTTAAAGATAGAACCTACTAGATGAGAATAAATAATATTTGTTCACTGTAAGTCTTTAGCTAATTAATTACTTTCGGTTCACAGGTTAATTTGGCGAGGTCACTAAAATTTTCTTTCAACAGTCATGATCAACCGTCATTCGTTATAGTAAATTACCTTATAATGCAAAGTTCAGTTTGATAACAAGAGACTATCTCAATGAAATAAAATCTGGACCTGAGGTTTCTTTACTTTCTTTCTGTTAGCTTTCTGTGTGCATGCCACCTACAGGGATTCAAGCTACCATTATACTGAATCTCGCATTATATACATATGCATATAACGTCGCAGAAAAGTAAATCTTGTTCAAGTATGTTTTTAGTTATAATTTATTGTAAACATTTTGTCACGTACGCATTACTGTAAAATGTATAAACAAAGTGTATAGTTCTTGTTCATTTACTTCGTATATAAACAATAGTCGTAATTATTAATTCACAAAAATGGAAAACATGAAAAGATACAATGTAAAAGATTATTTCATTATAGTTCCCTCACCCAGAAAAATACTGTAGAAAAGTTTAGAGAGCCATTTACACGGGAGTGTACATCATTTTTGCTTGAGCAACAATTGGAATTACAAAGCTGGTTGTTGGCTCGACGAAGGTGGTCCAATAGGACCTAAGTCAGTGTTGTTCTTCAGAAAGTATCTAGAACAAATAAAACAAAACATTTGTTACCTTAAAAATCTTACAGCACATTATTCCGAAATTCTTTTGAAATCATTATTTCCAAGTCCGGATTTTGAATAGATATCCTATATATTAATTTGAAAGACGCCGTCTTGATGATGATGATGGCAGTCGTCACTTATGTCCATCCTTTCTTTAAAAAAAATGCTTTGGAATAAAAATCAAAGCATTATTTTCATGAATGAAAGAAAACAATGAACCGCTATGCTTCCACATGTCATGTGCATAGTGACGACTGGCACCATCATGACAACCACTTTCAAATTATTATAAAGGATCGTTTATTTTTGCTCGAATGAAATAAATACGAACCGCTATTCTTTTTTAACATTTCTTTTTTGTTTACTTTAACAGGCTAAAGTTATGGTAACCAAGTGTTACTGCAACTTAATCCTGTTCAAGTCAACACAAAATAATACCATTTAGATTACAAAGCAGAAAAAATTAAAAAGAGAGAAAAGAAATATTGTAATGTTAAACAAGTTACTATCTTGAAAATTGGAATATGTGTGGTTAATTTAAATCAACTACCGTTTGCTTATTGTGTACGCCTTTGAATATTAGTACAGTTTGGCTAATATGATCAGTCATCATCTTTTAACCACCACGATTAAATTTTAACTTTGGGTAGAAGAGCAAGTAGAATTTAAGAGTAACTTTTTCGTCCACCAACACATGTCAGACATACAATTCATTAAAATGATGTAGCTATCATGCATTAACAGCGTTCTGGATTATTAAAAACAATTCGACCCTATCCTGGTCCATGGGTAAATAACCAATTTTTGTAAGCTAAGATTGAATGTTTCATGTATAATAATCAAACATTATTCAAAAGTTTGAGAACAATTCTAAAATAGTAAAAGGGCTCCAGTTTTTAAAAAACACCTAATATTATTTTTGACCAAAGTATGTCGCAATGTTGCTAACATAAGTAGGATGCGATTAGTTTTCTTAAGAGTGTGTTGCCAATTCCATTCGATGTTTATTTGTGACTACAGATAAAGTCAATAAAACAGTGAAGTTACTTCAAAAACCTACGTAATGTAGGTAAAACAGTGAATATCAAGCCATTCCTTATGTAGGTCAGTGACGGGGTACTTTGAATAACATATAAATAGCCAAATAAATAGAAAGGCATTTCTGCATGGAGTCTGAGGGACATTTTTTTTACCCTGATCGGTCCAGAGTTGAACCCCCTTAAAGGAGATTTTAAAAAAAAAACAACAAATTTTTTAATTTAGCTTTTTGCAAGGAAAGTAATGAAAAAAATATATAAAGCCATTAATAAGCTACGAAGTTGGTTTCTGTCACAGATTTTACCCAATCGAAACGGGTTGGAGGTTTGAAGGATCCGTTGCATTTATTTATACGAAGAACAGCCTTATATGTAAAAACGACCTAATTATATGTTGTGAAGTTTAATGTTTTTATGGTTTACAAATCACTGCAATCCCAGTTTTCCCATCCACCTTGGTGGATGGCTTTCATGTTAGTACTTCCTAAATTATCGTAATGTGAAAGCATACGACGAGTAACTGAGGGTAACCACTCAGCGTCAGATTTATTGATTATTGAAACTAACTGACAATGAGAAGTTAGTTGTTTTCTTCACCGTCTTGTTTTTTGGTCCATACAAAGTGAAAAATCGTTTCGTGACTTACTTTTCCAACTTCGCAATTATATGCTTTCCATAGGTGTACTTTCGGAGTTGAGCCAAATGTGGTCTTATCCTCTGCATTAACATCTTCCGCTGCGAAGGCTCAGCCACATCGATCATTTTCTGTACAACATAATTGGCGTACTGGTCCTTCATCATCAAATTCAGCGGGCTTGTAGTAACACTAAATGATTCAAATTTAAACATATAATAACTTAAAATTCCACTAGACTAATAACATTACATACAAAATCCGGGATTCGGTAGCATCTCCCGTGCATAATGACGGTAGTACATTGGAAAATGTTGTATTTCAGTTAATTATTGATATGATCTTGGCACACACACTTGGTTTTTATAGCCACATGTCAACTTTGTGTCCGCTACAATTATGTATTATTACATTATGTACCACATAGATGCACATCCTCATGAGGACAGAATGAAGCACTCGTACTCACCTCGCACTCATTGTACTCAAGTACTCACCAGTTTACTTTGAGGACGAGTAGGATGTTATTACAACCGTGCACTCATAATCATGAGTGCGAGTAGCGAGTACATACCACAGATATATGTATCTGTATTTATTAATGAGTGCGAGGACGAGAACACAAAAATATAGGTACACTCGTTTAAAAAAATGTAATACTCTGCACTCTAGTGCAAAAAATGTAATTTAATTTTAGGCTTGTATGTATTGTATATACAATTTCGTACAATTACGCAAAAAATGAAACGAAATCGTTCAGTGAGTATCATTGAGAATCCGTTAATATTTCAGTCATAATAATCTTGTGTCAATCTTATGATTTCCAAAATGAGCGAGATCAATGTAAAGAAAAAAGCGAAAAACTATTTGTAAAACCATGGAGACTTCTTCAAATAAAAACATTCAAGGCTTAAATCGTCTGCAATTGAAAATATTTTGTGTTACCGTGAGTTTCTGAACCTTTACAAATAAGGCGGCGTCCATTTTTTACGTAACGCCAAATTTCTCAAATCCGTACCACCGCCCACCAAATGTAACGCACACGTAACGCTTAGATAAAGAGGTGCCACCCAACCGTAACGCATATTTATAATTAACTGTTTAAGTAACGTGGTAACGACTCTGCATTTATACTTTCAATTGCTCGAAAAAATGATGCCATATGCAAAATTTATGAAGTAAATGCCCACAGCGTAAGCTACAGCGTGTACATCACTTTCTTCAACCCCTCCGGGGTACCCCGAAGGGGTTCAAAACATGCTCCACATGCAATAAATTGTGCCATTTAAAATTTTTAAATTGATAAAAAAAATCAACAAATTATTGAAATTTTTAAGGCGAATTTGGCTTTCCCCTGCACAATTGTTTTCAAGGTTATATGTGCAAACTCATATATATATGCATGAAATTTGCGTTACGTGTGTGTCTATAATAGGACCACCATCTCGTCGTAACTACAGCGTAACGGCAGAACATTTAACCATCGATCGACCTACCGTTACATAATATATGGACACCACCTAACCATTTGCAGCATTTAGCCTTTATGGTCTTCGTAGGCATTGCAAGCATTTGTTATTTATTCATGTGTGTTAATCATTTCAAACTGATCATTTTCTGGTCGTAACAATATTCCAACTTGAAAAAGCATTTTGAAAATGATAAATATAGTTTATTTGCGTATTAACATAATAAAATCACATGTAAAAATAAATACGGAACCAAATTATTTGAATGTATTTCAAATGGAAAAGTCAGGTATGCATACATATATACATATCAAATGCCCTCATGAGTGCGAGTGCGAGGATCAAATTCTAGTCTTCTGTCCTCATGAGGACGAGTGTGAGTGCAGATTTGAAAATTTTTAACATATCAGTGTGAGGATGAGTGCAGTTCATTCAATTTGTATTGAGTGTGAGTGGAGTGCGAAAGAAACTGTGCATCTATGATGTACCATAACTTTAATGAATTCCCGTTGAGCCTGTACGATTTTATCAATAGTAGAGACGACCTGACGATTCAATCATGTACAACAGATGCCGAAATGATTAACTTATCCCTTATCCTATGTCCTATGTCCGGACGATAGCTGCCGAACCACGGGCACCAGGCAACTCAGTTTAACCGTACTACAATCTACAATACCGTAGTTGACATGCCTAGGTAATACAGTAATTACTGTAAAAATTTGAGGTACGGTATGCTACGATAATTTTCGGTAATCCGGCAGGAGGCTCATAAACTTGTGGTCAAGTGCTCGGACCAATTCAATTCTGAATCGGAAATTTTCAGTTCAGTTCAATTCAATTCATTACTTTTTCAATTTAATTCAAGATAAAACTTAGCCCATTCAATTTAGCTAATAACTTTGAATTGAACTGAATGGAATTGGTTTTTACTGAATTGAATCAAATATAAGTTGTGAAGTTGCCCTATACAAACCATGTCCAGACCAAAAACAGCAATAATAAATCCTCAGCCAAGTCTCTGGATTTCTTTACTGATAAAAATATGCGTACAAGTACATGATGCACTTTATTAAGTGTGATTTATTTGTGTACATTATACTGCTGTTAAGTTAACGTAACCCTTATTCTATATTTTTTGGATCACAAGATTTTCATATTTTACATACGAAATCAAATAATAAATCAAACAATTATATTAGGAGTTTCTGCACACTTAATACTTCATACTCTCACATTAATTGCCATAAAAGACGCAGGGGGGACAGGAGGGACATTGTCCCTCCCAAAAAAAGTCAGGGAGGGACAGGCTATACTGCTGTCCCCCCACTTTTAAGAATCAAATTAACCTTTTCTTAACTTTTTTATGTCAAAACTCCTATGAAGCTTCATTTTTTTAAAAAATCCTCCACAAACTGCTGTTAGTTGTATTTAAAAAACTCGCAACAAACTATCTCCTCGAAACAAAAATGTTTACTCAAATGATAAATTTCTTTTCCATCCTGGTATATGCATACATGTAAAGATCGGCTCATCTAGGTAACTACCAAAATTGAGTAGTGAAAGTAGTGGGTCATACTGCAGCCGAATTAGATTTTTTAAAGCAACCGTTGTCATCCTTGATAATGATTTTGAACTTATTCAAACGATTTTATGTCAGTATTGCAATACTTTCAGGGTTGAAATTGTGTGATAGCGTGATTATTCAAATAGTAACTTAGGTATTCAACGCAATGCAACCCATCAACAAATTAGAGGATAATTTTCTATCCAACATTCTTTACTATTGCTAAATTTGGAATAATATTTCCAGCTACGTATGCCGAACATATTGACCTCCCCTTGCCAGATTGATCCAGGTCAAAATCTTGACCTGGGTCAAACGTTTGAACAATTTGAAACTTTTGCTTTGAATTTTGTTCCAAATTCATGCCAGACCAATAAATATGTTCCAAATGTCGGACCAGACCGATAATATCATTCCTGTATTACGAGCTTAACAGAAAATTTGCGTGGAGCAATTTATAAACTCAATAGGTTTTAGCTCGCCAATATTATTGAAAAGAGTACAACTGAGTATTAAAACGTCACACAAGGAGTTTATTTCAGGATATTAATAATTAACATGAAATATTGTTGTGTGGTGAAACATTTACATCAAAAAATTCACCGACACAAAATTTGGTCTGTTCCAACGGATGGAAAAGGCCGTGCACTTCTGAACCAGTAAATCCTGTGTTCCTTGTACGAAAATTGTGGAACAGATCTAGAGGAATGGTTCTACACTTGGACCATGTCAGACCAAAAATGAAAGAACAGTTTGAACTATTCCCGGAAGTAGATCGCCAATCAGTTCAACGATTCTTTGATGTCTCTACTTGAAATCACTAAAATTTTGATAGTATTTAGTGTGTGTAAGAAAATGTTTCTAATATATGAGATTTAGTTGGTGTCTTCTATAATAACTTGTTCTTTAAAAAAAGATTTGGAACAAAAAAATTAAAGTTCTATATTTTCCAGGCTTATATGAGCTAACTAACGAAAAATAATGTGTAACCTATACATATGTGCATACATACGTTTGTATGTCGCCAATAGCAAAGTAACGAAAACTAATTTTAAAATGTTGTCCCCCCCCACTTTTTTGAACGTTCCGGAGTGCCTGATGAACATGCCTAGTTGTAACTAATGCGAATATTTAAACTTTTACAAAACATAAAGAAGTTCAAAAAAACAATCACATACCCATTATCGGTGTTATAGGCAGTCACTTCATCAATGAGGTTAGCCTTATCTTGTCGGGTGGCAAATGTGACGCACTTTTCAACAACATTAGAGGCAAACTTATGCTGAGAGTACGAACATACCTTGCCTCTAACAATTGCAACTATTTTTGCTTTATCCTCAGTTTTTCCATGCTCCAAAACATGCTGAATAACGTAATTGCCATATTGGTCTTGGATTAAAGATTCAGTCTGATCATGCAATTCTTCCAAAATTCCTTGTGTTTGATCCACAGTGCAATGTTCTAAAATCCGCTGTATGACTCTGCAACCATAGGGATGTGTGGAAAGCGCAGAAACCTATCGCATCAATATTTCATAAACATTAGCTCAACTCAGGTAATCTGCAGCTCCAGTCGCAGGAATCGTAGGAGAAAGTTTCAAATTAATATTTTGAAACTTAAGTTAGCCTCAGACGAATCCTCTGGACTATAACGAATTTGACGACAAAAATTATTCTATCGAAACTGAAGAAATCGGAAAATGATACACGAGGAATTTGAATAATTTGAAACAATAAATAATGCGAATCAACCACACTGAAAGAATTAATTCAGTAGTTGTTTTGAGAAAGTGTGTGACCCGTTTGCTTGACTACCGAAATGATTTAAGCCTAGACGTAAGCTCTAAAGGTAATAACTTGGGAGTACAAAATTTGTACGCATCATTAACCCGGTGTGAATTTCAGCATTTTTTCAACAACCGCAAAAACAACTGAAATTCATAACGTAACAATTACTGCTGACATTAATACACTAATGCTTACAACAAGACATGTGTAACCTCGTGTAGGATTCCCATCCATGTCCCATGATGACCCTGTGACGTCACAACAGTGTCCCCTCAGGCTATATTTCTGAAATACTTGTTTATTACTTGTTTAAGGATGCCGTTTGTGTTGGCCAATTAGAACCAAACAAAATGCAAATCCACTTAAGGCTTATAATATGTGGTTTTACTACTGTTAACACAAATATCCGGCGGGTACTGTAACCCGGTAATACAATAGCATAGCTACTACATGGGTAATAGCAGTAATCGTCATTTAACCATGCTAACCTAGGTCTGGTATCCTATTACCCGAATGGGCCCTAAAAATTAATTTAAGCTCCTGGTATTATATGGAACACATTTGCTTCGTCGGTTTTGCCTTAAACAAGTATTTCAGAAATATAGCCTGAGGGGATACTTGTGACGTCACAGGGTCATCACGGGACGTCACTTATGGGAATCCTACACGAGGTTACACATGTCTGCTTACAACTTTCACTCTATCCTTAGATTGTTGATACAAGATCCTTTAAAGTTCCGCGAAGAGAAAGTTGTAAAACATAAAGAATGAAATTTGCGTCATTTGCGCTCAATACGTAGCGAAAATGGGCATCAAATATTGTAAATAATATATAGACTTAATAAGTTTCATATAATAGGTATAACCAGTTTTAGATAATCTCAAACCCAAATGCATTTCAACTTCAGTTTTAACAAAACTGATGGAACGTAACTTAAACTGTGTACTTCAAATTTTAAACCAGGGTAAACAGACACGAAAATCAGTTTTGCGAGAATAAATCTTTACCGAAGTGTCTCCACGAAAGTATCCACATGATGAAATATGCAGAAAAGAAGATAATATTAAAACTGGCGAATTTTTTGTTCAACCTTGTCAGCACTAGTATTTCTTGTCAATTGCAAGTTAACCGCAATTACTAATTGCACTTGCAAGTTCGGTTCAATTACGGTTATTTTACACCAGGGAATTGCGATTGCCGATGCAAGTGCAATTTCTGTGTACTTAAATTGCAATTACACAAGCATTAAATACTTGCAATTACCGGTTATGCCCAACTGAAATTGATAGAAATTCAATTGCAATTGCAAGTGCTTGCACTGCAAAAAGTTGCAATTTAAAAAATACTTATCAATTTAATTGCAACTTGCAACCGTTTCGAATTTGAGCGCAAAATTCCACAAAATGCATCAATAAGTCATTCCGCTCTGATAAAAAATGTACATAATAATCAAGAGTAATGTCTCAATGAGTGTAATAATTATTGTACTGATTGTGAGTGTACAATTCCGTTGGTGAAGAGGCAAATTTACCTAAGTGAATTTTTGATTAGCATCAAAATTATAGATTATATAAATATGTATACATTATAGGTATACTAATATTTTAAGTGTTTCTTGTAAATATATGTTGAAGGATGAAATTTTACAATATTTTAGCCTTGGAAGGCTTAAAGAAAGGCTATTTCATTTGTGCACCTTTGTTTCATTATGCATTGCATCTAGATCATTTTATTTAATATACTTTGTTCAATTCATTGAAACATGAATATCATCTTGGCACGAATCAAAAATGCACAGATCATTTTGCCTCTTCGCTGACGATTTATACTGTATATCAGTTTACTTGCAATTACAAATTGCAATTGCACTTGCAATTGTACTTATCGGTGCAATTACTGCCAAATGTTTTTGCAATTGCCTTACCAACTGCAATTCTAACTTATGAACTAATTGCAAGTTCAACTTCGGTTATTTGCATGATTTAATTGCCGCATTTTAGCAAGTACCAGTTACGGCATTACCAGTACTTGCATTTTCAATTATAATTGTACATAATTGCAAGTTCGGTTATTCCCAATACTTGCACCGACAGAAACACTAGTCAGCACAAGAACTGAACTTAGACGTTTAATTGTAACAACATTAAAGGGCATTCAAACAACCATATGAGGTTCCTACGTTGAATATCTCATAGACTTAAGGCAAAAGAAAGAAGGACTTGGTATGAATTGCTATGGACCTGTCTGGTATGTTGATTGTGACGCCGCTTTATTATTGTAACACAAAACCTTGTTCAAATCTAAACTGATTTTAAGATTTGACAGATAAGATGGTTAAATATATTACTGAGAACATTTTTTGCATGCTGTAAGGCGATTAGACGGTAAAGTAGGCCAGGATTTCTGTGAATTCCGGGCAAAAGAAATCATTACTACATTCCAGACTTGTCACCATGAATAAAAGCAAAAGCAAATAAAATTAATTTAAACATAAACCTCAAAGCGAAATTTCGAAAAAATTAAGTTACAAGTAGCAGCTCGCACGAGCAACAACTATTAATTACTAACACTTGGCATACTTTGTCTATTTTGTTGATTTGGAAACCCTTGCCCATTTATTTTTATTTGATCCTATTTCCTAAAGTCAAGCCTAAAAGCATGGCTGGCTAGAACGGAGTTAAAACTGGCTACAAATGGCATATAGTTTCGAAAGGAAAATTGTGTACATTAACATATTTGAAAAATGGAATGTATATTTTAATAAAATGAATTTATTTATAATTATTATAATAAAATTAAAGCACTATATACATTATATATATAAATATATTATTATTAATAAAATATTCATGGTAAAATTCTAACGAGATGGAAAGTTGGTAAAATAACTATTGTAATATAATGTTAGATGCAAAACGAAATAAGTCAAAGCTTCTTAGGTCCAAATCCATCATCTACATGTACGAATATAATCATATGGGAATTATAATGATTTTTCATTTTTTCTCAACAAATTGTAGTTGAGATCTATATTCATCATTGCATTACTGATTCGTGCTGTTGGTAGTCTTATTGTAATGGGTAATAATAACGTTATTAGGCATAAATCGATGAAAAAAATTCAACTAAAAATTACTTAAAAAAAATTAATTATTGTGTGTAGAAATGCTTCTACACACAATAACCTAACATGCTTAAGTTTGCTAAGTTGCTGCTTTAACGAAGATAAAAAATACTCGAATACCTGGCCATGGAAAGCTTGAATGATGAAATCCAAGGAACTTGGCTCGACGCATTCGATACATTTTTGAACAACATGGTTACCATTTTGATCCTTGACACATTTCAATACATGCCCGTCCAGCTCACGAACAATTTCCCGTTGAAGGTCTTGTCCAATGGATTCAAGTGCTTTTTGAATAACACGACAACCGTACATTTGCAATGCAAGTGGTAAAACGTTTCCGCGTATCTTTTGACCGAGAGTCGATTTTTGTTCTGGTGATCCAAATTCAAGAAATTTTTGAATCACGTAATTACCAAAGACATCTGTCATGAGTGGGTACGCTGAACCAATGATCTCATTGAAAACTAACTGCTTTTCAACAGGAGTGGCTCGTTCCAACTTTTGCTGAATGAATCTGCTCAAACATTAAAAATTTATGACAGGTGACTACATACGGTTACACATCTGTAAGCTTTCGCTACATATATAAATGCGAAGTAGTAAAGATAAACTACCTGGACCCATGCTGATCCTGAGAAAATTCAACAATATGGTTTGTCAAATCTCTTAATTGTAAATTTGGATATCTGTTATTCCTGAAATCTTCAAGCAAGCGTGAGCGACCACTGGGTTTCTCCAACGTTGCAGACTGGCGTCCAATAATTTTAGGAAACAAAGGACTCGTTGCGCCAAAGAGTGCGGTTCCTGCACGAAGACCTTTGTCTCCAATCAGCCTTGACGATCCACCATTTAATACTCCAGGAGGTGGAGACCCTTAATAACAGTACGCCTTTTTTAATTTCTGGGATATGAGGTGACAAGCGATACTAAGTTTAATCTGCTCAAACAATGTTGCAAAGTTGAGCTACTGCTTAACAAAAAGCGAGAAACTTCTAACTGGCAGTAAGGAGAAAACTTATTAGGGGGTAATTACTTATATGTATTGTTACCCAAAACCGAGCTGCGCACAAGTACAAGTAGACCACGAGTACTTCAAGTCAAAAGTTCGCGTTCAGGTCATGCTCAAGTAAATATTAAGAAGTTCTTGACCACGAACTTGAGTTTTTCGTGTACAAGTTCAAGTAATTTTTTTTGCACAAATCTTCACGGCGATTCACTATACGAATTAAAACTTAGTGCATCACTTTAAGAGGCCTTTGTTAACTTGTTCCGTGTACGCAAATACAAAAGAACGCTCAACAATCATATGGCTCCGTAGAAATTGATTTAAAAATGTTCGCAACCTTTTTTACAATAGTATGCGTCAACAAAACCTAAAAGGAGTTCTGTGTCACCGAAAATATCAATTGAGACACCAGACCCACTGGGTACACGAAATCAGAGTAGATCTTCAGTGTACCATCATTTAACATTCAGTGAAAAGAACCAAAAATACAATTATTATTATTATTTTTAGAGGTGGTTGCTCACAAAGTGTGGGTGAAACCTATCGTGTGTTAGAAACCTATGTTCACTTACATCACAAACATAAATTTATCTCCCATAAAATTTAAGTATTCTACAAATTTTAAGTCCTACAAATCACGTTTCTTGTGTTTGAAAGTTCAAATTCATGGTCAAGTTCGGATCATGATCATGATCAAGTCAAGTTGAAGTTGGACCTGAAACGCGCATATAAATACATGGTCAAGAAGGGGTGGATTTACGGGGTGGCCCACCCTGGCCCAGCCAGTGTAAAAATTGTGGGCCAGGGAAAAAAAAGTTGATTAAGGCCCTCAGATGGCAGATATAATGTGTAAAGGCCCACAAATCTATTTTAAGGGGTAGGGCCAGGGTAAAAATTATATTATTAATCCACCCCTGTGGTCAAGTAATCTGAGAATTGCTTGAAAACCCGAACTTGTTTCATTCAAGTATTACTTGAACTGAAAATGTGAAGATCGAGTAATCTTGAAATAAAAACTTGAGAAGTCGGGGTCAAGTTCGTGGTCGGATCTTTATACATACTTGACCCGAGAGCAGCACTAAACCAAAATATGTAATAATAACATACCTGGTCCCATAGAAGAAGTATTGACAGAAGCTGTACTATAGCTAGCGCTGTATTGCTGATTCACGCCAAAACTTCCTGAGCCTGCAAAAAGGTAATTGTTAATACAGTAAAACTTCTCTTAGTTTGACGAGTTGAAAAACAGTATTGGTAGTCAGGGTAGGCACTACCTACCCCAAAATCAACAATATTTAAAATTGGACGACTTTGATATATCCCCACTTGCTGTAATCTGCGAGTACCAGTAAACCGGGGACAACTTGTTGTTACATAATATTTGGATCGGGTCTCACTAAAACTACTGAACAACTGAACCCCTCTAAAACACTGACCAGAACTGACCTGCTGACCTCTCCAGAATCACTGACCAGTACTGACCTGCTGACCTCTCCAGAATCACTGACCAGTACTGACCTGCTGACCTCTCCAGAATCACTGACCAGTACTGACCTGCTGACCTCTCCAGAATCACTGACCAGTACTGACTTGACCTGCTGACCTCTCCAGAATCACTGACCAGAATTGACCTGCTGACCTCTCCAGAATCACTGACCAGAATTGACCTACTGACCTCTCCGGAATCACTGACCAGAATTGACCTACTGACCTCTCCAGAATCACTGACCAGTACTGACCTGCTGACCTCTCCAGAATCACTGACCAGAACTGACCTGCTGACCTCTCCAGAATCACTGACCTGCTGACCTCCCCAGAATCACTGACCAGTACTGACCTGCTGACCTCCCCAGAATCACTGACCAGTACTAACCTGCTGACTGCTGTAGGCACTCCGGAACGTCCAAGAAATGGGTGCAGTTTATTTTCTTAATTTTAGTTACATTGCTATTGGCTACATATGTACAATGTATGTACTTATCCCAGTAAACCACGTATGGTTGGCCTAACGTTAAAACCTGATGTTCCGTTCGTGCCATCAAAAGCTAATGTTGTACGAGTGCTTGACGAATAGCGTTATGGTACAAACGCTTTGGCAGCATTTGCGCTCAGCTTTTAAGAAGCGGTTAAAAGATCACTTACAAATTGCGTTGGTGAAACGCTACGAAAAAGTGCTGCAAAACCATTATTGCTCAAATACTTGCATAACGCTAATTTAGCGCTATAGTTAACGGACTTGCGCGTGAACAACTATTCTTCAAATGGTTCTGAGAGGGACAGGCAGTTTGTCCGTTGCACTCAATAACAGTACGCTGTGTAAGTGCAGTACTTACAATTAGTTTAAAAAATGTTGGCGTTAACAATTTATTTTTTACTACTAGTATTTACTTACAACTTATTGAAATTAAATTATTACGAATTCCAATAAATCGTGTTTCCACACACGATCTGGGAATATATTTGAAGCGGTCTCAACCAAGATTCACACTCAGTCTTCATTGAGATGTAAGTAATGTGAAATAATATTAAATAATTTTTCTGTCTTACATTTGTCCCTACACTTACAATTAGTTAGCTTACAGCGTAAATTGTTTCTTAAAATTGTAGATTTTTCTTTTCATTTGATTAATTATTAACATTTAGCTCGAAACGTGTTGTTCACATTGTTTTTGCAAAATTTTAGGGAACCGGCCGGCCGAGTTTTGCTGACATTGACCTTACAATTGAGCTGGGTCTGCAGTGGACAATCAAAAAGTAAGTATTGGTTATTATTGCATGTTAGCCTGCCCAAATTATCTGGAATGTGCATTTTATGTTCAGATTTCATGAACATTGGAAAGGCAAAATGATAAAATGAAATTATAACAGTGTAATTTTGCGTTTTCAGAGCTCATTCCTCGGTTGCATGTACTACCAATTTAAACTAAATCAGTTTAAGATTGCCGAAGAAGAGAGGCCATGAAGACGATAGAATAGAGAGCAACTGTATCTATTTACTCTGGTTTCCAAATTTTGTAATTTGATTTTGTGTAACTGGTGTATTTTAATTTAGTTGTTTCTCTGTAAAACATGGCTACAATAATAATAGTTGTAATAATAAAAACATTAAAAAATATAATTATGATACAACGTTGAAGTTATTTTAGGTTTTGTTGTATAATTCAGAGTATAAAGCAGTGTAAGTAGGTAATTTTAAGTCATTAGTAATATTTTAGCCGAGTGTTAAGCTACCATTAAACGATTCGCGTTTCATTGGTTAGCTGAACGTTAGAATCTGATGTTGCACTAATCATAACCAATAGTGCTTACAGAGCGCTACGCAGGCGGACATTTGAGCGTTTGAAAAACGCTAAGATTAACGTTACGCCAACCATGCTAACGTTAGAATTGTGCATTTGTACAATCATTCTCCAACGTTCGTGGTTTACTGGGATAGGATTACACCTTATAGTTGGAAGCCAGTGAATATGCCAGACCATTTTATAAAGGCATTACATCTTAATCTACATAAGTACCATAACCGTATATAACTTGTTGATTCACTTTGTTTTTGAGGGATACTCTAGTAGTAAAAACGTGAGCTGGTTTTTCCCCTGAAAAAATGAGGCCCATTTTTATCAATTGAGAAAATTACTGACAAATGAATTCATTGCTTACAGATTGTAGCAAATTCATTTCCAGACAAAAATTAGTATCGTTGCTCTGCGTCATTTTATGGAGTCAAACGTAATCCTAAATTTTGTATTCCAATGAGTATAGTTTAAAATAGTTATGTAATGGCTGACTGAAAACTTCTTTTGTTGTTTGAATTTACGAGATAAACTTCAAAATGTCACGGATTTTTCGGATATCTAAGCATTGGACACAGTATTCAAATATAGTTTGAATACTAATTCGAATAGATATTTCTGTTGCCTAGCCTTTACTTGAACGAACTTGTAGCCTGCCTGAATAGACCAGTCCCTTTTTCGGAAATATCTGAATATCCTGGATTTTCCCTAACCCTATACAGGGGTCGGATTTATGTGGGAAGACGGGAAGAATCTTCCCAGGGAAAAAAATTTTTCAGCAGGGAAATTTTCAAACGGGATTGCAAACAGGGATTTTCAAATCTGTTGACCTTTTTTTGGCAGCGATTTTCGAAATTGTTGAGGGGTTTTATGGAAAACAATTTTTGTCAGCAGGGATTTTTGAAATTGTTGAGGTGTTTTACTGAAAATGTTTTTTGTCAACAGGGATTTTTGAAATTGTTGAGGTGATTTACGTAAATAATTTTCTGTCAGCAGGGATTTTCAAATTTGTTGACCTTTTTTCAGCAGAGATTTTTGAATTTGTTGGGGTGTATTACGAAAATTATTTTGTCAACAGGGAGTTTTGTACTTGCTTCGAACAGGGACATCATGACCAGCAGGGAAAATGTAAAAAATCTTCCAGGGAGATTTACAAAAATCCGACCCCTGACCCTATATTGTAGTGGCGATTGCCTAGCCTAGAACCTCGTCTAGATTTATATCCCAACTTGCAGCATCCTAGAGCCTTAGCCTATTATAGGGCCTAGAATCTAGGCAGGCGCCCATGTTTGCTGTCGGTGATTGCAGCAGATAGCAATTGTTTGAGTGGTCGTCATGTTTTCAAAAATTCGTTTATCCACGGATATCCGTAAAACCAAACGTCGCCATCCGATCCGATCGGATAGTTTATGTTGTAGTATCCGCATACATGTATAAAGGTCATACCAAAGTTACTTTTGATCCCCCTTGGAAAAATCGAAGAATTTGACCCCCCGAGGCCGGACCGGGGGGTCAAAATCAATGTCATGACCTTGTACGTTAAAGATGTGTGGAATAAAGTAGGCTAAACGATAGTTTGAAAATTTTCAAAGCCAAAAAACATGAAATTCATTCAAAATATGGCAGGAATTACAAAAAAATTATTTTAGAATGTTTCAGAGGAATATAAATATTGCATGCGAAACCCATAGTAAGACAGTGAGTAGCTAACTTTGACCCTCCGTGAAATGAAGTTGACCACCCCCTTGAAATTTCATTTTTTTATATTTTGACCCCCCTTGGAAAACACGCCTTGTACATATATGCCTATCCGTGATTCTTTTCGGATCGGAATGACATAACCGATCCGTTCGGATAAATACCGGATCGGATAATCTTCAGTTTTATCGTATCCGTTCGGATATATCCGATCACGCACGTTTTATATTTTAGAGATTTTTAATAGTGCATAAATCTATTACTGGGACTGCACAGCAGAGCTGCGCTCAATCTCAAGTAGTACTTGACAAGTATCAAGTCAGGTCAAGTTCGGAGCAAGTTCGGGATCATGAACGTTTCTACTTGGTTGAATCGGGTCAAGTTAAAATATTTGCTGGATCCGAACTTGGAGCATTAAGCCGGTTCTAGTCCAAGTGCAAGGCCACATAATTGACTTGAACTAAGGATCAAGTTCAAGTTCGGGTCTGGTCATGGCGGGGGTGGAAAAAGTTCGGGAACCCGGTTACTTGGCAAAAGAGCCCAGCGAGTTGACAAACGTTGGGCGAGTTGGAAAATGTTTAGAATAGGGCTCCGGTGGGGTGGTTGACAAAACCCAAAGTAGTTTACAAACGTTGGGTGAGTTGGAAATTTTTTGGAATACGGCTCCGGTGGGGTAGTTGACAAAATCAGAAAAGTTGACACATATTTAGGGGTTTTTCTTGGAGGGGTAGTTGACAAAATCAAAAAAGTTGACAAAAATTGTGGGTTTTTTCCTGGCGGGACAGTTGACAAAATCAGAAAAGTTGACAAAAATTTACGGTTTTTTCCTGGCGGGGTAGTTGACAAAATCAGAAAAGTTGACACATATTTAGGGGTTTTTCTTGGAGGGGTAGTTGACAAAATCAAAAAAGTTGACAAAAATTGTGGGTTTTTTCCTGGCGGGACAGTTGACAAAATCAGAAAAGTTGACAAAAATTTTGGGTTTTCTCCTGGCCGGGTAGTTGACAAAAATTTATTGATTTTTCTCCGCCGGGGTAGTTGACCAACTGGGAAACAGTTAACATTTCGGTCAAAAATTGGTTACTTGGCAGTTTGGAACTTTTTCCACCCCCGGGTCTTGGATTTTACTTGAACCCGGACTTGCACTCTCAAGTACCGATTAACTTATCCTAATTCCAACGTTTGCTTCCTTTATGCGTTCTTCTCCCTCGGTTGTTCGCACTTCTGCAATACGCATTCTACAAAACTAGTGATGCCAATGGTCTGGTCTGATCCAGATTTTATGAAACTGGTCTGATCCAGCTTAAAACTATTCTTCTAATTTTTCATCATTTTTGAAAAACTGTTGAAGTAAATTGTCCGGTGAGACTGTAACACAAGGAAAATACCATGAGTGAACCCGAATCTGAATTTAATAAGGACGACGGAAATTGAAAATCTTAGCTCCACCCGTTGGAGTGCTTTTTCGACTTAATACTACAAAGTTGTAAGGTTCAAGTGCTTGAAATCCAAGTTCGGGTTCAAGTCAATTCCAAGTTCGGTTCGCAAGATTTATTGACCCGACATTCAAGTATCAGATTAAGTTCGGGTTTCGGAAAGATTACTTGCAAGATATGACTTGGTATGACAAGTAATTCATGGGACCCGAAACGCCAAGTTCGGGTACTGACAAATATCTACTTGGAAATTCAAGTGCAGGTCAAGTTCAAGTTCGGATCCTAAAAATACTTGACCCGAACTAGTGCTCGGACCAATTCAGTTCTGAACTGAAATTTTCAGTTCAATTCACTACTTTTTCGAATCAATTCAAGATGAAACTGAACCGATTGATTCAGTTTAGGGGTGAGTATCTCGTTGGTTTTAAAATTCTCGTTACTGAAAAAAATACGAGAACGAGATATTTTGATAACGAGAGTAGCGAGAGCAAGCAACGCACGAGACAAACGAGACAGGGCAAAAACATGGCATTTGTTTTGAAATGTATGCAATTTAATTGTAGCCTGCACAAATTCTGGTGAGAGAACATACAAATTTATTTAATTTCACTAAATAGAAAAATCCCAAGCCGCGAAATATTTATTTTTAGGTTTGGGCCATAAAATTTGAAAACATGAACGTGAGAAAAATTAATGAAGACCTACCGCAATAAATGCTAGCACCAAGAACTGCAAAATATCTTAATTGGAAAAATGGCATAGCAAAACACCTCATTTTTCAGTTTGATACGGGTTTAAACAAGATTTATTTGTAAAAGATATTCTCGTTAAATAAAGCGAGATGTCTCGTATTGTCTCGTTGATGTATAATGGACGAGATAAACGAGATTCTCGTCTCGTTGTCTCGTAATACTCACCCCTAATTCAGTTCATAACTTTGAATTGAACTGAATCGTTTTCTTTGAATTGCAGTTCAAACAGTTTATCATGCCCCAAACATTTTAATAAAAATTCAGTTCAAAATTTTGAACTGAACTGAATTGAATTGGTTTTTACTGAACTGAATTGAAAATCTAGTTTCAATTCAGTTCAGCATGTGAATTGAACTGAACTGGAAAAAGCTGAACTGAACTGAACTGTTCCGACCACTAACCCGAACGCAGGTCTGCTGCACAGCCAAATACAGTTGGCGAGTTGGCTCAGAATAGCAAATGTAAATAGGGAAGGCAGTAAATAGTTGTGTGCAATAGATGCATCTAGAGCGCGCCAATATTTCATTCTTACCATCACTAT
Source organism: Allacma fusca (assembly GCA_947179485.1). NCBI lineage: Eukaryota > Metazoa > Arthropoda > Collembola > Symphypleona > Sminthuridae > Allacma > Allacma fusca. Next base: position 22,444,817 of record OX359245.1, read on the forward strand.
TCACTCGCTCAAATTAGAAGAGAGGATTGCATGGTACGCATGCATAAGTATTGTTAAACCAATAAAAATGTGAAGAAAAATATTGGTTTGCACCGGGTGTGGAAAAAGTTCCAAATGGTCAACGATCCTGACAACAGTAAATGGTCAACTAACCCGCCGGGGTAAGATGGCCAACAACCCGCCGAAAGTTTTGGTCAACTACCTGGGTATCAAAAATATTTTGCACAACTAGCAAAAAAAATTTGTCAACTACCTGGGTATCGAAAAACCAATTTGCCCAGCTACGAAATCGTATCTCCATACGATATCGTCAATCCAGCAGGAGGATCATAAACTTGTGGTCAAGTGCTCGGACCAAGTCAATTCTGAATGGGAAATTTTCAGTTCAGTTCAACGCAATTCAAAACTTTTTCGATTTAATTCCACACTTAACCAATTCAATTCAGCTCATAACTTTGAATTGAACTGAATAGAATTGGTTTTTACTGAATTGAATCCAACATCTCGTTTCAATTCAGTTCAGCACGTGAATGTAACTGAATTGAACCGTTCCAACTTCCGACCGTGAAGTTGCACTGTACAAGCCATGTCCAGACCAAAAACAGCAATAATACACCCTCAGCCAAGTCTCTGGATTTCTTTGTTGATAAAAATATGCGTATAATACATGATGCACTTTATTAAGTGTGATTTATTTGTGTACATTATACTGCTGTTAAGTTTACGTAACCCGTCTTCTATATATTTTGGTTACAAGATTTTCATATTTTTCATACGAATGAAAAACGAGGAAAAGACTTTTTCAAATTAGCTATTATATTAGGAGTTTCTGCACATTTAATACTTAACGAGCACTGCACAGCCAGCATTTGCTGGCTCAGAAAGGCAGATGTAAATAGGGAAGGCAGTGTAGTTGAATGCAATAGCTAGCTGCGCATAGCTATGGTCGTCTATACAGCTAGAGCGCGCGAATATTTGATTCTTACCATCACCTTCACTTTCACTATCACTATCCACTCCTTCAAATTAGAAGAGAGGATACTCTCACACAGTCATGGGCAATTGGTTTACCTTGCCTTTAACATTGCCATGAAAATTAAATACAATATCGCCTGCCTTTTCGCCTTCCCTGCATCATATTTTGCAATTTCCCCTTATCCAAAAGGTAGGTTAATATTTGTGCCTTCCTTGCCTTTTTGTACCATTTCAAAATGCCTTGTCTAACCTTAAATGCTCTTTTTGTTCGAAAATAGGATTAGCTGCATGTAACATGTGGCTGGATCTGCAATACGATATAATTATGCATTGAACGTGTTTGAAATAGACGGAAGTGTTCCTGTAACAATGCAGTCACAATTTATTTTTAAAAAATAAGTATTGAACGAATTGGAGCTGTTTCGGATCCGAGTTTGAGTAGCAGTCCGAATTAGAGAAGTTTCTCCATTTTCTCTTTCGTGAAAGAAATTGTGTACGAGATTTTGTAGATGAATGAGCATCTTAACTCTTGAACATCGAGTGGTCTATTTCATTTCTAGAATATTTTGCAATTTAATGTTCGGATTTATTTTGAGTGTAAATTTTAAATACTTGGTAAAAAAGAATCATTTTGATTTTCTAATTATTATTAACGGGAGAGCTTAGCAAATGATTTATAGTTTGTTCACCCTTGCCGGGCACTATACTCCAATGGTCCCGAATCTTCGCATTGGAGACATTTTAGCTTTCTTCCAGATTCATATTTTGACATTTCAACAAACTGGAAGTATTTCACTAGATCTTCTCTCACTTTGAGCTCTTTAATCTTTAACAGGCATTTCAGAAATTGTTACAGCAATGATTTCACAAACTCTGACAGAAAATTTCCAAATTCGCACGCCTTCCACTGATTGTGAGTAAGAGAACTGTTGAATTTAATGAGAATATGCAATAACGTCTCGCGAGGTATTATAACGTGGTCATCTCAATGTTATGTACATATGGATGTAAAACGTGTTCATTGCTATTTTTGTTTGTATTTCTCACCGTCAGATGCCCTCGAAAAGCAATTTTTGATCCTTACCTTAATCCTTAGCATAAATTGAGCCTTCCTAAAACCTTGCCTTTAATACCAAAATTTTCAAGCCTTTCTACTAAATTTCAATGTTCGTCTATAAATTTTTCAGCCTTCCTTTCTCCTTGCCTTCATTGTAGCGGGTTTTAAATGCCTTCTTTCCTTTTTGCCTTATACCAAGGCCTTTCCCAAGGCAAGGTGCCCATGACTGCTCTCACATTAATTGCCATGAGAATTGTCAAAAGACGCTAAACTGATTGTTGAATAATTATGTTGGATTTTTCACTTCAGATGTTTACACGCATAACATAAAAATCTACTTCTATTAATGTTTTTCCCATAATCTGATTAATTTACGATACCGTACCTAAAAAATATTAACGGGGTTTTTCCACTTTATGGTAACGGTAATTACGGTATGTATTCTAAAAAGAATGGTATGAACATGCCTAATCCAAACTTAATGCTTCCTATTTAGGTGGTTGCTTTGCGTTTACTTAATTCTCGTGACTATGACTACGCCAAAAAATAGTAGAAACAATAAACTTTCTGTAATGACAAACAGACGGAATGTACGAAACTGTACTGAAGGAGTAAATTCGGTAAATATAGAAATTACCTGTATTACTTTTGTGATGGATAAAAGCAACTACTACTTTAGCTGTTTTGAATGAATTTTTACACTACGCAGCTTTCGCCGATTCCTTCCGCTTTGATACTTGTTAGAAACTACTCCATACAAGTCATCAATATCTACATTCTCTACAAACAACTTGATGTGCTAGGCATGGTACGAAATTGTATACCGACAGCTCATTTTATTATATATATACTAAACTCACCTCTAGCTCCCATGACAAAACTACCATTTTGATCATAAAAAGCTGGAATCATCTGATACTGTCCCGGTGTTCCATTTAACTCATTTCCCGTTGGCGTCAAAGGTCTTCTCTGACCTTGAACCTGGCTAGCAGTGGTACCAATCAGTCCTGCAGCTGCATAAATTCCCCAGGGGGCCGGCATGCTATAGTACCCAGGAACAACTGTGGATCCTGGAAGAATATTATCAAAACGTAAATTAATATTGTATCACTAGTTTTTAGTTTAATTTAATCCTTTATTGTTAATTCATGCCAATGACAGGCAATGTTTTCCGATGAACAAAACCCTTAGCTGTAGAGGTCACCTAAGAGTGTAGAGAACAACTAAGATATCATCTCATGGCATTTTTTACCCCCATGGAGGAATGTGATATGGACCGTGATGACGACTCCTACTAATATTATCGATTCCCCAAAATATAACGTTTAACATGCCATTTTACCCTATGAACTAATATACAAATTCTTTTTCCGATTTTCTAAAATTTGGTTCAAAATCTTAGGTAGGGTATGTCGATTTGAAAACGCCCGGCATTTTGGGCATTTTCATTTCAGGGCGAGGGCGGCATAATAGGGCATATTGGGCAAGGGTATTTTGGGCAGAATCGTGGAATATAATTGAACAATCTGTACAATTTGACAATGGATTTGAAAATGTCTTTGTAATTTTAAAGAAAAATCGTTCGAAATTACCTTGAAAATTTTATTAGATTTATGTCATTATGTTGAAGAAGTTAATTCAGCTTGTGATGAAATACGTTTGGATACCATAGGTCATATTCAACATTACAATTTGTGAAACACCTGTACACACGATACGGCTATAAATTAAATCATTCTAGGAACTATTTTTGCAAACTGCAGATGATGTAAAATGAATTTCCACCAGCCTGGGAATATTCACATACGCCTATACATGTGTATTACTGCGAACAGAAATGTCTTTTCGGTTAAAAGTTGAACCCATACAATAATTGTTTTGTACGCCATTAAACTAGAAACAACAATATTAGGGAACCTGTATGGAGGATGTGTTTTGGTTGATCGTTGCAAACTGCAGACAATAGTGATGCAGAATAAAATGAGTATAAAATTCAGCTTCATCACCCATTAACATTTTGACTGATCCCTTACCACCAGATTTTTAATTTAGGAGTTCGTACTTCAAAAGAAAATAATATTTCTGCCCGCCCGTCAGTGACGCATATGTAAATTTATTTCATATTATTGTTTACATAGAAATTTATTTTCATAGGAGTGATAAATGATATCACTCCATGTCAATGAAATTCAATTGATTTGGCTGTTTTTGCAATTATAATATATTACAAACAAGTGAATAACCAGACATTCACATTTGTAACGTTTCCTTGGCTGCGCTTTCATGCATTTGGATGGATATTCTGAACAGTGCATCGCATGGGTACAAAAATGTTGTACCTGGACCTGAACCTGGACCCAAATAGTGGGTACCGGCAAAAATCGTACCCAAAACCTGTACCTGAATAAAAGTACCCAATACATAAATGTTGGTACCTGGACCTGATTATTTTGCAAGTACTGCGTACCTGTACCTGAATTTTACCCGTACCCAAAATATACCCAATATATGGACCTGTACCTGAAAAATTTTCCTACGGACCTGTACCCAATCAGGTACTTTAAAAAATTCAGCATTCGATGATCACAACAATTACAAACTAGAAAAAATTCTGCCTCGTCATAATTTTTGCAATACTAGGCATCTTAATGGATCTATAACCTCTATACCATCTAAGGTATTGCCATCTCCAATTAAATCTTCCACTTCTAGGTTATCCTCCATAACCACAGTATCATTTAACACCATTTTTACTGAATCACAAGTGGAATTTGTAATTACACTTACTTAAGTGCTAAGTCAACCATCTCTATTGCATAAACGTATGCTTTTTCAAAAATTACGAATTACGATGCACTCCTGAAAACACGCTGAATATAAAAATAAACCTGTAGGTCGGACTCATACTACACTAGATGCCTCGTAAGATGGATTTCTGTTTGTAAAAGTACCCACATTTTCAGGTATTTCTTTGTCAGGTCCAGGTATATTGGAAGCTTGTACCTGTTCCTGTCAGGTACAACCCAAAAAATTCCAAGTTTGTACCTGTACCCAACACCTGGTTTTGTACCCAAAATTTGGGTACATATAGATAGTACCCATAAAGTACCCATTCAGTTTGGGTACTTAAATAGATTACCCATTTCGGACCTGCACCTGTATCCAAATACTCAGGTACTACCCGTACCCATGCGATGCACTGATTCTGAATATATGCTAGTAATCCAATTTTGGTGCCGTGAGAACACCCAAAATGCCCAACTTGCCCAAAATCAGGGCATTTTCAAAAGCTGCCCACATGCCCAATTTTTGGGCATGTGGGCAGTAGGCATGAGCGTATCGTTCAATTTTAAAATATCGTTAATATCGGTATCGTTAACAAGAAAAATCACGATACCGATATCCATGAGCGATATATCGGTATTTTATTAAATTTAAAACAATATACTAATTTTGATGAAACTCTATCAGATTTAACGTATCTTTGCAGAATATTCAATATTTGTAATTTTTTCTCCTTAAAACAGCCTGTAAAATCAAATTCCTTGAAATATTGAACTTTAAGACCTGTAATACTTCACTTATGACATGTCCTGGATTTTTTCAGATTAGGAACTGGAGAGCTGGTAAACGGTGGATCGTTTGAACTTCAATAATTTAAGTAAAATGATTCCGTTCAATTCAAACTGAACCAATCGGTTCAGTTTCGTCTTGAATTGAATTCCGACTCAGAATTGAATTGGTCCGAGCACTATCGGCATCGGCCAGCTCAAACAAACTAAGTTTGAAAATGCTTTTTTACTACAAATAAGCATTTTGTTTTTTTGTATTACTACAGTTCTAACTTCGAATTCAGACAAGTATTTTTAAAATGCTCGAGTTCGGGGGTGGAAATAGTTCGGGAACCCGGTTACTTCGCAAAAGAGTCCAGAAAGTTGACAAACGTTGGATGATGGGTGAGTTGTCAATTTTTTGGAATAGGGCTTCGACAAGGTAGTTGACAAATCCCAACGTAGTTGACAAACGTTGGGTGAGTTATCAATTTTTTGGAATATGGCTCCGACAAGGTAGTTGACAAAATCAAAAAAATTGACAAAATTTTTTGGATTTTTCTCCGCCTAGGTAGTTGACAAAATTTTTCGGATTTTTCTCCGCCTAGGTAGTTGACAAAATTTTTTGGATTTTTCTCCGCCTAGGTAGTTGACAAAATCAAAAAATTTGACAAAATTTTTTGGATTTTTCTCCGCCTAGGTAGTTGACAAAATCAAAAAAATTTACAAAAATTTTTGGATTTTTCTCCGCCTAGGTAGTTGACAAAATCCAAAAAATTGACAAAAATTTTCGGATTTTTCTCCGCCTAGGTAGTTGACAAAATCAAAAAAAATTACAAAAATTTTTGGATTTTTCTCCGCCTAGGTAGTTGACACAAATTTAGGGATTTGTCTCCGCCGGGGCAGTTGACCAACTGGGACACAGTTGGCATTTCGGTCAAAAACTGGTTACTTGGCAGTTTATAACTTTGTCCACCCCCGCTCGAGTTTTATCTGTTTTGCCCAGACTTTTTCAATGATATTTGTAACGTTTCACATTACTTAATAGCTTTACTTAAAAAACAAGTAGTAAAAGGGATACAGGGTGGCATTTTTGAAAATTAAACTTCCTATGTACGATATTAAAATTAACCGATATATCGCTTTAAAATTGCGAGAAATATCGTGACATATCGTTGCTTAAAAATGTACGATATTGACCGATATATCGTATCGTTATATCGTTCCGCTCATGCCTAGTGGGCAGGCATTTCGGGCATTTTCAGCTGGGCGGGCAAATACTGCAGGGCATTTTAAATCGACATACCCTAATCTTAGGTAGACCATATTTATATTAAACTGAAATGGATCAAATGAAACACATCCAGTGTTTGGCAAGCCTTCGAAAAAATGGCAAAATTAGAAATTCATTCTAATTTAAGTCTTTCTAACTTCGCTTCCGTAGTGAATGTCTTCTCCTGACCTTGCTCCCTGCGTTTAACCATCATGCGTTTAACGAAGTAGCTTCCTGGAATATCTATAAACTTTCCTACAAGCGAGCATCAAAACTTATTATTCAAAAAACTACTAAATCATTAATTATTTAACTGTCCTAAAAAAATCCAACTTTACGTCACATTCGTAATCCATGTGATTTGTAAGAATGACCTAGGTCAATAAAGCACATCTTAGGAAACCCGAAAAAGAATTTGCTACGAACAGAGGTGATCAAAAATCAAATATTACTTGTCCCACCCTATACTTACATGACATTCGCAATTTATGGAAACAAATATTAAACTATATTTTGACAACATTTTCAACGAAAATAGACTACGGAGTACAAACCTGCAATGAACGAGTACTGGTCAGGGGAATTAATAACGTAGGGTGCAATGGTGAATCCCGAACCAGAAGGAAGACCGGTTGCAGTGGCTGCAACAGAAACTGATTTTGCATAAAACTTCTTAAAAGACATTCGAAATTAATACAGTTCTGTTCGTTTCTGTGCAAATGTTAAAACTGCCACATCTAGCAAAAAATTTCATACGAATTTGTTGTTGTTGTTGCAAGTATTGCTGAGGAACCATTCCCAAAGGAGAAGAAGCATTTCCATTGGTCGTTGGGCCGTTGTGAGTGCGAAAAATCTGACATGTAAAGGAAAGGTGCTGTTGATATATTTGCCATTAAACGGATAATGTCATATGAATGAAATATACAGGTTGAATAATCTTTTTTCGTATAAACTACCAGCCGAATTTCAAATGAAATTCTTAATTAAAATAAAACATTTTAATACTGAATGTTTTACCGAACTAATTAAGCAGCAGAATTAACTGAAAGCAGTAGTTTTCTCATTAGCACAATACTAAAGAATTGGGTTGGCTTACCTGCTGTTGGTCAAAGGGAGGTAGTACATTTGGAGGAGGTTGATGGGGGTGTACCATGTGTGGATTCACTCCATTGTACGAAGACTCAAAACTGACTTGAGCAGCCTGAGAAGTCGGATCCATGGGAATTTCAGCAAAGGTGCCAACAGGGTCCACATTTGCCATGTTGTGATGCAAGGAGTGTCCATTCATTGTTGGATGATATGAGGTCATCATAGGTGTTGGTGGTTCTTCCGGATGAATCGACATATTCGAATTTTTGTGGTCAATAGAAACATCTTGAGCGAGTTGAGGGTGTTGCAGTGGTTGTGGAGGATGTTGTAGCATCTGGCCATGTTGCTGCTGTTGATGCGGAGGGCAATGAGCAATTTGAGGAATATGTGTCATTTGTCCATGCTGTAAAACGATTTCTTCGCACATTCCATTCTGTACAATGCTCGTTTCAACTTCTTTTTTGAGGTCCTTCTTGTCTTTGTCGTCCTTGAATTAAACCATACCCGATCACGTCAATTATGTTCTACTAAGACACTATATTTTTTTTCGTAAATGTTTCTTACAATAGCAAGATGCCTCATTCGCGCATCAAGGTCCTTAGTTGCAGGCGAAGTTCCCAAGACATATTCAACCATTTTTACACCCAGACCACCAGTCTCATTGTTCGTTCGAGGAGAAAGAATGGAGTTGGGATCGGGAAAACCTCCAGGTCTTCTCGATGGAAGTCCCAGAGTACTGGATACATGATGTTCTATATAAAAGTAATGAAATCGTGACATATTGTGAGAGTGTGTGTTTTAAGCGGATATAATATTCATCATTTCTAATGTACGAACATACGATAGTGATTCAAAATCTAAATTCTTGGTCATAAAGGCCATCAAACAAATATTAACTTCCTCAAAACAATTTGAACATGCACTTACATTAGTTTTCAATGGGAAGTAGGGCTACAAACACTACGTGCAATCTACGATAAATAATTCAAGTTGTACTGCATTGTTATTTTCCAAGTGAGATAACTTTACAGAAACTATTTCCCAAGAATATTAATTCTTAACATGTACATCGCCCAAATCTGGTAACTGTATAATTACGCGTACCGCGTTCTGTCCGTTTCCAAGTTAAAAAAATTACGTATACCGACTTCAAAAATGTGCTTTCAACCTCCGCCTGCTAAACCTTGCTTAGAACTAATTAAGATTCAACAAAGTAGAAGAGGAGTTTGTCCCCATTCAAAATTTAATAATTACCATTTGTTCATCAAGAATAACTCCTGAGCGTAATATATTTATTGCTGCGGAGGCAGCTGATACAAACAGTAGATGATATTACATAAAATTTAGTTTATACAAGAGGTAAATGTGTTATAAGAAATATTTGGCATCTTTAATACAAAATTGCTAGCTAAATGTCTATGCAAAGGAGTGTATAAGTACTCAGTGGATATGACAATAAAGCAATTAGAATTTCAAACTTGCTTCATAAATTGATTAAGCTAGAAATTTGGAAGGAAATAATAATACATTCACATGTACGCAAGGACGTAGCATAAGCTAAACAGACACAAGTTCGATAACTAGAAGTTCTTTGTGACGGACCAAGGGAGCTATAACTACATAACACAGCTCGCAAACGAATGCAGAACAAAGAAAGAAGTAAATGTGGCAATGCATGTATCTTGCCTTGGCTCTGATTCACTTGAACTTGGCCAGTGGCGCTCGCAGTGCCAGTATGATTACCACCCCAAGCCCACAGCCCAACCATATGGATCGAGTCGTGGTCCTGTGTTGAGTGAAACCCCGACTGAGCCAGCTCTTTCACAAATGGGGACGTTGTCGCTTTTCACTACCTGCGATGGATACTACACTTATGTCCCGACGATCTCAAACAAACACTAAGCAACTCATTTAATGCACCAACATTTTCCTATAAGGGATATTATGAAATGTGTACACACGGTCGTACAAACACATTCACCGTCAGGTTCTGGTGTGTTTCACTGACAATGATACCAATATGACTGAACACAGGAAAGCAAAGAAAGTAACTAAATCAGCCTGAATCACTCGTCATTCTTCATAGTCCCAAAATACCCTCCACCGACCCCTTTAAGGATCGTACAAGGGAATCTAGCAGCAGGCCATTTTGAATTATAGACCAACTGTCGGACCCTAAACAACAATTCAGAATGTATCGCTACCTTGCATATGTCGAACACTAGACCAAATAAACATCTTTACTTCATTACATTGACTGCACTACATACGTATGTATATCCACCGAGACACTCAACCCTGTATTAAGTATGTTAGCCTCGACTGTATTAAAAGGACCCCTAAGCACAAGCTTCAAGAATCCTACAAGCAAGGGTAACCACTCCCTTCAGTGCCATGGTTGCTTAAATATAAACATTCTTTTGAACTATTTCCAGCACATACCTAGGTGCATAAACCAGCTTAAAATTTCATCGGGCTAGCGTTTCCAAGTTTTGCCTATATTTACGACTTAACTACGAACGAATCAGTAATTCTTCTGTCCAGGATTACAGTATGTTATGAAAGGACACTCTCTAAACGCTATTTTAGAAAATAACTGCCTTAAAATTGATTACACAGATGCACTCGAGAAAAATATATAAAGGCCACAAGCAAATGTAATGGAGTGTGTACATTTTATTTTACTGCAGCGCATTAACTTATTTAGGAACATTACCAGGCATTATTTCAAATCAAGCAAGGAAACAGTTTCTAGTTGATACCAGAGATCTGCAGTATTTTGAAAATACAGTATTTCAAGATGCGAAATTTGAGACTCCAGAGTGATTCGTATTTTGAGCTCCATAGCATGTATTTTAAAATATTTCAAGCCCGGGAGTAGTTTTTACTGAGACCGAAAGTGCAAAACTATTTTGTATATTTTTCACATTTAAATTGATTTCAATGGAATCAATTCTTTATTATAAATAGCAAGCTTTCGAACTACAACTGCGTTCATCTTCAGGTTATCTACAACTAACTGCTAAACTATCAAAACTAACTTCCTTTTACATCGTAATAAATAAAAATAAAATAATAAAATAAAGTATTTTGTATATATACTTAAATTAAAGACCATCATATTGTGCTTGAAAAAAAGTATTTTGATCCAAATACTTTTCATCAAAATGACTATTGTACATTTATGATTTTCGTAATGTCGTGTGTCATTACCAAAATGGAACAATATTCATGGAAAGAATTTTAGCTAAGTATTTTATATTCACAGTAAGTATTTTTAATGGGATAGGCAGTATCATGTATGTATATTTGACTATATTGGATTACTTAAGATGTATTGTATTTGTATTCACATAAGAGTACTCGAAGGTACTTTTGTTTCTAGTTTGTATGTTGACATTTTTGGAATGTATTTTTAGTATTTTATTATGTATTTTGACATTGTTACGAAATGTATTTTATGATATTTTGTAACTTGACCATCTGTGAAATGGATTTTATTTTGTATTTTGAAAACACAAACCAAATATTTTGCATAACTGGTTGATACGATACTAATAGGGTTCGCAAACAATTCAATCCGTTCACTGGAATTGAAGACCACTAATACAATTATCGATATAATACTACGAACACGAACCTCGTGAATCACTAGCAACAAGGGCAATCATTCTTCACTTTTAAAATTGCCTTGTGCTAACTCTACATGAAGAAAACCGTGTCAATTCAGCACCAGAAGGGTCCCTTACCAATTATATATGTAGTTGTACAAAAATGTGTACACTACTGCTAAATTCGCAGGTTATCTATCTACAAAGTATGATATACATATTAGGCATGAGCACATCGAGACAGCAAATCGAGATTCTCGATATTCTCGATCTTTTTTTACCATCGAGACTAATCGAGACATCTCGATAATTTATCGAGAATCTTGTTAATTTTTCGTCTCGATAAAATGCGCATACGCGTCAAAAAAGCGGATACTCTGTATAAGAATGCTGGACTCATAGAGTCTGAACAATGGTGGAAAAAATTTACTGAATTCAGATGTTAACTCTTCAATGAAAAAATATTGCTGCAGTGAATTTAAATATAATTCGGTGGAGAAAATTAATTTCATATCACATCCAAGAGGACCAGGAGAAAATTATATCGAGAGAACAACATTAATATTATAGTTCTGTTATATTCTTTATATAAGTTGTGGTTTTAATGAATACGGGGACTTGAAAAATTAACCACAATGTACATTTTTGTCCCCTTATTCAATAATTTTGGGCTGTCTCGATTGTCTCGATATGAATGTGTTCTCGATGTCTCGATTTATAAAATTCTCGATCTCGATATTTTGTTCTAAAACAAGAACAAGACTATCGAGAATTTTAAATGATTCGAGACACTCATGCCTAATACATATACGTAAACACTACGAATGCTGTGCCCCGACTTGGGGAGGTTGATCCAAAAATTTACCCCCGTCCATCATTGAACCTATTCTATGTGAAACTTCTGGACCGGATTCGGCCATTATAAATGTTCCAAACCATACCATTGCCATCCATACTTCAAACTTTTCTTAAAAAAACGATAATATGAAACCTGCAATTAGTTTTAGTTTTAGAATAAATATTTTCAGTGAAAAGTTAAAATGGTCTACACGAATTTTTGATACAAAGAAAAATGAACAAATTTTACTGAAAGACTGTCCAAAAACAAAATGGCACACATAAAGTTTTCAATAAAAGTACAGGGTCATCAATAAACTTTTCACCCCTGGATTCTCCGAGATCAAACCAAACTACACAGTTGTATGTGTTTTCTTGTACATAATTTCATTCTAGTTCTGCAAAAAATTAATTCACAGCGATCAGCCAACAACATTACAGAAGTTATGACCATAAAACGAAAAAAACTATTAAAAAATAATCGTTTTTGCAAGTCGTTCAGTCCCATTCGTAATTCCAAAAATTCTTCCAAACTTCGCGAATATGACCGCTGGAACTTCTCCAATCCAGCAGTGTCGTGTTTCAAGTTCTTTGGTACCTGAACTTTCGCTTTGTGCAAGTCACTTCATTTGTCATCGTTATTAGTGTACACCTGCCATAAATAAGCTGTGTATAAGTGGGGTAGTGTATAGGCTAGTCTTCTGCAAGCCAATCAGACCATCAGTTAAAGGTGTCAAAATGTCGCAGCCTATCCAGGAAAGATACATATTCAGAACGCATGAAGGGCATAATAAATATTTTTGAAGGCTGAAGAAAGGATTATAGTAGGATTTGAACGACGGAAGGGTGAAGGAAGTGTAAATATTTAGAAGGCTTCATTTTACTGAACGATGAAGGAACGGGTAATTGAAAACGGTTCCCCTTCTGAAGGATGAACGAAGATGATTTCAAATGGACACCTCTGCATGATATTGAGGTGCTTCGTCAATAAGTAACTTAGCACGTAGATCTAATCATAAATAATTTTTAGAAATGAAAATTTGTTCTTGGAAACTACACCAACTTCAACCAAATTTAACATCTTTGTGCTGCTTCGCCCATTACCGGTTAAGCACAACTGAAATTGCAAGAAATTCAATTGCCATTACAAGTACTTGCAGTGCAAACTAGTGCATCGCATGGGTTCAAAACAATCGAACCTGAACCTGAACCTGGACCCAAACTTTGGGTACCTCAAAAGTGTGAACCTGTACCTGAAAATGTACCCATATAACAGGTTCAAATATTTCGATCCTGAACCTGACATAATTGCATTTTTGTAGTACCCGCACCTGATTAGTACCTGAACCAAAAAAAGTACCCAAAAGACGACCTGAACCCGGGTATTTTTGAACCGGACCTGAACATGTTTGGGTACTTGAGAACCCGAACTTTTTAAAAATTTTATCTTGTATTAAAAGTCTTTTATTACACATTACAAATATTACAAAATATGTTTAAAATGAATAAGAATGCAAGTTCTCTGGTTCCTGGGACACCCTGCCATTGCTTTTGCGATGGAAATCATCTTGGAAGCTTGAAATTCTCCGGCCTTTAACTTTCAATTAATGAACCCAAACATTTCAGGTCTTTTGTGATCAGGTTCAGGTCTTTCATGTGTTACACCTGGTCCTGACAGGTAAAATCAAAATGGGTTTTTCTCTGTACCTGGTCCTGAACCTGAACCTGTACCCAATTTCACGGGTAAAAAATATTGTACCCAGAAGGACCCAAAATTATTGGGTCCAAAATACATGCACCCAAACTGAACCTGAACCTGGACCTGAACCCAAATACCCGGGTGCGACCTGAACCCATGCGATGCACTAGTGCAAACAGTTGCAATTTCAAAAATACTAATCAATTTATTTGCAACTTGCTACAGTGTCGAATTTGAAGAAACATTCAACAAACATGGGGTGGAAAAAATTCTTGACCTTGAAAAAAATTTTTGACCGAAATGTCAACTGTTTCCCAGATGGTCAAAAACCCCGGCGGAGAAAAGTCCCTAAATTTGTGTCAACTTTTCTGATTTGGTCAACTACCCAGCCACGAAAAAACCCAACATTTTTGTCAACTTTTCTGATTTCGTCAACTACCCCGACAAGAAAAACCCCTAAATATTTTTTCTGTTTGCGCTGTACTGACGAGTCCCAAATAGGACGAAACACCGGTGTCTGCAGCTAACAAGGTTTCTGGTCTTAAAGTATCAACTGTTAGTGGTCGCCAGATATAAGCCTTTTGTGGAAACAGTTTGTTTCTATCATGTTATCACGTAATCCAGTTTTAAATTATTAAAACCCCTAAATATGTCAAATTTTCTGATTTTGTCAAGCGGAGCGCAATTCCAAAAATTTTCCAACTCACCAAACGCTTTTCAACTACATTGTGTTTTGTCAACTACCCCACCAGATCCGTATTCCAAAAATTTTCCAACTCACCCAACGTTTCAACTCCCTGGGCTCTTTTGCCAAGTAACCGGGTTTCGGAACTTTTTCCACCCCCGTCAACCAAATGCCTTAAAAAGTCATTCTGCTCTCTCTCTTGGCCTAAAAGATTCCCCTCGAAATTTGATAAAATTCCAATTTCTCCAATCGTCCAGCGACAATATTTGTAGGTACAGTAAAACCTGTACATAATGGCCGTTCATATAATGGATTCCTGTTAATAGTGGTCGCATTTTACTTCCCGATCCCACCTCCTATCCTTTAACATAGGAAACTCCCTCCATAAAATGTTTTTCTATATAGTGGAAACCTGCTCATAGTGGACTAATGATCATACCCCTTCAGTTAAAAATGCAGCTTGAAGGACCTGTATATAGTGGTCAACCAGTCAGAACGAAGGGATAGAACTCGCGCGAACCCGAACCAATAACACATCTGCTTGAGTTTAACTCAATTAAAGGCATTCGGACTACGTTTTTAAGTATTTGAAGCGGTTTCGTGTTGGGGAGCGTACACAAATTACGTCACCCACAGGGTGGGTAGGTAGTTGCAGTAATTGGTGACCATTCATGACATAGTAGTGGGGTTCACATCTGCAGAGATGACGCCACCAAAATTTTCCGCCGTTTTTTAACGTTCTTTACATTTTTCGCTTTATTACGATGACGCGAACATAAAAGGATAAATTCATTCCTGAATTCAAAGCGCAGAACCAAACGTTTCTATTACAATTTTGATTTTGGCGCGACAGCAAGATTGTGTACGTAGTGACATCATCTGTGTACAGGGTGGGTGGATTCAGCAATAAATGACAAATGGTGATGATGGGGTGACAGGGTCTGAAAAATCGACTTTTTTGGGTGACGTAATTTGTGTATGCTCCCTTGTGTGTATATTGTATATGTACTAGATCAAATGCTTATTTATATATTAGATCCATTGTATTTAAGTACGGTTGTTTCTTATTAGTGCTTTAAAGTATTTTCAATTAATTACTAGTGGTTTTTAATCATCATAATATAATTATTAGTTGCTTTGCAAGAAATCAAATAATTTAGTAATGATTCGATGGAAGTTACGCAAAGTTCTCACTCTCTCTAAGAAACTTACAATTATTGAAAGTATTGAAAATTGGAAATCCCAGAGTGAGCCTGTTGAAGAGCTAAAAATGTCCAACAATTAGCGACTATTTTAAAAAGTGTAAAATAACCGATTTTTGTAAATAACGTATATAAGTAAAACTTTGTCGGATTCATGCTGGTATGCCTGTATGTGTATGTATTTATACAGTGACCCTTGACCACTATACAGTCGACTCTGCTTATAGCGTCTCTCCCTATAGAGTCACTCTCCCTATAAAGTCATCCAAAAATCTGTCAAATTACGACTGACTGACTGGATGATCATTCGTTGTCAGAACGAAGGCTGACTGACTGTATATGACGTCATATGTGTATGTATACATGGGTATAGTGTAATGCCACAGGGTGCTTTATTATTCAAAACTGCGCTCGTTTGCGAAAAAATGATTAATTAGCAACAATTAACCGGCTTTGTTTACCTCGTTTTTAACGTCGAGATTTTGTTATTAGCCATCGGTAATAATCATAATAAAAGTAGAAGATTAACAATGACTTCTACTGCGAACAAGCGAGAAACAAAAATCATCAGGTACTTGTACTAATTCATGGGTAAAATCTTATAGATCAAAGATAATTTGAAGTGGGTCACTCATTCGGTCAATAATTTTATAATAATGTAACAGCTAAAATTTGCATTAGAAAAAAATATCTCTTTGTGACTTTGTGAATTAGGGTTAGTACTAATGATTTTGGATGCTGAAGTTGTTATTTAAACTTCGAATTTGCACGGGATTTTATGAAACAGTAACAACGGGTTTGGGTTAAATAGGTGTAAAAAAATGACGTCACATTATGAAGAAGGGACTGACTGTGTACGTCATGTTAAATCATGCACGGACAATATGACTGACTGACTAAATGCATGACGTCATTTGTGGCATATTCCTAATTACAATTTTCTTTGTTTGAAAACTTTTGTGAATGTTCTAAGAAGTGTCTTATTGAGATTCAGAAAACAATTTATTCCATCCTGATTTTTTTGGAGGTGTTTGTGGCGTGAGAAACTTCGAAAAATATTATTATTTATTTATTAATATTAACCATTTTTATTCTCATTCTACATAGGGAGCGTTCAGAAATTACGTCATTCAAATTTTGAAGATTTCTGACCCCCCCCCTAAATCACATACAATCAAATTTGACAACCACCCCTCCATTATAACGTCATTTGTTGCGGAAATCATCATAGGTAGCAAAAAACGAAGATACGCACCTGAACCCGACCCGTACCTGAAATATCAGGTTAATATTTTTCGTCGAAGTCTTAATTTTATTGCGAATCGAAGGGTGACATTGTTAAAATTATCTGCTTAAGAAAACTACTCACAATCAGCATTCCAAAATTTTTACGAAGCTAGTGGATCTCACTTCTAGCAAGCAATTGTTGCTGACATCATGTTTTCGTCAACCCCCCATTACCCCCTCATCATTTTCTGTCAAATATTTTCAGCCCCCCCCACCGTACCAAGCACATGACGTAATATATGAGCGTTTCCATACATACATGTGTAACCTCGTGTAGGATTCCCATAAGCGACGTCCCGTGATGACCCTGTGACGTCACAACAGTGTCCCCTCAGGCTATTTCTGAAATACTTGTTTATTGATGTTTATTTAAGGCAAAACCGACTACGCAAATGTGTTCCGTATAATACCAGGCGCTTAAGTTAATTTTTAGGGCCCATTCGGGTAACAGGATACCAGGCCTAGGTTAGGGTGGTTAAATAACGATTACTGCCGTTTCTGTTGGCCAATTAGATCCAAACAAAATGCGAATCCACTTAAGGCTTATAGTATGTGGCTTTACTGTTAATACAAATATCCGATGAGTACTGTAACCGGGTAAACAATGCCCGATATTCACAGGGTCATCACGAGACGTCGCTTATGGGAATCCTACACGGGGTTACACATGTCTGTCTACATAGCCATATTGTATGTGCTACTTAAATGAAGCGAGACATGACTCCAATTTAGCCAAAAACGAAAAATCTGCAATAATTATTATTAAACCGTTATTGATATGATGTGCCTCTATAACGTCCTTCCCTTATAAGGTCACTTTTTGGGAGATTTATTGATGTCTTTATAAAGAGAGTCGACTGCATACTTAATAGTGGTCCCTGTCTATAGTGGTCGAATTTTGGCGTCCCTAGGAAAACCATTATATACAGGTTTTACTGTAGTAGTGCTGGCAACAGAGCTGCGCTCAAGTACAAGTATTACTCGACACTAGTGGTGGCAAATGGCGATATGGCGACACGATATATCGCCGAACGAGTGGCGATATTTAAGGCGATAAATCTCGCCAATTTGATCGATAATATCGGCTTATCGCACAATTACTACGGTTAAATAGCTCACGACTTTTGTGCGAAAGTGTGAATGTAATAATTACTCTCAAATCACTCAAAAAGTTTGCATGTCTCGTTATCGAATGATTTATTACCCACGTCTCCTCCCATAAAAAATTGTTCCATCCATACGCGCGAAAATCGTATCGCAAGAGAGTACATACTCTTTAAAAAAGGGTAAAAACTCTTTAATTATTAAAGAGTTTCGTACCATGCATAATTCTTTTCGATCATTTAATGCAACCTTCGAGAATACCTACTAGGGATGCCAAATACGATAATTCCGAGACGATATTCTCGGAAATATCGCCATTTTACCACCGATAAAACTTGCGATAAAAATCGCCAAATGTGCCGAGAATATCGGTGTCTCTCAAATATCAATTTCCATACTTGGGCCTGTTTTTAATGCGCCTTCGCTAGCGCGGTTAATTGATAATAATACAAAAGGATTCATCTAAATGGCATACACGCATTACTGGCTTAAAAAGTGCTGCTGTACAGCTCCTTCACTAGAAACATTTCACGTATACAGTACGCACAACTGCACACATGTAGTATTACCACCGTCAACAATAATTGTGCGTGCAGTCTCCATCTCATTTATATCCGACGCATTTCCGGTTTAATAATGTATTTTAATAAAACAAGTCATTTATAATAATTAGTGAAAATGAGCGGAATCAATGGAGGTGGTAAAATACATTAAAAAACTAGATGCAGATCTCATGAACAAAGTTTATGACTCGAAGGATTACGCCAAATATCGTGGAAAATATGGCAACAGAGCTCAGGTTTGGGAATATTTTCTGCTAAGAAAAGATTGTTTTAAGGCTACTGCTATGTTTTGTTTTGATATAAATTTAATTGAATCACTTTGAAATTATTACTACGCTATAAATTGTTTACGTTATCTAATTTTAATGAAGACAGAGTCCGATATATCGTAAAATGTGATTTGCCCGAGAACAATAATTGCGATATGAGATGAATGGCGATAACTGACATCCCTAATACCTACTATTACTTACTACATCAATCCTCATTGTTACATTATTCATATGGTGGGTAGCAGGTATTCCGGATTAACGGTTAGCAGATTATATTTAAACTTTTAAGTAGTCCTTTTAATATTCGTTTAAAATGAATAAAATTAAAAAACTAATGCGACCAAAAAAGATTGAGACCACAAATATGGACAAAGTATTCACAACAGTAAATGTATTGAATAGTGGAAGGGCAGGGCGATGGGCTGTTGCTTGAAATTATTTTTTGAGACGAAAAGATTGTTTGAAAGCAAAGTGTAACTATTGTAAGGAAAGTACTCAAAATATTCGCATTAATCTTTACCGATCTGTTACATTTACAAATATTTTACGAAAAAATTGTCTTTGCATGGGATAACTTGACTGATATTGAATGGGGCATAATCTTGGCGATACATATATGGCCAAAACTGTTTTTGGCGATAGCGATATTTCCGATATGAGCAATGTGGCGATATTTGCCATCACTACTTGACACGTACTTGTCGGGTCAAGCTCGGGTTGAGCTTTTAAATGTACGTGATAAATAGGGTCAAGTACAAGTAAAAGGGGAATCCGAACTTGGCAATTCAAGTCGGATAAATTGCAAGTGCAGGTTGAGGCAAATGTGACCACCTGACTATAACTTCTTAACGGCAATCTTTTGTATTATTAAAATATTCACCTCAATTTGTTTCGTAAATTGTAATTTTCGTTGTTACAGAAATTATGCCAAGTTTTATATATTTAAAACAATTACTTCTAATACTTCAAGTTCGGGTTCAAGTTCGGGTTACACATTTTTGGAATCGAATTTCAGGTACTATTTCATGTTCAGGTACCTCAAGATATACTTGGTTAAAATTACTTGAATGATTAAGTACTTGATAAGATTCAAAATACCAAGTTCGTGTCCATGGAAATTTATACTTGCTAGTTTAAGTGCAGGTCAAGTCCAAGTTCGGATCCTGAATTTACTTGACCCGAACGCAGCTCTGGCTGGCAAGTAAGATATGTTGAGAGGATAGTATCGTTAATATCGTTAATTGTTTACCGATAATAATGTCGATAATTATCGGTTTTCCAAACGATAATATCGGTCTATCGCATTATTTCTAGGGGCATTGTGGGACAGCTTCGCGGGTACTTCACTAACAATAAGTTCAAATCACTTGGTTTTATACAATTCGCGTGTTGTATGTACACGCATTATTTTACACCTATGCTAAAAAATTGCTCATGTGCCAAGTGTATGAAATAAAATCGCCCAAACTAAGTCCTTGCAATCAATTGTATCCCAAGATTTAAAAAGTTCCTACGAATCCGGAGATGCCAGGAAGGGGAATGATTTGCAATTAGTAAACAATTAATTACTCTCAATATGGGCAACCAAAGTACAGAGCGAAAGACCTTTTTCACTAGCAGGTTTGTTTTTTGAAATCTTACTTTATTGTGTTTCAAAAAAAGTAAACCCGAAATCGGATATTTTAGTAATTTTAGTAGTTTTATGTTTGCACTGTATTGAACAATAAATACTACATGGTAAAACATTTATATATCTCTGATCTTTACTGCGGAAATCTTGTTAATTTCGCGCATATACTTTAAAATAAATTGTCGATATATCGGACATCACCGATAATCGCCAAACTCAAAAAACCAGAGACCGATATTCCCGATATCGAAAAAGTGGCGATATTTGCTAGCACTAGTCAGTAGTTAACCCCCATTTCCAAATAACAAGACCGACGCAGTCTAGTGGCTTGATCCACCAATATTAAAATGCTATTGTCGAAATATAAAAAAATTCAAATCGAATATTTTTTAAATAATGACCTTTGCTTCTGAAATACATTATTGTATGATTAAAATCTAACATTACAGAATTTCATTATGCACAATTTGCCATTTGTACTCGCGAACCAATAAAGAGAGTTTTGGATAGAGTGAAGATTTAAAAATGCCCTCGCATCGTTGTAGTATTCTAAATTCTAGTATTAAGAAACCCAATAGCCTTAGTAGTCTTTTTAATTACTCCAGTTTTTTTATAATAATTAAAAATGCAACAAATTACAAAACGTAGAATGAAAAACAATTACTTGTATATATACCTTCACTACTCTAGTATGAAACTGTATTCTCTGTAATGTAAATGGATATTCACCGTTTAAGTTGTTACAACTTTAGCACGTGACAACATCACAGCCCTTGCTACCGTATAATGCTTTGGTATACGGGTATACAATTAAGGCTTGGTAACTTGGTACTCGCGAACCTATAAAACGCCCTTAGGAGAGACAGCGAAGATTTAAAATCCTTTCATCATGCTGAGAATTCAGTCCTGCCCGAGTCAAGTCAGACTTGACTTGAAAACTTGCGACTTGACTAGACTAGCAGGTAAAAATACCCTTGCAGTAAAAACTTGACTGGACTACCTCCTGTTTGAGTAATTATGGGACTTGACTTCACTAGACTCCTTGCAGGAATAACAACTTAGTGATTGACTTGACTCGACTAGCCGTTTTCGTCTAGTCAAGTCATGACTAACGCCAGCACCCTCGAGCGGTCGATAAAATTCCAAAATCATGCAAATTATTACGTTTCCAGGTCTTCATCCAGCTTCATCCACTACTGCGATTGGATAAATACTATTATGGCACATTCACAGAATTATAGGACGACTTTTCAAGCTGTAACAACTCCAAAAATATAGCTGCTTATCGTTTTCACTTGTTCTGGTTGTAATTTTCAAGCCAATATTTTGAGCTTGTGTATTTTGGTTAGTCACCGTTTGTTATAACTAGTTTAGTTTTTACTATCTAGTTTTTTGTTATACAAAACCAGAAGGTCCTAAAAAATCCTCACGAAAAAGTGTTGTTACTTATCATACATACACAAATTTAAGCAATGCATTGATGGAAGGTAGCGTTGCTTCAAATAAATTCGAAGTGAACATTTTTTGTAAACAATGAGCAGAATCCAAAAATGAGAAATTCGTAAAAATTCCCAGTAGGATTAGGAATGGAGTAATAAAACTACGCATTCATTTTTTCATGCTTAAGTAGAAGGTAAGATTAAATATTTCAACCACCACAAGCTGCTACTTGGTGGGAATATTTGCTTTAACTGGAAGACTCGAAGACTTGACTTGACTAGGACTTGACTACACTTTCCTGCCCTATTTTGAGACTATGACTTGACTTGACTAGCTGGATGGAAAATACAGGTGACTTGACTTGACTGGACTATGCCTAATGCATATTGTAGTTGACTAGACTTGACTTCGAAGGGCTGGCGGGCAGCACTGCCTGAGATTATGGTTATTATGGTATAAAGATATATAAACCACGTGCAGTCACGCGATTCTCCGAGGAGGTCCGCATAGAAGCTTACAATTAGTTTACCGATTTCTTATTTATATTTATATGTGCAGTACAAACGTTGACTGGTTCCGTTTATTTCTACATCAAATCCTTATTAACGAGCACTGCCTCATACATGGGCACCTTCACGAGGGATTGAGAGATGCCTCTCCCTCTCCCTCGTCCTCGTCCTCACAAAATCCGAGGGTGAGGGTGAGTACACGTTGATTTCAGGAGCCCTCATGACAACGAGGGCGAGGACCAATGGAGAGGATGTGAACGAAAGAGGGGGAGGCAGAGTACACATATAATCCCTCGTGATTTTTTCTTACCGGAACATTTATCAAATTAGGAGAGAAAATCTTACATATATTTTTCTGTGTCAAGGCAATCACACAGCGTCAGGTTCATTCAAAGTAATTTTATTACTTCGGAGAAATTTAACAATGAGAAGGGTACATTTTGAAGCTGTCATATTTTTACCAAGTATCCGTAAATATTTTTTTTGAAAGCAGAGATTGTAGAAAATTGTATGAGGGTTTATTTACTTGTAATATAAAATAACGAGGGCACTCACGAGGGTGAGGGAGAGGGGTGAATTTTAATATTAGCACCTCACGAGGGTGAGGGCGAGAACAATCAGCAACGTTTCGCTTGATTGATGACGAGGGAGAGTGCTTGCAGACTTTAATCTATCCCTCGCACAAAGAGGCAAAGGCCCATCTATGTACTACCTGTCCGTTTATTTAAAGCTCCCCGCGCCCAATTTAGGCATACAATAAGTCTCCACTACAGGGCTTGATTAGTAAGTCGTTTAGCTTTAATTTCTACACCCCTAACTACCACCTCTCCAACTATACTATTCATTGAATTATACCATTTATTAAATTGTACAATTATACTATTTCAATTAGTGCCCCGCATGGGTACAAAATTGTTGTACCTGAATCAAGGGTACGTGGAATACCTGGGTTCAACTTTCCTGAACCTGTACCTTTCCTCAAACTAAATCAGGAGTACCTGTACCCGGGTATATTTTAAAATTTCCTGAACCTTACCCGGTATTTTCGACTGCACTAATTTACAGAATTATCAAAACTATAAAAAAAAATTAAACATTAAAATAGTTGCGACCAAGACATTTTGACTTAAAAAATTTATTTGTAGATATATCAAATTAGATTTATTTTTATGTTATTCTTTGCTAGCATAACTAAGTACTGAAATTATAAACAGTTATAAAAGTGATTTGAGAGTAGAAAAGGTACCGTATCTCCACCTCCACTCATAGATAAGCGTTTACGCGTCAGAAGATCTGGGTCATAGGAGAAGGCTCGCTATACCGATATTCTGGGTTCAGAAACCGCTAAAAAATATCTGGCCATTCGAGTTAATGCTGAGTAACTAGCCTCGAGTTCCAATATGGTGAAATTAATTTTCATGGCTGATATTATACATATCTATAAGTTTTAATGTAACGTGTTTCAAGACCGAAAATTTGGATTAGTTTAAAGCACAACAACAACTTTACATATTTGCTTGGAAATTATTGACTGAAAGGTACCTGAATATTCAGGTATTTTACATTCAGATTCAGGTATTTACCCAGTATGTAGGCTGTGTACCCTTACCTGAACCTGAATTTTTAGGTATCTAACGACTGAAGACGACTGACGACTGACGACGGACTTCTGACGAACCTGTACCCAAATTGGATGGGTACAAAATATATGTACCTGCTACACACCTGTACCTGTAGTCCTGTACCCAAATACCCAGGTAAAGTCTGTACCCATGAGGGGCACTGATTTGAATTATTCAACTATACCATTTAAACTATTCAAATTTATCGTATGTTATCTATCTGCATCATATATATATATATAATTATATATGTTAATTGTATGTGTATAATTATATACGTTAATTGTATAATTATGTATAATTAAATTATATACGCTAATTGTATAATTATGTATAATTAAATTATATACGCTAATTGTATATGTATAATTATA
Source organism: Allacma fusca (assembly GCA_947179485.1). NCBI lineage: Eukaryota > Metazoa > Arthropoda > Collembola > Symphypleona > Sminthuridae > Allacma > Allacma fusca. The sequence continues at coordinate 22,469,597 of OX359245.1, forward strand.
TACGCTAATTGTATATGTATAATTATATAATTACGCTAATTGTATATGTATGATTATATACGCTAATTGTATATGTATAATTATATACGCTAATTGTATATGTATAATTATATAAGTTAATTGTATATGTATAATTATATAAGTTAATTGTATATGTATAATTATATATCTGACGTCAAAACGTTGGTTACATACCTGAAGTTGTCGTGGACCAAGTAGGATGCCTCCACATTCCATCACTTATCAATTTGTCGTCTTTAGCTTCCTCCACCTCCCATAGTTTTTTTGCTGTAAGCTAGAATTTTTATTATTTGAATAAATAAAATCACATTTGACTATGTATTTAATACTTAAAGCACATAACGTATAATGATGTAAACATTGATTAAACACCATATCACCATTGCTTAAACTTTCATTTCTTGTTATTATTACCGAAATAGTTAAATTAATAAAGAAAACTGATAAACATCTTAAAGCGAATAAAAATCAACCACGAAAAAAACAATGCAATTCAATAGTCCGTGCAGATATATTTCTGAAAGTATGTAATCAATTATTAGAATACAAATTTCAATTTTCTTTAAGAATGGTGTTTTCAATTATTATTGTTAGATTAGATTCTTTATTTTAATCAACATTAGTGACAGCGCTTGAGCCGACCCGCAAATGTGAAGAAGGAAGAAGCATCGCAAAGGTTTAAAAGGCAACACCCAGTAGATTAAATGTTAGTTAAAACAGAACCTACAGTGAAGTTTGCTGATGATGTGTCCATGCATGCTATATAACAGAACTAAAAACAAGCCCTCGTACGTACGTATGTATAGCGTGTGTCAAATAATACTTTTACCTACACAGTAGCAACAAATTTGTACCTAGTTTCTTCCTACATATTTACTCACTTCAAAAGGTACCAATTCCAGGTCCTAAATAAAAAATATCTCCAGTAAGCCAAAAACATTTGTCTAGTACCAATAATTTGGTTTAAGCAGGCTAACAAGTTCCCACAGTTTTAAGTACTGACGTAAACTTAATGCAAGCTAACTTTTTGGTAAACAGCAAATTTTATACAATACATTTAACAAGTATTATTTCAAACACACCTATCATTGTATTGCGAATATTCAATAACTGGTCAGTAATATTTGCTCAAATATAGCAAGAATGCTGAGTTGGGGGGGACGTTAACACAATACTTATTGCCGATGCAGCTCAAATCAAATTGAGGATGAACAACGTGATCTGTTACACAGGGATTTTGTATTTATTTCCGACCGCACTCCACACTGGTCGGAATATTTCAATATTTGCAAATGGCTGCTCCATTGGGTACTATGGTTTCGGGATGGGTAACCATTTGACCCCAAAAACAAACAGTGAATTATTTTGAGCATCGAATGAAGTCTAACATTTTTTATTTTTTTTACGATAATTCACGACGTCAGAATCAAGTAATTTCCTCTGCGTTGCACTGACGAATTCCAACTCCAACTAGGGCGAAACATCAGTGTCTGCAGTTGACAAGGTTCTGATCATTTTCAACAGTTTGTCATCACCAAGTTTCCAGGGGTTTGATTTTATAAATTTTCCCTGGATCAGGGATTTTGGCATACCTGATTTTGAATGTATCGCCAAAAAACATGAATTCTTAAAAATCCCTGGTTTGTGTAAGCAAACAAAAGAAATCCTCATAATTCCCTGATTTGTTCAAGTTAAAAGAAAGACATACTCAATACTTCCAATTTTGGTATTCAAGTTCCCTGATTTGTTCATACAGGAAAACTGCAATAATTCAATTATATAATAAATTATTCTGAAAACTCCCTAATTGCTGCGATTCCCTGCGTGAAGAAAATTGTTCCCTGGTATCCAAGATCCCAGGATCCTACAGAACTCAGACCCCTGCAACTTTCAGCCTTATTTGGAAACGGTTTGTGTTCATCAGGTTTCAATCTTATTTGGAAACAGTTTGTTTCTATAATTTTATAATGCAACCAGTTTGAAATTATTAAAATTATTTTTTTAATTAATTTAAAATGTTAGGGTATACAAGAATTTGTTAAAGTGTTCATCTAAATTATTTATAAATGATGTAATGATTTATAACGTTTATCAATTCTGAAAATAATTTCTGATAAAATAATATCCAAGAGTACAGAAATAACAATAATCAGTTGATGACACTGACAGCAAAAGGTTTTTCAAACAACAAGTGTGTCCACCTGAGCGATTCGGTTCGTAACCGGGTTATACCGTTACACACACATGATCTTCGGTCATAATGTCCTTTCTCCTTGAAATATTTTTCAAACAGCAATGGATTAGCTGTTAATACGTCAATAACTTTCTAAATTCTGATTTCTACATAGTTTAAAAAATAGGGTTTTAATGCATATACATTTCAATTAAACTCTGTAATAACTTACAGAAGACATTTTGAAATACTTTGGTAAACTCTAACAAACACAAAACATCTTTACTGTGAGGCAATTGTCAGCAATTTCCTACTCTGGAAAGTGGTTGATGATGGCAAATGAGGCCCGATCTGAAAATGAGAAACTGGGTTGTGACTTGCGACGTTGTTAGTCAATATTTAAACATTTCGCCATTTCTGGTGTCTCATATTCTTTAATTCCCACTCCGAACCCATATAAGGTACAATTATGCTAAATATGCGATTCCACCATTCTCAGGAAATGTTTTCCATTTAAAAAAAATGTCTCATTGACCTGGATCAAGATTTGTGGTTACAATCGTCAAAAGAACAGCGAACTCAAAATTTCCTTAGGATTTTCGACATTTCACATTTTGCTTCCGGTTAAACCTGTTTCTCTCTATCTTCGGTTGCTTTTTAATAGGAAGCATTTTAATTTTAACGTAAATTTTTATTTTTTTATTTTTTAGTGGGCACGACTAGCAGAACAAACGGCAAGGTTGAGAAAATTTAACTCCAGGAGGAAAGATACGAATATGAGTTTCTGATCTTGACATTTTTCATGGACTCTCTGTCATTCCTAACAATATTCCAACCTCCGGTGTCTGTTGTGAATTTCAAGTGGATTGATTTGAGGCCAATACCATCTTTCCAAGTCAAAAATTGCGGTCTCAGGAACTGAAAACGTGAGGCAATATTATATTAAAACAAAACAAAATTGAAATAAATTTATAAATCTTGCCTCACATTTTCGATTCCTAAAACCCCAATTTTATACTTGGGAAGATGATATTGGCCTCAAATGATTCCACTTGAAATTTGCTATAGACACAAGGTTTCGGAATATTTTTAGGAACGACAGACCGTCCATCCACGCATGGCAAGGTCAGACACTCTCATTTCCACATCTTAGCTCCTGTAGATAAATTTTCTCCAAGATTTTTCTTCTGAAAGCCTTAACGATTTTGAAAACGTTTTGAAATTTTAATAACAAAATGAAACCATTTTTAGCTTCCAAAATTTGGGCTTTTCGTAAAAAAGATTCTGACATTTCACTTCCTTGACCGCGCTGTATCCAGAGCTTTTGAACTACATGGATGAAATACAAATTTGGAAAATATGGAAAATTATTTGCTTGAAAATGGGGGTGTCATATATTTTTCGTCGTCGTCCCTTACATGGACGAGAGCTTCCTGAGCACGGGTGACACAAAACAGGAGAGACCAACCATGAAACAACCTGCAGAACTATTTTAAAGGAGTATGGTCAAATAATACTGGTGTCATTTCTCCAGAAAATAACCTCATATCGGAAAAAGAGACTTACTAATCAAGGGAACAAGGGTTAAAATGCCGTTACTTTTCCAGTACGTTAATGTGAATTCACACCCGAAGAGAATGTTTAAAAAATAAATAAACATCAACTTCAGAGTAATTTCTAAGCTCGCGCGGGAGCGAATGTATCATAAATATTGATCTGGGACAATCCCCAAGTAGATGCTGATTGTTACAAAAATGTATCCTGGATTGCTTTTCGCTGTCAAGTTATATTGTGTATGTTCCCGCGCCAAAATTAAAACCTAACAGAGGCTCACAGCACAAAATATTCGTCAGTGGATTTACCTCGAACTAGTTCACAAGTTCGGAAGAAAGAGCAATCATAAATACAACATGTCGCACCTGACACATGAATACAACTCAAACTCATTTATAGCCAGTGGACAAAGCAATGTAACTTTGAGATCTACCAGAACTAGATTTTCGTATCGAAACCCGAGTTTGGTCAAGGTAATACATAATAACTAATAAAAGACATTGGTGACTTGTAACAATGGCAATTATCTAACAGGACGTTAATTAGATAATTTCGCTGCAGATCAGCTAATCTTCACACTAAAGCACGTTCATACGTACAATGCAGGTACAATATTATGGTGTATTTTTTAACCAACCATATTTTATGACATTTACCTGGGTTTCCCGACATCCCGACACTATATTGTCACACTTTCAAATCGTACAAATCACGGGTATAAATAAAAATTGCTTAAAAAAGACGTTATTCCAGCATCACCACTCTGTTAGTGATTGTCAGTTCTTCCATCATTGTTATTTTTATACAAATTTTTAACAACGAGGGGAAAAAAAATCTTGTCGATGGTGACATTTTTATTCTTTTCACGTCTTTTTCTTTAAAAATTTTTCTCCTCAAAATAGATTTGTTTGATATCTGTTTGAACTAATTATGATCGTTTAAATTTCTTTTCATAATGAGTTATTAGTCCTTGAAGAATTATAAATGTATTCATGAAGTTCTTCATTAATTATTTTGAAATAATAAACCTTCTGCACATATCTATTTTTTTGAGATGCATTATTGGACTACGCACAAAATTTTAAATAAACAAAACAGTTACACATTAACTAACCTAACATTTGACCTAAACTAATCTAATCAGCCTTGTTCTTTTAACTAAAATTATCAAAGGTACGAAGGAATCTTTCAAACAAAATACCTAAACTAACACCCCACCTCAGAACAGTCAGTATTCTTTATCCATTCATTTCGTCGCAGACGTAAAGTAAACACCCAATAACATATTGTTAAAGGGCCAGAATAAGTGACAGTTGAATATTAGTCAATCACTAATAAATGCATTGGTTACAGTAAAGGTTGACGCATTGTAGGTTATCAGATCAGTACTCTTAACAATTCAGTCGTGGATTTTTATCAAGGGTCCGCCGAATTATCTCTGGGGCACTAATAGCCCTGGAATAAATAATGGTAACAACTTTTAACATTAGTAAGTTCATTTTTCAATAATAATTTTATTATTGAAAAACGAACTAATACTTCAATAATTTAGAAGAAAATTTTTCAAACAAATATAACTCTTGAAGTACTAATTGGCTCTACACAAACACAAACAAATCAACAAAATGATATATTCCAGTACTTACAAGACAAGTACTTGACGATGTAAGTCGTTATTAACTCGTATGGATGTTAAATATATACTGATACATACGTATGTAATTTCTGTGGGGGTACTCACAACCTCATACTGCAAACCGTCTCATTGACACAAACATAGTAGAAGCAATTTTTTTCAAGTGCTAGTAATGAAAGAATATAATCAATTTATACAATTATTTACCTAAAGTTGCCACGAGTCTATAAATTCTATTGCTATTTTTCATTCAAAGGCATGCTTGCTTACATTAAAGTTTGCAATTAGTATTACGTCCTGTATCAACAAAATATAACATTTGGAACCAAAACTGTAAGAAAAAATAAAGTTGTCCTTTTATGCACTTCGCAGATGCATACAACACCTTTGACTCCAAGTTCAAAATTGAATCCTTACGTAAGGTGTTACGTCAATAGTTTAAAATTACAAACGTTAACTGCTGAGTTAGTTTGGTAACTTGATGCAACTTATTCAAGTTTTACTGAAAATAATTTTACTACTGAATTCAACAAGGATTATATCTTCGTAAATACTTAAGTAACTGTTGATAAATTAATAAAATTAGTTTTACCACGTCGGCAGTCAGTTCCTTCATAACGCTATGGCCCGTTTTAAATACAAAATATACACGATATACACAGAGTAAGCGAATATACACAAGAGTACAGGGAATTGTACAAGAACTGACTGACGCCGGCGAAGCAGGTCTGAAAATTTTACACGACAATAGCAACCCCACATCGTCCCCCTCGAAACACGAACAAAGTTGCCAGTTTTTCTCAGACCTGACTTCCACCAACTCGGCCACACACAGCTCCAGATATTCCAGAACCATCGTGTATCCTTGCCATTGAATTTGTCTTCCTATAACGATATCCGTTGGTAGTCCTGGGATTGTGTATCATACTCAAAAAATCCCTACGCGTACGTTTGTGTACCGTCTATATCATGCACATTATAAATGAGTATTTCTCGGCTGTTTTCAACTAAAGTTCAATGTCGCATCAACGCAGTTAGATTGTGTGTGCCCCAAGCTCTAGAAAACGCATCTCATTTTCAGCTGTGCGTATGCACACATTTCACTTCACTCACTGGAGTGCTTTTAACTTAACATCTTACCTGCGTGCACAAGACCTTGACGGTCTGTTTACATTTCTCTAAAATCACAGCATTTGAGCATTGGTGGATTTTTGTGTGTGAATGCATGTACTCACAATTAATACTTACCAACATGCATCAGTGTAGAATACTGTAGATGGTTAGATTGAGTGGAAAGGGACTTTCCTAGTAAATACTTATACCTTTTTGATGTATTCGTGTATTCCTACATACAAGTACTTAGTTCAAAGGTGGGCGCCTCCCCTACATGTAGGGCCTACAAGTAGGCAAAATATAGGCTGCGAAAAAATTCCCGTGTTAATTGTAGGTATTATAGGATAAAGGGATAACTTGTTGTGTAAAATGCCTTTAAAATGTGTTGGGCATAATAACTTGTCCATATAAATGTAGGCTAAATGTAGGCGCACATTTTACATCCATTTATATGTTAGGTTGATGTACGAACTATGCTGTGGACATTCTCTACTGTTTAAATAGTGCTTCCTTAAATTTTTTACTAAAATTGATGAATAGCTAGGAAATTAATGTAGTTAAACGGAGTATGGAGATAAGCCCTCGGACATTTCCCCGCCGTATAATCCCTCCGGTGATAATCCCTCCGGTGATAATCCCTCCGGTGATAATCCCTCCGGTGATAATCCCTCCGGTGATAATCCCTCCGGATGAATTCCCTCTTGCCGTTGGAGATTATCCCTCGGTCGCATAAGTTGGTTGTACGACACGACAGCATGAGTCACTGCAACTTAGACTGCAGTTGCTATAGCAACTGTGATTCTTAATTCGTTGCATCCAAATCATAACAAAGGCAATAAGAAACTACGGGTATTCCTATTTCGCCAATTAAATTGACTTGCTTAAGTAAATCAATTGCAATGCTCTATAGTTCAAGATTAATGAGACTCGGTCAGTCAGTCGTAACCATCCACCTGCTCCCGATTCAATTCAAAAACTGCTTTTCCTTTTTGCTCTGTTTCAAGATGAGACAGGTTAGCGTCAGTTACACATAGTGTTTCTGATCGAGTTCGGGAAACTCGAGGTTACGAGTTCGAGTCGGGTTCGAGTCGAGTTCGAGCCTAATATTTTTGGTACCGTTTGCTTTCGAGTCGGTTTCGGGTATCAAGTTTTCGACCCGAAAAAATCGGGTCAAGTTTGCAAAATCTACCGGTCCCTACCAAAACTCGAAAGTAAAAACTTATTTTGGAATTATTGATTCATGTTACCTTATTGGCCAAAAATTGGCCTTCCTGCCACCTCTGATTAAAAAAATATGCAGTTTTTATGGAAAACATCAAAGAAAACAAAACAGTCTCTGTATGGAGCAAGTATTTATTACAATGCAGGCGTTCCAACCACGGCGCCCAGAGGACCGAACTGCATGCCATAGCATGTTACTGGTCCCCTCGGCTTGGTAGCCGTATGGTTCGCGTGGATCAGACAGTACATGACCTTATAACACTCCGCATACCTAAGTTTTATTAGCGTACGAAGCTAAGTACCCCAATATGGCAAGGATGACGCGTGAATTTTTGGGTATTCCTGGCATTCATATCGAGCGTGCTTTTTCGTTGGCTCGACATTTTAACACTGAAATATGGCTACTCAAGTAGATACGATATGGAAGTTACCTCTTTTAATATCGTGGTTAAAGTTGGCATATAACAAGTTTATCGAAGCAACAATGAAGATCATTACGGAGGGATGGCCAGTTGTACCAAATTATAATGAAAATTTGAAATTATATTCAAAAAAATGAAAACGACACAGTGATTGCTGCATTACTGTATTTTGCTTTTACAAAAAAAATGCTTTGTTTGATGCTCATATTTCGGGATTATGTGATGTTGTATTTTACGTAAATTTTGTGTCTGGTTTCGGTTCGAGTTCGAGTCGATTTCGGGTATAACATTTCTTAACGGTCTCGGTTTCGGGTACAAAAAAATTTCCCGACTCGAATGTCCCGAGTTCGAGTTCGAGCCCAAAAGTGGAATTTACACCGGGTTTTTGTTTCGAGTCGAGTCGAGCCCAACTATTTGTTACCGATAGAAACACTAGTTACACAGATGGAAATCGCATCAATCAACTTTTAGAAGTTGAAAATTATCTGTTTGAAAAGAACAAAAGTATTTCAATCGGTATTTCGTACCGTTACTTAGAGTATAAAAATTCCAATAAAATTAACAATGGTTTTGTTCCTGGTCGTAAGAGGAAAAGTTCGATCGCTCGCCTCAGAAACATGCAAAGGTGCAAAACCACGAGACTCAGGTTTATACAAACTAGACATGTCAACTACGGTATCGTATTACGGTAATACCGTAATTACCGTAAAAAATTGAGGTACGGTTTAGCTACAATAATTCTCGGTTTTTTTAAGCGATATCGTAACTTCGTACGATGTCGTCAGTCTAGCGGAAGGCTCATAAAATTGTGGTGTTGCCCTCTAAAAACCATTTCCAGAGCTCAAGCAACAGTATTGAATCCTAAGCCAAGTCTCTGGATATCTTTGTTAATGAAAGTATTAGGCATGAGCGGAACGATATAACGATACGATATATCGGTCAATATCGTACATTTTTAAGCAACGATATGTCACGATATTTCTCGCAATTTTAAAGCGATATATCGGTTAATTTTAATATCGTACATAGGAAGTTTAATTTTCAAAAATGCCACCCTGTATCCCTTTTACTACTTGTTTTTTAAGTAAAGCTATTAAGTAATGTGAAACGTTACAAATATCATTGAAAAAGTCTGGGCAAAACAGATAAAACTCGAGCGGGGGTGGACAAAGTTATAAACTGCCAAGTAACCAGTTTTTGACCGAAATGCCAACTGTGTCCCAGTTGGTCAACTGCCCCGGCGGAGACAAATCCCTAAATTTGTGTCAACTACCTATGCGGAGAAAAATCCAAAAATTTTTGTAAATTTTTTGGATTTTGTCAACTACCTAGGCGGAGAAAAATCCAAAAAATTTTGTCAAATTTTTTGATTTTGTCAACTACCTAGGCGGAGAAAAATCCGAAAAATTTTGTCAATTTTTTTGATTTTGTCAACTACCTTGTCGGAGCCATATTCCAAAAAATTGATAACTCACCCAACGTTTGTCAACTACGTTGGGATTTGTCAACTACCTTGTCGAAGCCCTATTCCAAAAAATTGACAACTCACCCATCATCCAACGTTTGTCAACTTTCTGGACTCTTTTGCGAAGTAACCGGGTTCCCGAACTATTTCCACCCCCGAACTCGAGCATTTTAAAAATACTTGTCTGAATTCGAAGTTAGAACTGTAGTAATACAAAAAAACAAAATGCTTATTTGTAGTAAAAAAGCATTTTCAAACTTAGTTTGTTTGAGCTGGCCGATGCCGATAGTGCTCGGACCAATTCAATTCTGAGTCGGAATTCAATTCAAGACGAAACTGAACCGATTGGTTCAGTTTGAATTGAACGGAATCATTTTACTTAAATTATTGAAGTTCAAACGATCCACCGTTTACCAGCTCTCCAGTTCCTAATCTGAAAAAATCCAGGACATGTCATAAGTGAAGTATTACAGGTCTTAAAGTTCAATATTTCAAGGAATTTGATTTTACAGGCTGTTTTAAGGAGAAAAAATTACAAATATTGAATATTCTGCAAAGATACGTTAAATCTGATAGAGTTTCATCAAAATTAGTATATTGTTTTAAATTTAATAAAATACCGATATATCGCTCATGGATATCGGTATCGTGATTTTTCTTGTTAACGATACCGATATTAACGATATTTTAAAATTGAACGATACGCTCATGCCTAGAAAGTATGCGTATGGTACGTGCTTAATGAATACATACTACACTTTATTAAGTGTACGAACATACGTGCATGCCCTGACACGCCGTTACTGGTTCTGTTCATTTAATCACTATCTTACTCATACCATAACAGCCTCTGTGGCAATTGTCTTACAAGTAGCACCTGTGAATTCACATACTCGAATTTTCATTAAAAAAGTCAAACTCAAAAATGAAATAAATGCGTTCGACAATAAAGACCGTGCGTCTAGTAATTCAAGTGTTTCGAGTCATTTTTTTCAGACGGTCTGACGGCTTGATGGCACTTTGCCTGTTATGTGAAAGAGATGGGAGGCGTCTTCCTAAATTAATATAAGTACGACCGAATTCGGTAAAGATTTAGTTTAGGAAAAATTACTAGAAGATAGATAGACCGAAGAATTCAATGAAATGGTATATAAATTTCTGATTTAATTCGATCAAATTAAATCAGAAATTGATATATCATTTGCCTGACGAAGAGTCAAGGCTCGAAACGTTGCTGCGAATAAAATATAATCCTTGTGTTAAAAAGTGAATCTATACCCTGATCTAATATATTACGAAGGATTCAGTATCGTTTTCTATATTTTAAGATTTTGATATTTTTCATACGAATCAAAAAAAGCAAATTAGGAATTTCTGAACATTTAATACTCTCACATTAATTGCCAGAAAAGACGCTAAACTGATTATTGAATAATTATGTTGGATTTTTTCCTTCATATCTTTACACAAATACCTTAAAAATCGACTTATAGTCATGCTTTTTGCATAATCGGATTAATTTGCGATACCGTACCTTAAAAATATTACCGGAATTTTTCCACTTTACGGTAACGGGAATTACGATATTTTAAACAAGAACGGTATGAACATGTCTAATACAAATCATTCGGAATTCCTCGAAGCTATTCAGCATTGCCTTCACGACTTCCTTCAGGAGTGAGAGTGGTGACTTTCGGATTCAGTTAAATTACAATCGTTGGAATTACAAATGGAGTTAGCGTAAAAGTTAAAGAAAAATTATTAAAAGTTCAGTTTATTTTGCCACTAATTTCTGTCTTTTCACATTGAATTCTCATAAAAACAGACCCTATCAATTTAGGATGCTTACCATATATTTGTTTTTACTAATAGAAAAGTATTTTAAATGTGTTATTTAAATATTCAATTCAGTAACCAATTTAGCATCATTATATTTTCATTGTTACAACTTAAAACAAACTACCTAATATCCTTAGCATCTCACTGTATTTTTGGCGTCAACAGAGAGTTCTACTATTGACTGACTCATCAATCGTGTTTCAATGTTTTTATACGAATACTTTAAAAATAATTGTTTGTGATCTTGATATCATTTTATGTACAAATAAATCGCTGTTAATTGCAATTGTTTTGATTTTCTTTCCCGTTTGATTTCTCCCGAATTGTAAACCTGACCGTAAACCTAACCCGTGAACCTAATTAAAAGTTACTGCTATTTGCAATTGTCACGGTATAGTTTATAATCGAATTAAATATATTATTCCAGCGTTGATTTTATTTATTGACTACATAGCGTTGCCATGGGAAAATACTTGTTGATTCAGACAGAGGGATTATCTCCATTTGTGGTGGGATTATCTACGGAGGGATTATATCAGAGGGGTTGTCTCCGGAGGGAATATCTCCCGAGGAAATATCTCCGGAGGGAATATATCAGACCACGAGTTAATTATTTGTTTAATTTTCACGTAGTAATCAAATTAGTTATCCTGAGCGTGCATGCATGGGGTTATGTATTGTTAAGCTATATATGAGTTTGAGAAATATTACTCATAGGAATTACCCACATATGTAAAGGAGAAGAATTGTATCTTGTACTCTATTGGCTGATGATGATGTCATTTATAAGATTCTTATTGTGTGATGTTATGTGCCCAACCATTAGCTAAAAATGATGTCACTAAGAAAGAAACTATCTTCCCTTTGTTACAACCATCCCTATATAAACCCAACTCATGAAGACAGTCGAGAGACTAGAGCTGAGAGGCTGGAGTTAGAGTCTGGCCCGTGTCACACACATAGTAACTATACTGTTACTATGCCGGACTCCACATCTCACTCCTCTCTCTCTCTCCCTCTCCAGCTTACACATTCACTATACTATACTCGAGTACTTTGAATAAACTATTAATTGGCAGAACTTTATATTATATTCCCCATCATTCACTTATTCTTAATCAAGGAATCCCCATTCACAATTCCATCTTAACATGGTGGAGTTGCTACGTTCTCTATATTTTGAATTTGTCAATTCAAATATAGACGTTTCCCGTCCTCTCTGCGAGTTTGCTCCTATTCAGTCCCATCCTAAAAATATTTTTTGGCGTCAGCCTCTGCCGAAGGCTCTGCTCAAAATTCAAGACGTTCTCCAATATCCCTGACCAGCCTAACACCGATTTTTGCCGACACCGAGATACCTGTTTGGAATCACTACCAGAATTGATCACTCTACCCGTGATTTCCCTTCGCAATGAAAATTTCGCCTGCCACCCAGAAGATTTCCACTGCTGACCCTAGCCAAGTCACCAGCCCAACATAGACCTGCTCAACGCCAATTTAAGGACTTCACTCAGCCCGTCCCTTGAATGCCAGGATTTTCAAAATATCGACACGACATGCCTCATCCCTCTCTCATTATCGACGTTACTACGGAATCACAGGATACTCTGAGTGCCAGCACACGAGATTGCGACTCATGCAAGTATTACAGACTACAGACAGTTTCCAGCACAGAGAAACTACCCAATGAATCTACGCTTCGCCGGTATGTCTAATTAATATTTTTGAACGTCACGGTTAATCTACATTATTTTTTGAAGTCTACTCATCGAAATGCAGTGTCTCCACGTTCCATCCATTTTTGCGACAAACATTTCCACGACAATGTTAACATATTTCCTGTGAGCTTCCAGAAATTGTGATTAATTTTTCGTGGACGAAAAATCTTTAGTGCGGTGAATTATATGTAAAAGGTGTAATTTTTATGAGGAGTCATGTATTTTGTTTTCAAATATTTCATTTGTTATGCTATGTAAATTTTGTTGTATTGCTGGAGTTGAAATTCGGATTCAAAATTTTATTGTCTTGTTAAGAATTTAAAATATGTCATCCTTGTTATAAATGCTGGGACAGCATTTCAATTGCCCGTGGAATGTTAAGCTATATATGAGTTTGAGAAATATTACTCATAGGAATTACCCACATATGTAAAGGAGAAGAATTGTATCTTGTACTCTATTGGCTGATGATGATGTCATTTATAAGATTCTTATTGTGTGATGTTATGTGCCCAACCATTAGCTAAAAATGATGTCACTAAGAAAGAAACTATCTTCCCTTTGTTACAACCATCCCTATATAAACCCAACTCATGAAGACAGTCGAGAGACTAGAGCTGAGAGGCTGGAGTTAGAGTCTGGCCCGTGTCACACACATAGTAACTATACTGTTACTATGCCGGACTCCACATCTCACTCCTCTCTCTCTCTCCCTCTCCAGCTTACACATTCACTATACTATACTCGAGTACTTTGAATAAACTATTAATTGGCAGAACTTTATATTATATTCCCCATCATTCACTTATTCTTAATCAAGTATTCCCCATTTTCAATTACATCTTAACAGTATACATATATGCTATGGAAAAGAACACTTCAAAAGCCCTACAGTAAGTTCCGTAATAGTGATAAATAATGTTATTGTTTGTTTGCGATAAAGTTTCTCCAGGTGATGTCAAGGGCGTAGGGGAACTACAAACACCTCTATTAGCGCTATCATACATACACATACTAGAGCTTCCAATGTGTTCCGTAGTAAATTCCGTTCCGTTCCGAAAGCTACAGAAAATATTGTTCCCGGTTCTGTTCCGACTGTCGGGACAGCGGAACATTTTAACTGAAAGCGTTTGGAACAAAGAATTAATGTTTTGTTTCCGTCTCAGTTTGTGTTCCGTTCCGAAGCAACCCGGAATTTTTCACTACATGTACACAAAATGCAATTGTACTACTTGTAATATTTCTATAAATATAATGATGTATAAGTTTTGTACCGTGCTCGGCACGGGTATGGGTAATACTCGGGTAAACGGGTACGGGTATGGGTACTACCCGGGTACCGAGTTTGTGTACCCGATCAATTTCGGGTACTACCCGAATACACTTTGTTCGGCTCAAAATTTCGTGTACGGATACGGGTATGGGTACGGGTACAAGGATGTCAAAATGGGTATATACCCACCGGGTACGGGTATAATGGGGTCATTTACTCGTACCCACGACCATTGTACCCGAGTATTTGGATACGTTGAGAATTGAGACGTTGTGATGAATTTTATACCATCATACCCGTAAGTTGGAAACTTCTGTTTGTATTTGTAGTGTTTCTGAATACATATAGCTTTACATATAGTGTTAATACTCTTTCAACCTTAAAACATCCAGTAAATGTATTTTAAACTTTGTAGCTAAAATGTATGCTTTTAGGGAAACAGGTTTTAGGAAGTATAAGTAAATAAACACAAACGAGGAATAATAACAAAATAGAAGTGGAGAATAGGACTCAGCTAAATTTTGTACGTGTGGTAATATTTTGATTAATCTGAAAGTATGTAAGTTAATTTCATCTCTAACTAAAAACGCTTTTTGTTTTTCTACTCTTCAATGAATTTCTGTATATTTCAGGTCGGCCAGAATCTATTACAGCCGACTTGGGACGGCCAAAATCATCCGACTTAATCGGCTAAAATCCGATAATATCCGACTCACGTCGGCTAATTTTGGCGGACTTGAGGTTCAAATGAACTTCCGATTTCCGACCAAGTCAGAAGTCGGCTAAAATCTGTTAAAGTCGGGTCGGCCAAAGTCTTATTGAAGTCGGAAGTCGGCTAAAATCCAGAATTTAAGGTCGGCCAAAATCTGCAAATACCCGACTTTAGTCGGCCAGAATCAGGTGACTAAAGTCGGAAGTCGGCCAAAATTTTGTACCCGAAAATTCACCATGTAAAACTCAGTTATACAAACCTTATCTTTACAAAGCTGGGCGTATACCCTATATGTATGCCTACAAGTAGACAAGATTGTAGGCTCAAATTTTCACATATTTCGTACGCATTTGTATGCAGGCTGCTTGTTTCGAAGTAGGAATGGGACTGTTCTGGTCCGGACCAGAAATTTTGGTCCGTTCTGGTCTGTTCCATGGTCTGTTCCGGTCTGTTCCCTGGTTACGAAAGGACCAAATGTACCTGGTCCAAGAACCTTGATAGACCAATTAAACCTGGTCCAGCTCAAAGAACAGATCAGAATGTTTGGTCCTTTGTTTGGCCCAGACCATTTGGAACGTTCCAGCATGTATTTCAACTGGTCGGACCAGATTCAATAGGTGACCATTAAGTATTTCCAATTCCCGCGAATAGAATAGCATTGCTAGATTGTACAGCATGATACGATCGATTATTCAAAACAGTATCTAAATTGTCAAATGCTTGCGTGTTGTGATCATATTATAAACCTATTCGGTCCTAGTGGTCTGGTCTGTTCTGTTCCGGTCTGGTCCGAGTTATTTTTAGGAACAGAACATATGTTTCTGTTCCAGCAATTTGTACGGACCAGATGGTTCCGGTCCTACAGTCTAAAAGACCATATGGTCCTGGTCCTACACGGAGAACAGATCAAATGGTCTGGTCCAGGCTCAAGGACCAGACCATTCCAAGAAATCCTGGAACATTCCGGAACAGTCCCATTCCTATTTCGAAGTAAAAAAATCTGCAGTTTATGTATGCTGGGAATAATCAGTACGTACCTACATAAAAAAAGGCAGCATGAACTTAATTACTTAAGCATGAAAATATAGGTATGTATTTTCGAACCTTTCGTATACCAAAGCGCGGAACAAAAGCCCATCTATATTTTCTTTCACACACTTATGATTTTTTTACTTTTGTTTACGTGCTGGACTGCAAACGATTTCAATTGGTTTTGCAGTACGCCTATCCATTTCGAAATAACGTGCAAAGTGAAAAGTTGATTCAACTTGAGAATCTGAATTTATTGTCTAAAATGTCCGTAAATAAAATCTTATAAATAAGAGATTGTAAATTGATTTTCAATAAGTAGCACACAAGACATTGTTGAAAACATACTTGCAGTTTTGGTCCAAAGTTTTTCAAAGTTCAATTCAGTTCAATATATACTTTTCGATCGTTCAGTTCAGTTCGCTTTATCTGTCATTAGCTTGTCAATTACAATTATTTAAGTGACATTTAGTTTTATTTTTATAACTTTGAACTTTGGCTGAAGCAAGATTTTTCGCTAAATGACTGATCAAATATATCAAAACTCCGGTGTTTTGAAAGCAGACTTATTGGGCTTTTTAATTCATGTAACTTCGTCCAAAATGTGCTAAATACGCGTTCTTGAATGTAAAAATCTGTTTGCATGTAAGCAATTTGATTGATTTGTAATTTAATGTCATTGAAATGCATAATCAAAAACCTGGGTGCTAGCTTTTGAGATTACAAAAATAAATTTTTTTGTCATGCAATTTAGAGATGTATAATTTTCGTTTTGTGTTCATGATTATATGAACTTATATTCAAACCCTGACTCTACAGTTCGATTCAGTTCAATTTGCGTTACTTGAACGTATGCTGAACGTTCGTTCACATTCAAAATAAGTTCTGAGTTCAATTCAAATTCATTCAATCAAAAGTTTGCATTTAGCTAGTTCGTTCAAGTTCATACAAAAACAATAAGAAAGAGCACTGCACAGCCGGCAATTACTGGCTCGGCGAAGCAAAAATAAAAAAGGGTTCCAAATTAATAAATCTAATATTATATTCAAACCATAGTAAAGTAGACTAACGTACGGTAACATGATTTTTTAATTTAATTTTGCTTTAATAAATAATAAAAATGCTTTAAAAATAATTATCTCTCCTAATTTGAAAGAGTGGGCCGTCTTGGTGGTTGACGGCTGCCCGTGCAATTTCGCCGCACTTACTATGGTGTAATGCTTTAATATTTTTTTAAAAATAATTGCATTAATTTATTTAGCGAGCTAATGCTGGCTCAGCAAAAATAATAAAAAGCGCGCGTAAATTTGAAACTCAAAACCATAAAATTTTAAAAAGATTTTAAATAATTTCGAATTATTTTTAACGTCCTTCTTTTTCCATTTGAATGAAATTTTATAGATAATTCTTTATATAATAATTTGGTCATGTCATACTTTTTGAATTTTCGCGCCAAATCTACGAGCCAATAAGAAAGCTATATCTAATTTAAAAATTAGTACAAAAAGTGAAAGATAGTATTGCTAGAATAGCACAAAAAATCCTTGAAACAATAATTTGGCCGTATCATACACTTTTTTAATTTCGCGCGTAGCTTTATAAAGATTAAAAAATAAAAAAATATTATATTAAATAATGATTAGTATTTTTAGCTTTGGGCCGAAGCTCAGTGGCATTCTTTTTTTTTCATTGGCGAAGCCGACGGCTGTTTATGCTCATAATTTTATAATTAAATAATATTAATTTTATTATTTTTTAAAAGCATTTGTATTAATAATTTTTAATATTCATTCAAAAAATGAAGCGCGCCTAAATTTGGATCTCAAATAAATCCGTATTACACCAAGACGTAGACGAAGACCGCCCACTCTTTCAACTTAGAAGAGAGGGTTACATTATTTTTTATTGACTTGGACAGGATGTAGTCAAAATATCTTGGACTCAAGCTAACTTGGACTGAAAGAATGGCAAGTAACCACCCAGCAAACACCTTGATGAAATGCACAATTTACAATTATGTCTTTAAATTGGACTTAAGAAGGTAACTTCGTGAGTAACACATGTATCAGCAATGGTTTTAATTTTCATGTAAAAAAATATCATTCATAGGCAAAATCATATCAAAATTCATATTCAAATTCATATAAAAATTAAACCATTTAAATACATTTAATTAAAATCAAAACCCTTAACACACTAATTTGTTTTTAATGTGTGATCTTCAATGTAGTAATCACCAAACCATGGGCGTTCCTCTGTCCATGATGATGGTGGTGTTAGTGAACGAGGAACTTCAAAATGGTCTCCAACGGCATCCTTCTGCATCTGTGCTCCCTGGGATTGCTGAAACTGGAATAAACGATATTACTATTAACACCAATGACAAAGAGATTTATTTACCAATATTCAAGCGTGCTGGAAGGGTTACCTGTTTTTGTAAATCAAAGCAGAACCTGGCAATTCCACCGTTCTTTCAATGCTTCCATTTCTTCTCGATGACAATTAAAATCAATCTCACTTTTACCAAATGTATCAGCTCTATTATTAACGTATTCGTGCAATGCAGAGTATGAATCTGCATTTAATTTCTTCTGATTACATCGCAAGTAATCTAACCTATTAGCTTCCATGCGACAATACCAATCAAACATAAGTTGATGTGTAAGTTTACCCCGGCAGAGTAAGTGATTTACTTGATATTTCTAACTTGTAAGTGATATATCATAAGTGGATATGTCAACCCGTCCAGAAACTCATTTAGAAAATTAATATTACGAAACTTATTAACTCCTCGTAAGTTAACTCTTATATCTCTTTCAAATGGTGGCTCGCCTTCATCATTCGTAAATACCATAGCAATTTCATTTGTCTTTGTCACATTGTACCTCAGTGTGTCAGTTATTATTTGTTGAAATGGACATTAATATATTCTTAGTATCCATTCCCGATGATATCATTTCATCCTCAACTTCTTTCAATATTTTGTAGCATTGCACCAACTTATTATTTGCTTCCATAAAATCATGAAGTAACCACAATATTATATCATCACAGTCCATATTCGTATCAACTTGCTTTCTGATGGATGATGCTTCTTCGCTGTCGTAAATATAAAGTTGAGCATATTTTGGTTTCTCACCGTCATTAGGGTGTAGCGGACCACTACAATGATAAAATTGTCCATGTAAGCGGAACACGTATGGCCCACCCGATATATGGTCAATCTGTCCTCCACATGAGGACAAAGCAATGGAACTATTATACGAGTATAATCACGTATTAATCAGTGTGTCAAGTGATAAGCACTGCCAACTACCGTTTTTTTTTGTCAAACTCTGCAAGTGGTAATCACTATCGGCAATCGAGTTTATTTTCAAACTCTTATAGTGCTTACACTGCCAACAACCGAGTTTTTTTCACTCTTAAAGTGCTTAGCACTGCCAACAACCGAGTTTTTTTCAAACTCTTAAAGTGCTTAGCACTGCCAACAACCGAGTTTTTTCAAACTCTTAAAGTGCTAAGCACTGCCAACAACCGAGTTTTTTCAAACTCTTAAAGTGCTAAGCACTGCCAACAACCGAGTTTTTTCAAACTCTTAAAGTGCTAAGCACTGCCAACAACCGAGTTTTTTCAAACTCTGTAAGTGGTAATCACTACCAGCAGTCGGGGGTTTTTACAAACTCTCCAAGTGCAGAGCACATCCAGCAATCGAAACCGAAAAAAAATCTTGAAGTGTACAACACTGGCGGGTTGCGCCTTTTGGTTTGGAAAGAGTCACTTAACAAAAAGTACATAATTACGTTATGTATATAATGATACTGCGCGTAGTTACGTCAAGCAAATAAAACTTCTAGGGTATTTGCATATAAAATATTATTGTTGCATTCAAATTATTAAAATTGGCGGATGGCTTGACTGCTAAAGGCGCGTCTATTCGTTTCGGGATAGCCACTTAACGTAAAAGGTTAATAAGATGGTTAAATACACCTTAAATTTACTACGAACAATTGGTATCAACAATGACCATTAGCACTGATATTTGGAGTTTATTATTGCGTAATGTATAATTACCCGTATTCCTCGAACCGACTTCGAACCCGAAGCGTATTCCTCAAAGAAAATGTCGTACTCAGCTCACCAAAGTTATTCGCTCCAAAATAATATTTGTACGCAAAAGGTCACGTGACTTAGGTTGATAGGATAGAATAATTATGTAGGTATTGGCATGTTTTATTTTTAACTGTTCAGGCCTATCCTATACTTAAACTAACAACATAATTAGGAACTAATTTTTCTTGACCTGGTTTCTGAAAAATTACTGCACGTCATTGTTCCGGCGCTTTAAAAAACAAACCTAAATTAAGTGGTTGGCATATTTTCGGTTCTACCAACAGAAATCAGGGCTTCAATAAAATGCGGGATGGCGGCACGACTCAATAAAATTAGGGATGGCGGTATGAGATGCGGGATTACTCAAAGTAACACTGCGGGATGGGATGCGGGATCACTCCATGTTACACTGCGGGATGGTATGCTGGATTACTCAATAAAATGAAAAAAACAATCGTTCAACTTACTTGTGATGGTGGGAATATAGCCCAATGAATCCAGTGAATACATAAAGAAGCCTAGTTTATACTAGTAAAAGCCGTTTGCTTCGCAATCAATTGAGAATTGTGAGAGTAAACACAAAACCGTAAATGGGTACAGATCCCGTGTCAAGGTGTGATGAAATATTAATTAACTTAATGAAAAGCTCTATTTCAAAAGAGGCTGAAAAGTATTTATTTACAGGAGCAAGTTAATAGTAGAACAGTTAAGTGTATTGAGAATGGGAAACGGCTCGGTATTTATCCTGGAAAGCCGAGTAGGAAATGTGAAAGGCATTCTAAAAGGGTCCAGTGGAATGCCTTCATATCTGTGACTTATGCCTATAAATACTATAAGCCCTTTTCCAGGAAACTTACATTAGTCATACCTGATATGGCTAAAACTTGACAAGGTACTTTGAGTCATACAGTAAATAAACAAACTGAATATGACATTACAACAATGGAATATTACAGACATGATAAATACCTATATCAATGACATACTAGGACTAGGCATCTCTGTATGGTGCTTCTTCGCTCCTCAGTGGATCAGCACAATGTGCTGACAAAATATGATTTTTGTTATTATAATTTGTATATAGCTCAGTTGTACAGTAATAATGTAACTGAAACCTCAAACACTGGACGCACTGATTATTTAAAATAGAAACAATGAAAGGAATTCATTTTAGCGCAACACTTTGCACTTGCTATAGTTACTAAACTCCGTGGTTCCTACAAATCAATCCTTACTTCCTAATGATATTTGTGGGGGGTATAAAGATCAAATGTATGGACGTTAAGGCTTGTAATTAGAAAATAGTGAGCAAATAACTTCAGTATTACAAATTCTGAGAACTTATCTGACGTTAAATGTAAAAAGTGTTGCAATAAGTTCTTTCAATTCCATTAATGTTTTTAATAAAAATCCCACACTTATGTGTACAAAGTTCAGTTATTAAAATTATCCTCATATCAAATTCGTCAGTGCTGTAACCGAACGTTTTTGTCACTATTTACTTACCAGACTTACTTTAATCCAAATTTGATGATTTATGTCTAATGTTTGTAATAATTATGATTAGCGCTTTTAAGTGGCATTCTAATATTGTACGCTCTGCTGAACTTCCAGTCGTTCCATTAGGCTGCAAGCCAAAGATGTCCGCCTATCCTACATATAGGCCTATTTGTAGGCTATTTATAGGGTGCGAGGATTTTATTAAAGAGGCTTGTAGGCAAAATAGGGTGCAAGAATATACACTTAAAACCTAGCCTACAAAATAGGTAGGCTCAGCCTTCGTAGAACTATAGGCATATATGTAGGCTATTGAAGCATGCCATCTTCATTTAATGGCATGTGGAATGGACAAAATGAAAATTAAAGAATAGTCGGCGCCTGGTACTTGCAAATTGTTTTATGGAGTGGTTCAAGAGTGAAAAGTACGTGCTATCTTGCCTTGATATTCGCTGAAACCTCACCGAAATCAAAACTTATAAATATTCGGTAAAGGGGGAACTTAAGGAAATCTTAAGTGTGACATCCCTTTTGACCAATGTTGTAAAATTTGAGTACTATTTCCGGCAAAGGTGTCCAAAAGGTTCAGCCTACCTAAAATCCTACATATTTTTTGCAGCTTTGCCTTCCCTACATATTTACCTACATTATTTATCAAAAATAAATTGCCTACCTATTTGCCTACATATATACTCCTGTAATGTTTCTGCCTATATTTTAGCCTATAAAGGACTATATTTTAGCCTATAAAGACCTATTTTTAAGCCCATAAAGACCTATTTTTAGCCTATAAAGGCTTATTTTTTCAACTAAAAATCATCTATGTATGTACGTGCAATCGTAACACATGAAAAAAAATCGAACTACTAAAATGTCACGTATTTGAAGAATATTTTTGTGATTTATTTTAAGGTTAAATCAAATCATTGCTTGACAAATTTGTCAATAGATTATTAAATATGCCTATTTTTACCTTCGCAAACTGTCTAAATAAAAAGTGAACTCTTGCAGCTCCTACATATAATATAGGATTAATTTTAGCTGTAATTACTGCACCCTATTTTACTACCTATAATTACTTGGATTTTGCATCCTGCCTATTTTTATCCTATATATAGGCCTATCAATAGGATAGGTGGACACCTTTGATTTCCGGTGTAAACCAAATCAAGATTCATACTATTTTGCTCTTAGGGCTTTGGTCAAGGTGTCTAAACTTAAACTATTTTATTTTAACCCTATTTACTTGAGACAGAATATTTAATTTATTAGAGTAGAATGGTATTAAATAGCCTGTCAGTTATGAAAAGCACATAAGATTTAGGAAGTGGTATTAAATAGCCTGTCAGTTATGAAAAGCACATAAGATTTAGGAAGGGTGTGGAATTCGTTGAGCTAATTTTTAGTGAAATGTAGGCTAATATGTAGGCT
Source organism: Allacma fusca (assembly GCA_947179485.1). Classification (NCBI taxonomy): domain Eukaryota; kingdom Metazoa; phylum Arthropoda; class Collembola; order Symphypleona; family Sminthuridae; genus Allacma; species Allacma fusca. Next base: position 22,492,811 of record OX359245.1, read on the forward strand.
TGCAGTACCCCATATAGGAAGGATGTAGGATAGGCTGATCTAATCGGCGGTTAAAATGTAGGCATATATGTAGGCTCGGCTCAAATTTTATAAATAGGAAGGATATAGGATAGGCTGAGTCATTTGGACACCTTTGCTGCAAGCAGTTGGTATTTAGTCGAGAAGCAGAGCGAGCTGAGCGAGCTGCAAAAGCTCTCCTCTGCGACAGAGTTTCAGCCTTTCAGCCCGATGTGCTCCTCGGCTTGCTGTATATACCACCGACTTGCTTTGCTGTATTGTGAAATAATATAGTACATAGCGGGTTGCTTTATAAGCAAATGAGACGCGAAGGTTTGAATTGTAAAGCCAAAGCCGCGAAGGTTTGAATTGTAAAGCCAAGGCCGCGAAAGTTTAATTCAGAGAAAGTGGTCAATAATAATGACTAGCTCTTACTATATAGGTATACGCTCTAGCGTGTTGCTAACCGGGGTTAGACCTATCATGACATTTCAGGTTTTATTATTTTCAGAGTATATAATGGTACTAGTAAAAGCCCCGTGCTTCGCACAGGAGCAATTACTTGTGTAAATAAATAGTGTAAATAGTGTAAATAGTGTGAATAATAAAAGTGTAAATGGCAATAGATCTCGTATCAAGGCCTGTCGAGAAGGCTTAATATTAATATCCCGCTTCGCCAGGCAAAGTAATCTCATATAAGACGTGAACTATTAACTGTAAGACTAACAATTCGTTTCATATAGGTAGTTGGCAATTCATATTATTTATAATATTAATAACATATATAATGTATATATTATATATAATTATTTTATTTATTCAATCAAAATATTATGGGGCAACAGCTTCCGGCCCAAAGTTTTCTCTCAAACTCAATATTTGGCTAAACACGTGGAATTTAATTAATCGCTTGATCAATTTAATACCAACGTCGTTATTAAACCTTGCTGCTGCATCACTGTATGGTGCTTCACCCCTTAGTGGATCAGCACAACGCGCTGATCAAATATGATCTTTTCTGTTAGTATAATTTGTATATAAATCCGTTGTACCGCAATATTGTAACTGAAGCCTCAGACACTGGACCCATTGATTATTTAAAATAGAAAAAAATGGAAGGATTTCATATTAGCGCAACACATTTAACTTGCTCTAGTTACTAAAGTCCATGGTTCCTACAAATCAATCCTTACTTCCTAATGATATTTTTAGGGATATAAAGATCAAAACTCTGCATGCTAAGGCTTGTAATTATTCTTCCTTATAAGAATCCCACACGAATGTGAACTAAGTTCAGCCATTAAAATTCTCCTCTTATCAAATTATTCAGTACTGTAACCGAACGTAGTTTTTCTCACTACCAGTCTTAATTTAATCCAAATTTAATGATTTATGTGTGATGTTTATAATAATTATGATTAGCGCTTTTAAGTGATAATCTAAAATGGCGTAATATTGAGAGCTTCCAGTTGGCTGCAAGCAGTTGGTATATAGCCGAGAAGCAAAGCGAGCTGAGCGAACTAAAAAAGCTCTCCTCTGCGTCCGAGTCTCAGCTTTCAGCCCGCTGTGCTTCTCGGCTTGTTGCATATACCACCGACTTGCTTGGCTATATAGGGAAATAATATAGTACATACCGGCTTCCTATATAGTGAAATAAACCTTAGTGAAATAAGCCCGGAAGGTTTTGAATTCGTGAAATAAGCCGCGAAGGTTTAAATTGTAAAGCCAAGGCCGCGAAAGTTTAAATCAGAGAAAGTTCTCAATAATAATAAAGGACTAGTAAAAGCCCCGTGCTTCGCACAGGAGCAATTACTTGTGTAAATAAATATCGTAAATAATAAGTGTAAATGCAATAGATCTCGTATCAAGGTCTGTCGAGAAGTATTAATATTGATATCCCGCTTCGCCAGGCAAAGTAATCTCATATAAGACGTGAAGTATTAACTGTAAGACTAACAATTCGTTTCATATAGGTAGTTGGTAATTCATCATCAAAATATTATGGGACAACAGCTTTCGGCCCACTAAAGTTTTCGCCCAAACTCAATATTTGGCTATACACGTGGAATTTAACTAATCCCTTGATCAATTTAATACAAACATCGTTATTAAACCTTGCTGTTGTATCACTGTATGGTGCTTCCCCCCTTAGTGGATCAGCACAACGCGCTGATCAAATATGATCTTTTATGTTATTATAATTTGTATATAGATCCGTTGTCCCGCAATATTGTAACTGAAGCCTCGGACACTGGACGCACTGGTTATTTAAAACAGAAAAAATGAAAGGATTTCATATTAGCGCAACACATTTAACTTGCTATAGTTACTAAAGTCCATGGTTCCTACAAATCAATCCTTACATCCTAATGATATTTTTAGGGATATAAAGATCAAAACTCTGGATGCTAAGGCTTGTAATTATTCTTCCTAATAAGAATCCCACACGAATGTGAACTAAGTCCAGTCATTAATATTCTCCTCTTATCAAATTAATCAGTACTGTAACCGAACGTAGTTTTTCTCACTACCAGTCTACCAGCTTCTTACTACCAGCTTTGCTGTATAGTGAAATAATATAGTACATACCGGCTTGGCTTGCTATATAGTGAAATAAGCCGGGATGGTTTGAATTCGAGCAAATAAGCCGCGAAGGTTTGAATTGTACTACAAACGCGCGAAGGTTTAAATCAACAGAAGTGCTCAATAATAATAAAGGATATATAATAGTACACTAATGTGTAAATGAATACTAATACTGCAGTTTTGTAAACATGACCCAAAAAAGTTTCGAATTATGAAATTATTCATTTGCCTTATAAGCTAGAGTATAAGCTACGCTTCTTCGTGTATTCACTGGATTCATTGGGCTATATTCCCACTAGTACTCGGAACAGTTCAGTTCGATTCAAAATTTGCAGTTCAGTTCAGTTTGAGCAGTGAACTGAAACGAAAATTCGGTTCAGTTCAGTTCAGTTTCACCCGATGAACTGAATTGAATTGGTGAATCAAACAGTTCAGTCGCAGTATTTGGTAAACAATAACAATTGCGGATGTACACACCTGGAGCTCCGAATTTAGTCATTCGAGTCAATCCCAGAAATAACTGATTTCTTTTTCCTCTTAACCTGTTCCTAATTGCATTCACCATAGCAATCAGTGCACTGGAGAATGCAGTTAGTTGATGATGGTAATGTACGTGGAATGACCCTGTTTCAGAATCTGCGTTTAGTAATCCATTGCTTCCTTTTAGCATTGCAGCTTTGGGCGAATTCAGTATTTACATTTTCCTTAGGATTCGTATCAATTTTAATTGTTTTAGCTCCATAATCAAACCAGAATTTTAAGTAGCTGTTGAAGTTTTAAAGAAAGTAATGCGAAATGCAACTTCTTTATCCCCAAGCGTGGTCCAGCAACAGCAATATCCCATGGAATTATTAAAAGAAAAATTGTTAAATAATAAAGTAGTTAATAAACTGTTCATTATTCGTTAAATAACTATGTATGGGAATAAAAGATAAGAATGTACGTTGGTGGCGACATTTCCAGCAAGGAGCCCATTTGCAAACAATTTGAACTGCAGTTTGCATTACATGGTTCAGTTCGATTCAAATACTGAATCGAACTGTTCAGTTCAGTTCAACAGCTGAACTGAACTCTATTTGTACCAGAGATGCGCAGCCTTTGAAGGCTAGCCTTCCAAGAAGGCTTCCTTGAAGGCGGAAAGGTAACTTTCTTAGCGTTTCAGAAGGAATGGAAGGATGGGGACACTTTTTCCTGAAGGCTGAAGGAAGCCTTCACAAAAACTAGCAGTGAAGGATTGTGAAGGAAGGGTTCCTAAATATTAGCACTCTGCGGTCGAGAAGGCTTCCAGGTACACGAAATATCTACATACATATAACGTGAAAGCATAGCATATGCAACGACGCTTTGCTGCTAGCGCAACAATACAGACAATTCGTGAAGTCACAACTGACAATGTGTGCCCGCTCTCTTCACTGCACTGAATCCTGCTGGTGAAAAACGTTTTTAAGCGGGTTGTAGTTTCAAATTGAAGGAAGGCTATTTTTATAAGAAGGATGAAGGCAAAAATGAGTGTATGTAATTTGGAAGGAAGGGTGAAGGCAGGCAGATTTTTTAGAGGGCTTCATTCTACGACATGTTGAAGGGGTAATTTGTACGGAATTTGCGCCTTCGAAGGCTTGAAGGAAGGCTATTTCCTTTGCGCATCTCTGATTTGTACTGAATCAAACGGAATTTTTCGGTTTTGAACTGAACTGGTCCGAGTACTAATTCCCACCATCACAAGTTGAATGATCTCTACATTATAACCGCCACTTTCTGTATGTGGCTATTAAACTTTCGTGCTCTACTGTGCGCGAATTTACAAGCGCGCTAGATTTAGGCATGCAATAAGTCTCCACAAGGGAACGTGTACAAATTATGTCATCCAAATAGTGGGTGGGTGCCTTTGAAGTTCTATGATACGAGATGACAGAGTCCATGGGTCTCTACCGTATTATATGACATGTTCCCAATGTCATCTATTCTTTACTTAATTTAAATATTTACCTGGAACTTCAAAAATGACTTTCCTAATTTTTATTCAGGATTCGGTGGATCAACATGTACAGCTTCCAATGACTATTCCTTTAATTTCGTGTGACACGAACAAATTGCGAATCGCAGGAATTGTTTTTCACTTTCAGCGCTTTACGAACAACCATAAAGTATGTACATACATTCCGCAAACTGACACGATGATGTCATTTTCAAGGGTGGGTCAGTGCATTTATGAACTTATGAAACAAAACGACAGGAGTGATAGGGTCCTATAATCGCCCTTTTTTAGATGAAATAATTTGTACACGTTTGGACTATTATTATTAGGGTTCATTCTTTTATTACGTCATCACCAAAGGGGGGAGGGGGGGGACGAGAAGAAATGTCGATGATGAAGGTAGGAGGGGGGGGAGGGTTTAGTAGAAATGACGACAGTAACATCATCCGCGGGAAAATCAAATGTTTACTGAACTTATTACTAAAAAACTAAAAGCTAAAGTTGAAAAAAGCTGAAAGTGATCTGCGTAGACTAGTCTATTCACAGTACTATTAATTGTATGAGTGAAACGTACTGGATTAGCCGTGTTTAGACTCCTTCATATTAATACGAATCAAAACTGTTCCACGTGATATTGTCACCGGCAAAACATGTGCCACGGGTGTATCAGTGGTTACTGATGACGTAATAAAAGCAGGGGGAGGGGAGTGTAAACAGTCGATGATGAACATGATGATGGTCTGGACAAGGGGGAGGGGGGGGGGTAAAAATATGGCAAAATTTTGATGACGTAATAAAAGAATGATCCCTTATTGGAGTTATCGGGGCAGGTCGGGTCGTACTTTATACACATCCTGTGGGATGCGGACGGGTTCGGGTTGGATGTAAACATGCGCGGTGCCTGAAAGTAGCCCGCAAAACAAAATTAATTTAAATTTCAATCTGCGATGCTTAGGATTTTTCCATTAGAATTGCCCATTTGTACTTGCTCGCATGATTGTGCGTTTGTAAGTGGTGGTTGTTCCTATTCCTGTTTCAACAGCCCCCAAGCTGGGCTGAACCGCCTCAACTGAACCCGGGCGGGCTGTAGTCTGGTGCGGGTCTAACAAAATATGGTCGGGACGGGGCGTTAGTGCTGTCCATGGGAACGGAAATTTGGTACCCATACCTGTTCCTGTACCTGTACCCATTTTTTCAGGAACTAACGCAATGGTCCTGTTCCTGTTCCCATAAAAATGGGTACCAATTCAAAGTTCTTGGACCTGTTCCTGCAGGAACAGGAATGTTCCTGTTCCTGTTCCCAAAAGTACTTAATAACCAGCAGAAAAGTACAACCTACACATTTATGCCCCAGGTAACTCTATTTATGCGTCGATTAAAAAAAACCAAACGTCAAATCGACTGTATTAAAATAAATAACAGCACACCATCTCCAATACATTTAGCTACTCGAATTTAAATGAGAATTCAGTAACAGTCATTAAATTAATCATCGCAGAGCAAAGTACAGTAGTAACTGAAATTAGCCAAGACAAGTAGCACTTTCAATACACTTTTGCTGAACTAATTAGGATAAAAGTACGCTGGAGTTTTCTGAGATACAATTTTGGGCTAAAGTTCCAGAGTGTTCTGTTTTTGTCACGTGTTAAATAACAAATTATTATTATTTTGTTAGAAAATAACGTACGAAAGAGTGACTTATTTGACATGTTGCGACGTACTTATGAAATAATATTTTATTTGTGAGGTATTTTTATATTATAAACTCCAATTTTTTAAATATGTGACTTTAGCCAGCTTTTCTAATTTTACAAAATAAGTCACAAAACAGTATGTTGCAAATAATTTTAATCTTCAACTTGATTACATGATAAAATTATAGAAACATACCGTTTCCAAAAAGGTTGAAACCTGGAGCCTGTTGATATAGACATATTTATGGAAAAATAAGAATAATTCTATTTTCCTTATTTTGTTGTAAAAAATCGCTTGTACACCGTGTCTGTAATTATTTAGATTTCAAGAACAAACATATTCCGGCAAAAATGAAACACAAAAAGATAAAATAGTTGTTAAAAGATTAACAATATCATTGTTTGTGAGCTTCAAAACTCGTCGTCATCTAAATGTATTTATTGTTACATTTTGAACTCCTAGAATTATTACACTGGTTTACTACGGCTGATTCAATGCAGTTTTCAAAGTCAACACAAAATTTGCTACGGAAGCTCCAAGTTTTGACATATATTATAACCGTCGCATTGTATGTATCTAATGAAAGTAAAATTTTCTATACTTTACAAGCCATTATCAAAATACAGAATTTATGCTGGCACTGTGCAAATTGTTCTTTCCAAATCCAAAAGTTTTTTTTAATGTACAGCGTTGAAGGTTTGCAACTCCGTTGGGGGTTATTGAAATAGCCAATAGAGAATTAGACGAATTAAATTCTTTTTTTAAATCAAGTATAACATTTTCTAAAACTGGATGGGTTTGATTATACTATGAAAAACTCCCTTATATTCGCTAAAGGAGCAATACAGGTCATAGTGTATAAGTTTCTGTAAAAATGCCCAAAATGACTGCCGAAAATGCCCAAAATGCCGGGAATTTTCAGAGTAAGGCATTTTCAGGGCATTTTCAGGAGGGCAGGCATAAAACCGATGGCATTTTCATTTGTGCAACCCTGATCACCTTCGCCTAGAAATGTCAACTAATTTGTCCTTGCAGCCCAAATGTACCTGGTTTTTTAAGGGCGAAGTTGGTTTATTCAAGTGTCAATGAAGTCAATACAGGTATTGTTTTTCACCCACGACACCTTTGGTTAACCATAAGGTCCGACCATACAGCAAATTAAAAGGCAGAAACAAGTCAAAATAAGAAACCCGGTCGTAACATAATAACATACGCATACATAAATGGATATCAAGGTGGTGTATGATCTCTTCGGCCTGTAAGTATATATTCTAAGAGCCTTTATAAACGCACCATAATTCAATTCCCTTAGTCTCACCTGAGGAGGTAAACAATTCCAACAGTTAGCATATGCAAACATTGCAACATACATTGCAACATACATTGCAACATACATGTATACATTGCATACATGCAAAGTGGTGTATGATCTCTTCGGCCTGTAAGTATATACATTCTAAGAGCCTTTATAAACGCACCATAATTCAATTCCCTTAGTCTCACCTGAGGAGGTAAACAGTTCCAACAGTTAGCATTAGCACATGCATACATTACATTCTTCTCCGCTATTTTAGATTTCATCATAGGGACGAATACAGAAACACTGCTAGCTGACCTAAGGTTTGAGGGGTTGAATTTCAGAAGGATTACAGAATTAATATACTTAACTGCATGACCAAAATAAACAAGGGAGTATATAAACTTTCCAGAGTAGTAAATTATACGCTCAGGAAGTGTGAGCACATTATACTGTTCATATAACGTTGAGAGGTTGCAAACAGCTACACGTTTACTACCATTAAGAGTACATAAAAATTTACCAATTTTACTCTGAATGAGCTCAAGTTTGTTTTTTCCTACATTTGACAATTCTAATAAACAGTAGTCAATGTGACTAAATACATAGGCGTTGGTAACTAGTATCTTCGTATCCATAGTTGAAAACCTCTTAATTCGTAGTATCCCACCCATAGTTTTTGTAATTTTCATGAGTACATAATTGGCATGCTCGCCAAAGTTAAGTTTGTCATCAAGGAATACACCTAAATATTTAAAAGACCACACTCTATCCAATTCTTCACCATCAACCTCTAGCTTACAGTCAGTGTTAATAGCCTACGGGGATTTGTTAAACAGTGCATACTTAGGTTTACTTATATTTATATATTTTTTATAGAATTTTCTTTCATCCAGGTTGCATCCGTCTGTAAAGTGCATCAATATAAATATCATAAAGAAATACCATAAAATCGTCAGCATAGCATAACCAGTCAATAACATCATATCCTTTCAAACAATCACCTATATCTATAAAGATGTATATAAATAACGCCGGCCCTAATACTGACCCAGCAGGCACACCATTTAAGTCAGAAATGGGATTAGATAAGGAATTATTTACATACATTTTAAAGCTACGCTTATACAGGTAATCAGCAGTAAAACTCAATAAGTGGAGATCGCATTTAAATTTAGTGTGCTTTTTATTTAACAAAATTAGCCTAGACACAGAGTTAAACGCTTTCTTCAGGTCAATAAATACAGCAAGTACTTTAACTAGAGGCGGATTTAGGTGGACACATAATTTGTGTATAAGGGCAAACACAACAGTAAAACATGAGCGTCTACGTCTAAAACCATGCTGTTGCTCATCAACATAATTATCAAGCATATTGACCAGTCTTTTACACACAATTTTCTCAAGGAGCTTATTTAAAAATGGTAATGTATATATAGCCCTATAGGAATCAGCATCGTCCATACTCCCTTTACCTTTATAAAGCGGTTATTAAGCATTATGTTAGGTTTAGTACATTGTGGTGATGACAGATGATTTTTTCCCGACAAGTTACGATTGCCTAGTACCGATTTCAACCTGTTCCAACGCCAAGGTTGCACATCCAGTGAAGCTGCAAAAGTATCCTCGTCACCCAACTTTAAATCGGTCATGGAAGGTCAATACAATTTGACTGTAGCGGAAATTTGGCTTTTTTCGAAATGGCATCTGGCCAAGTACAGACATGCCTCTCCTGCCTCCGACTGGCTTATTCTTGTTACCATAGAGTGGCTCTTTATATGTAATGAGCAGACATGTGTAACCTCGTGTAGGATTCCCATAAGCGACGTCCCGGGATGACCCTGGGGCGTCACAACAGTGTCCGCTCAGGCTGTATTTCTGAAATACTTGTTTATTACTTGTTTAAGGTAAAACCGACGACGCAAATGTGTTCCATATAATACCAGGAGCTTAAATTAAGATTTAGAGCCCATTCGGGTAATAGGATACCAGGCCTAGGTTAGCATGGTTAAATGACGATTAATGCAGTTTGTGTTGGCAAATTAGAATCAAACATAATGCAAATCCACTTAAGGCTTGGAGTATGTGGCTTTACTGTTCACACAAATATCCGGCGGGTACTGCAACCGGGTAATGCAATGCCCGATATTCATAAATTCGGGATTTTCAGTGCTTTAATATATTTTAATGCTTGTTAGGCGTCAGATTATCTTCGTACTAATGACATCCGGCATTGCACCCAGGTATACCATAATATTTATGAACAGGTGTGTTACGCACGCCTCTTGCTTCCGATTGACTTGTGTTTGTTACCAAACAGTGACTGTCAGTCTTCGATTACTTGTCAACCATAGATTGACTCTTTATCCTTTATTATTAAAGAGCACTTTCTGTCCGTTCATGTAAAGTTTCGCGCGATCTTAATTCAGTGACCTTACAAAACGCCCAAAAGGTGGCACGCCAAGCACTCTCTACTATTAACTAGCACTACCTGTCCATTTATTTAAAGCGCTACTCTTAATGTAAGCGCGCACGATTTAGGCATACAACAAGTCTCTACGACAGGGCTTGATTCGTAAGCCGTTTAGCTTTCTACATGCACCCCAAAAACCACTCGAAGTAATTGTCCATGTGAAGTATAGGGCTTTTACTAGTTTGTATTATGAGTCAACTATCGAGTTTCAAATTGTTAATCCGGTTGCAGGATATTTACGTTGCATCTACATACATGCTTCTATTTCGCGCTGAAAATCATGAAAAATCATCGGCCTATCGGAGGCAAGACAAGCGTTCGTAACACACCTGTCCTTAATTGGCCAAGTGTCATTTCCCAATGCCCCGACAGTACATTGCATTCACATAGATGTTTTTATTTCGCAGTGGATAGTCTGAAACATCAAGGGACAGTCAGAGATAAGACAGGCCAGCTGCCAGCGACCATTTCCAAATGGCTCGACAGTATAACCTCGCGGTTCAGCCGTGCTGATCAGATATGCTATCTACCAGGGGCCGGGTTTTTGTAAATCTCCCTGGAAGATTATTTCTGAATTTCCCTGCTGAACCAAATGTCCCTGCATGGAGATCCTCGATGATTTCAAAAATCCCTGCTGAAAAAAAGGTCAGAGATTTTCAAACTCCCTCTTGGAAAGAATAATTTCCCTGCAAGTCGTCAAATCCCTGTAAAATAAGGTCAACCAATTTGAAAATCCCTGCCAAAAAACATCGACGAATTTTAAAATCCCTTTTCGCAAAATAGAATCCCTTCACTTTGAGATTTTCCCTGCCGGAAATATTTTTTACCCTGGGAAGAATCTTCCCGTATTCCCACTTAAATCCGACCCCTGCTATCTACCTTATAGCCTGGCTGGCTGGCAGGTAGCCTGCTGCCTCACATTACCTGATGTCCTGTAGTAACAAAGGCTAGTAAATGCAATAGTAATCTAAAATACGACCATTTCAAGAAAAATCATATTACCGCAACTGGGCATATACTAACGTTTGAAAAATAAGTTCAATCAATCGTTTGTTTAACTTTCAAACCTACTCGTCACTGAGATATCTAGTAGTTAAAACATTAAAAGTTTAGAGAATAGGTGAGGTATGGTTAGTATTTTGTGTACATACATATTTACATGTTTATACGCTACCTCATTTAGTTTTCTGTGGTTAAACAGAGACATGATCTTACGTTTTACCTAATCTGCCAGTAAAAAACATTTTACTTGCCTGGTATCATGGGTAACGCAGTTATCGACAAGCAAACACGACAACATCCACAACCGGAACTTGCTGCTACGTCTTGACACTAACAATTGGATCGCAGTTAAGTGGTAAGGACGTTAAAACGACAAAGCAAAGTAAGGGTTGTTTTGGGGAAACCAGTTTTTTTAAATGCTTAATTCCACCTAGTTATTTTCAAATATGTTTTGGAGCTGATTGATAGTAAATTTATGGGATTTACAGGACGTTATTTAAGAAATCAGTACATTGATAATTCAGGCCCTGATCAGTAAAAATAGTAAGCAAGGTTGAGGAAATTCAGCTTGATTGATGTATCGCTCGATTGATGGCGAGGGAGAGTGCGAGCAGGGTATATTCCATCCCTCGCACAAAGAGGCAGAGGGGGAGAAAAATGCCCATCTATGGTCCCAGGTCTTTTAGGAACCAAGGTCTTATAATTTTCGCGGTCTATTGCCTGAGGTCATTTTGAAAAGGTTTTTTGACGAAAGTCATTTGAAAAGGTGTTTTGTCGACGGTCATTTTGAAAAGGTTTTCTGTCGTAGGTGTTACTGCAAAGTTCTTATGTCCCAGGTCTTTTGGATAAGGTCTTTTGGGAACCATAGGTCGGCGAACTCACCTCGAACTCAGCTGCATGAGTGCGAGTGCCAAATCCGAGTTCCGTCAAAGCCAGGAATGCACTCCCCTAGGATTCCACTCCCATCCTGACTGCGGAGCAGGGTGGTTGTTAGCTTTATTTCTTGTAAAGGTTCCCCGGCTACCTTAAAGCTACGATTGACTGCTGTCATTCCAACTGCATGCAGCTGGGTATACTGACACCCTTAAGTCACTGTCTGCTGTGATTGGGCTCATCTGTATTGGTGCTGGACCTGAATCTTGGATTACCTTCGGATCTCCCCCCTCTGCTCACTATTTTATTCCCATGTGCCTAGTTGGTGTGTGAAAATATTGTAGTAATGTCAAGCAACGTAGCTTCCTGTGGAGTGTGTATGCTCAAAATAAGGAAGTTGGCACTATTCTTACATTGCTCTCTCTGTACTATTAAATACCATAGGATATGTGTATGTATGAGTTTACCGGTGTACAGATCTATTAATTTAGATATGTGGCATTGTGCTTCCTGTGTACAAAATAACGTAATTCTTGACAATAGCTTATTAAATATTCACCTAAGCTTACCCTGTACTGTAGATGACCCTGTTATCTACAACGCTCACTGTATTCAACGTAAGTTAGTAAAATGTATGTACCTCAACATGAATAACTTTGTGCAACATAAATTGGAGGAGGTAAAATCAATGATTTTTGAAAAAACAATTGATATTTTTGCTGGCGTAGAAACATTTTTTAATTCCGAAACAAACCTAGGTACTTACTCTGTCCCTGGATACAACTTGGTTGCCGTGTCTACGCACTGTTATATGATGAGATTATATTGAGCCCTTGATGTACTATGGTCTTTTTTATGCCAAAGAAAAGCACGTGGAAGAATAAGAATCCTTAAATGAGCATAACATTTCAATTGTGGATTGAGTGCTTGAGTTCCAGTTAAAGAACTCGGACTCACATATATGAGTGCACCTGCGATTCCTGTGCCCTCGAACTCAAAACTTGAGTGCATTCCTGGCTTTGACGGAACTCGGATTTGGCACTCGCACTCATGCAGCTGAGTTCGAGGTGAGTTCGAGTGCTGCTCTCAAAACTCATGAGTTCGCCGACCTATGGTTGGGAACCAAGGTTTTATAGTTTTCGCGGTCTTTTGGGAAAGTTCTTTTGGATAAGGTCTTTTGTCGAAGGTGTAATGTTTGCCGTTCTTCTATCGTGATACCCACCGTCAAAGCTGGGCAAACGAATTGCCTATATTAAATCATACATACATTTTATAGTTTTCAAAGAGCATACATTTTGCATACATAAATTTTTCCAGAAATTTAATCATACATATATGCATATAAATAAATTTATGCATAAATATATGTACACGTGCCTATAAAAGTGTATGTTGAACGTTATGAACCTTTATAAAACTAAATACAATTTATGATGGTTAAGTTTAAAAATATTAATTTCTAGTGTCGTAGGTTTCAGTCAAAACGTCTAGAAATCGTTTGCATTGCAGCAGGAAATAACAAATGCGAATACACCAATAGACACAGATCATGCCAAGAAAATACAGATGGAGTTCGCTGAGCATACACGGTGCATACATACCTAAATCTCCCGGCCTTTTATACATACATACATACTCGTACATACAGTATTCACAGCATACATATATCATACATTTTTTTAGTAGAAACTTGCAGCCTACATATATTGCATACAAATATTCGGAAAATGTGCGAACATACATAAAAAACTGCATATATTTATGCATAAATATAGGACATGTGCCCACCTTTGCCCACCGTAGTAATTGAGTGTGAGGTCGTGAGGTGCGTGCGGTCTGCCTACAAGAGGTAGACGAACACGGAGGGGAAAAGTAATTTACATATGTACACAGCTGTAGGATTCGTGGTTTTGAAACCTGGATTCACAGGTCAGCTGAGATCTATATACATTAATAAATACAACCGAGTGCCTGTTAAACCTGATAAAATTAAAACGAATAATTAAAGTTGGCTACCGGGAATTATCTTTATTTTTCTCCGCAATTTTCAAGACGAATTCACCAGATTTACACCTCAACCTATTTAAGTCGGAACTTAAAATTCTACTATCAGGTATTTATAAATTATAATAAAAATAATAATAATTCCTACAAAGCCTTTTTTAAATGGAAATAAAGCAAAGCAGAAGTTGCTGTTAATGCTTGGGAATATTCCACCAGCGGATATATTGTGAGACAAGATAGAAACAGTGAAGAAAGAAAGATTGAAATGTTAATATTTTAGATGTTCATTAGCCTTGTCTCACATGTTCAGTTCGAGAGACCCCAATTATATTAAGCTCAAGTAACTGTCCATAAAATTTGCTACAAATACAATGTTTCACAGTATGATAAACCACAGGCCGTTTATGAAAAACTGGCAACTCGTCTTTGCCGCATCTTTCCTCCTTGTAATGAATTTCCCCAACTTTGTTTACTGTTCTTGCAGGTCATGCCAACAATACCCAACGTGATGACCTTTGTGATAGCGGAAACTGGGTCAGGCTAAAACCGAGAACAGAGAACGATTGAGAACAGATCAAGCCGGCTCGAATTAAGATACTCCGAGAATAGAAAATAAGAATCAAGAAATTCTTCGGCTAGAACCGAGAACAGAGAACTGGAGCAAGAACCAGAAACAGAGAACTGGAGCAAGAACCAGAAACAGAGAACTGGAGCAAGAACCAGAAACAGAGAACTGGAGCAAGAACCAGAAACAGAGAACTGGAGCAAGAACCAGAAACAGAGAACTGGAGCAAGAACCAGAAACAGAGAACTGGAGCAAGAACCAGAAACAGAGAACTGGGGACAACAACCAAGAACAGAAAACTGGGGACAATAACCCAGATTAAATTTGTAAGGGCCCAATTTAATTAATTTAATTGAAAAATACGAACTTAAATTAATTAAAATTATTATTAATTTCAGTCAAGTTCATTCAGCTTCTTGATATTCGCTTCACTCCAAGATTCCCGGTTGGCAATGTCCCTAAGTCTGGGGTAACTAGGATTCTTGTTAAGTATGAGTACAAAGACATGTTCCCTTATCATGGGAAACTTCGGGACATTGTTAACCCAGAATCTTCCAGTAAAGCCAATATCAAGAAGTTGAATGAACTTGTCAAATTAAATAATTTTGCAGGTTTCTTTTAAATATATTATACTTACTCTAAAAAGTTTCTCTATCCAACCTAATAATTAAAAAAAATTATGGAATACCTCGGAACTTAAATAAGGTGTGCAACAACCATTTAGTCAACTCTCCAATATCATACATTTGCTGCAAATTAATGTTTCCAGTTAGGCATGTTCCTACCGTTCTTTTTAAAAATACGGTAATTATTACCGTTACCGTAAAGTGGAAAAACTCCGGTAATATTTTTAAGGAACGGTATTGTAAATTAATCAGATTATTGGAAAAACATGAATATAAGTCGATTTTTATGCTATGCGTGTGAACATATGAAGTGAAAAATCCAACATAATTATTCAACAGTCAGTTTAGCATCTTTTATGGTAATTAATGTGAGAGTATTAAATGTGCAGAAATTCCTAATATAATAGCTAACTTGAAAAAAAATCTTTTTCTCCTTTTTCATTCGTATGAAAAATATGAAAATCTTGTGATCCAAAAAATATAGAAGAAGGGTTACGTTAACTTAACAGCAGTATAATGCACACAAGTTACACAAATAGATCACACTTAATAAAGTGCATCACGTACTTATTACTTATAGGCATATTTTTATCAACAAAGAAATCCAAAAACTTGGCTGAGGGCTTATTATTAATTATTACTGTCTGTATTTCCAATTCAGAATTGAATTGGTCCGAGCACTTGACCACAAGTTTATGAGCGTCGTGCTGGATTGACGATATCGTATGGAGATACGATATCGCTTCAAAAAACCGAAAATTATCGTAGCATACCGTACCTCAAATTTTTACGGTAATAATTACGGTATTACCGTACTACAATACCGTAGTTAACATGTCTATTTCCAGCCTCTTTACAATTCAAGTCGAAGTAGTTACATTCATAATCATTTTTTTGTTGTTTTTACTCATTGTTTTTAATGATATTTTAGAATAACTGGAAAATCAACATGACGTCCAATTACCAAAACTTTAAGGCATTAAGGGACATGTTGCCGTGCTTTTATGTTTGTGCAAGTGTATATGCATGCTACCTTGGTTTCAACGGAATTATGGTGACTGGAGTCTTGTTTAGTGTTTTGGCATTTTGCAGCCTCAGTTTAACACTAAACTATTTTAAAATTGAATCTGCACCGTTAGAACATTGTGAAGGTGTATTTGGAGACCCCAAAGAATACGTTGGATTTCTTTCGTATAACGAAAGCGCTGGTATGTCTACGACAATCGTTGGACTTTTACGCTATCTTGACAAATCGTGTGGGATTGCAGCCAACCTAGAACCTCCAGATGGAACTGAGGAATATGACAGTACCGCAAGATCACATCCAAACGCTGTAATTATTGGTCACCGGGGAGCTGGTTTAGATGCCCCAGAAAATTCTCTTTCTGCATTTCGTTTGTGCAAGAGTCGTGGATGTGATTTTGTCGAGTTAGATGTAGCGCTTACGAAAGACAAAGTTTTAGTTGTTTTTCATGACGATGACTTGCTAAGGATGGCTGGTTTAAGAAACAAAATAAGTGAAATGACTATAGAAGAGCTACAAGTGGTGGATATTTCTGTTTATCATCCGCTAAAGGAAAAATTTCCTGAAGAGAAGATTCCAACCTTCAACGAGGTAGTGCAACTACTCCTGGATTTGAAAATGCGATTCTTTATCGATTTAAAAGATACAGATTCTGAGGTAAGTATTTCAGAGGCTGGTCCGCTTAAATCAAAGTGAAGGGGTGGGGTTAGTCAAAAATATTACTTCATTACAAGCAGGCACTCCGGAATAAGGGGGGACAGGAGGGACACTGTCCTCCCTCCCAAAAAATGTCTGGGAAGGACAAATAATACAACTGTCCCCCCTACTTTTCAGGAACTAAATTAGTTTTGTCCTGACTTTTTCTGTCAAAACTGCAATAAAAACTGCAAATCCTGTGTAAATCGCTATTAATTGTATTTAAAAAACTTGAAGTTCTTGAAAATTGAGCAAATCTGTACATCAGATGTTAATATGAGCTAGATAACTTAAAATACTGTGTTACCTTATAAGTACGTACATACTTTTATACGCACTAGCAAAGTAGCCAAAATTAATTAACCGTTTTGTCCCCCCCCCCACTTTTTCGGACGTTCCGGAGTGCCTGATTACAAGTATACTGTACTTTACTTGTATCGAGAAAGTATTTACTGGAATAATTAGGTTCAAGTACAAGTTCAAGCCAAGTTACGCGTCTAACTTGAACGTCAAGTTGTTATTAAGTTCGAGTTCTATAAAATGAACTTGAAACTTGGGTGCTTGGATACATAAGTTCCTTGAGACACTTGATTCATCAAATGCTAGTGCGGTTATTGTTGAGACAATTTTTCAGAGTTCAAGTCAAGTTCAAGACCTACAGAAAATGCTAGTCAAAATTTAGAGAATTTCCTTGTCAAGACTGAAAATAGATTTGAGACGTAATTATCTGGCCGCTGTAACGAGTTTTCAAACTTTGAAAAAGAAATTAGTCACGGCTATTATTTTTGTCCATCAGAAAACGTTTCGACACGTTATAAAAACGATAAAAAACGTCCTGATTTCGTCCCGAAATAACACGGGTCCAGAATGAGAATGGAAATGTCCCAAAACATTTCCATCCTCATGATGTCATGATCTGTTTACGTCCCAGTCGGAGCAAACGCTCTACATTCCACTATCTTTGTAAGAACACTGCCATCAGAAACTGGAAGACGTGCTCTTATATAGGGGGAGAAATCCACATTTTATAGCACGAGAATATTCCCAAACCTAAAAAATTATGTATGATTTTGCGAACAAGTTACTACATTATATAGTTCTGAATTTAATTGTATTCAGAACTATAGCCAGAACTGTCATGATAAAATGGGATGTATTATCAAGCGGAAGCTGTACTTTAAGAAGTTTATGGTTATACGACAAGAAAGAATACCCTAGGCGGAAAATTATCAGAATCTCAAAAATTTTAAGGGGTTGTATATCAATTTTCAAAAATCAATTTTGAGGAAAAATTCGCCGTGTTTTTCTGCACAAAGGCAATGAAAGAGTTTGTGATAACCGTAACTATATTAGACTGAACAATCATTGTATTACAATAAAAATAGATACTCGTTTATGCGTAGATGCTTTAAATTGATGAGATTGGTGTAAATGAAACTAATAGAGCGGTGCTAAATATCTATGAATTATGTTATAGTGCAGAGACTTTTATTGAAGTTTGTGCTAATTTCATTTTAGGTGGTAACGGCTGTTTGCGACGCGTTTACAAGAAATCCTGAATTGTACCATACGGCTGTTGTATCATCATTTTTCGCAAAAGTGATTTATGACGTAAGTATCTTTCGCTTATTTAGAAGCACATATGGTCAAATGTATGAGATATGTTATTATTTTCTAAAGTCGACAAAATTACTCCTTGATAAATATCAAAAAGAATAAATTGTAGAGACAAAAACGCTCTTCATAAATCCTTTGGTCTACTCTCGGTGTCTGAACGTCATACATATTGTTGCGTCTACCACTCGAACTATTTAATCAGTCAGAGCGACGATTGTCTAATTGAAACCATGATGATATCTCAGGAGAGTAGGATAACTAGGAACTAATTTTCTCGAAATCTCACTCAATTCTTCATTTTTTCACCGTTTCTACCAATACCGAGTGATTAAAATAAGGAAACTAATCCCCAGAAAAATACGTGTACATGTTAGCCTTAACGATGTTTACTTAACTTGAGTAAATGGCTCGTCAGTAATCCCTTTGTAAGTCTAATAACAAGATCTATATGGGTGTTGTAACCCGAGAGTAACTTAATGGAGAAATTATGCTCAATTTGATAAGAGAAGATTTCCTCAATGATTTGTTGTCCACCAAGAAATTGTGATACTTTTCATCAACAACAATTTAATACCAGAAAAGAACAATTTAGCTATGTTACTATGTTAGATGCAAGGATGATAATTTTTATATACGACTGTAGTCGTCGACTCTCCAATGATCACTCTCACTTCCTCATTCCGTGTTGAAGCATATCATATTAGGCAAGCTAAATATCAATAATTATGAAATTTTATAAATCCACTTAAAGAAATATCTAAACATGTTCAAACTAGCAACTATTCTTCTTTCGTCTCCAATGCAATTATTTTTCATGACTCAGTTCTGAACAATGGGTTTGTTTTTTCAAAGCGGACCGTGCAAGGTTGAATATTTTTTTAACATAAAGTACATGTCATGTACATAAATATATTTCGAATATCGTGGTCAACCCTCACACCAATTTTGATTGGTGTAGGACCAATCATATCTAATCTAAATACTTTAATTTGAAGATGATGAGGGCATACATGGGCACCCTCACGAGGGATTGAGGGATGCCTCGCCCTCTCTCTCACAAACTGCGAGGGTGATGGCGAGTACACGTTGATTTTAGGCGTCCTCATGAACTTGAGGGAGAGGACCTATGAATAGGATGTGGAAAGAGTGTGAGGCAGAGTACACATGTAAGCCCTCATGACCTTCTCTTACCTGAATCGTTATGCGAAATTCATACATATATTGTTCTGTAGCAAGAGCAACTTCATAACGTCTTAGGTATATGGTTTATGGCCCTGCAAAAAAATCCCAGTTTTAATTTTTAAAAGTAAAAGGTCTTCTTGTTTAGGTTACAATTTCTCATATTAAACTCCAGAAAAAAATTTCATTTTAGGATGTCCGGGTGACATGGTCATTTGTAAACAAGGGTACCTGGGCTTTATATTTGATTAATGCTGTTTTCAGGCCCCACTATTGAATATTACTGGTCTGAGGTTATGGAACCTATTTGTGACTCATCTTTATTAACCAGAGACGTAGAAAAAGTCAAAGACCAACAAAAATGTCTTTTATAACAAAAAATTGTAGTTGAACTACTGAAAGTTTTCCATTTTGCAAACAATTAAAATATAAGGAAGATAGGCACTTTTTACCGATGAATTAGAATTTTAAACTTGTTTTTTACGTTATTTTCAGGACAAAATCGAAAAAACATTGTAAATTTTTCAAGTTTTTTATACTTTTTACAATTATGTCAACCACGAAACCTAATATGTACCTGTACCCAAATACCTGGGTAAAAACTGTACCATTAATGGGCACTATTTTGAATACAGTAGTTTATTTCAACAACAATTTTTTTAAAATTGTTTTGAACGCTAGGTTGTAGGAAATTTTTTAAACTTTCTAAGCTATCCAAAAGTTCCGTACGGTCAGAACTGGGGGAATGTCGACACATATTGAAGTGGTCATATTTGAACCAAGTTTCCGCGAAAAAGTTATTTGAAGGCACAGGTATTGTATGAAATTGAAGGGGGGTTATTTACGTGTAATATAAAATAACGAGGGCCCTCATGAGTGCGAGGGAGAGGGGTGTATTTTAAAAGTAGCCCCTCACGAGGGTGAGGACGAGGACAACCCGTAGCGTATCGCTCGATTGATGACGAGGGAGAGTGCGAGCAGGCTATATTCCATCCCTCGCACAAAGAGGCAGAGGGGGAGAAAAACGGCCATCTATGGATGAGGGAAGGCAACACTGCTGCCCGCCAAGTTTTAATTCTATTCTATTCTGTTTACAACTAAGTCTTGTATATTCAAGTCCTATTATATTCTGCTAAAGGTTTGGCGAGGCTATTCAAGCCTATTCCTATTCCAACAAAATTAGATAATTCCTATTCTATTCCTATTCAAATTCTATTCATCAGCAAATAAAAACCGCGCGTTGAAATCTAGCGGATAAAGCGCGCTGTACAAATATAACTACATTTTCTTTCACAATTCCAATTTAAAGGTCCTTGAATAAATTATAACTTGTTATTGACAATGATAATAAAATAACTGATATTTACCAAATTTACGAGTCACTTCCAGGCAGAAGAGAATTAAACGGGCGTATAAATAATTACTTGTACTTAGGGTATGTCGATTGAAAATGCCCTGCACTATTTGCCCGCCCAGCTGACGATGCCCAGCAGGCATGCCCACATGCCTAGATTTTGGGCAAGTAGGCAACTTTTCAAAATGCCCAGTTTTGGGCATTTTGGGCAAGGCAAATTGGGCAAGTATCTGTTATACTGTTATATACATATATTATATGTAAGTGTATAATAATAATTATTAATTAATTACTATAACTAATTACTTTATTCTATAAAAAGACCGCAGATCAACTATAGTATAATTTTTGGACAACATTTTATTCATCAAACACGTAGTTATAGCATTCAGTTAATGAAAGTTTTAATCAATCGTAAATAACGAGAGACGCTCAGCTTAATTGAATGCAATAAAATAGACTTCTAATATTTCAAGGTCTTCATCGTCAGACACGATTTCAGAAACTTTATTTTGAAACCTGTCAATATCTTCAAAAATGTATGAGCGGAAGTTAATGATTTCCAGACCTTGATTCTTTTTTGCTAACGATTCTGACTTTTTAAGCGCCCACTTGATCTTAGAAAATTTGTCTACCTTTACAGCAGCAATTCCATTTCGATTTTTTTGCAAGAAGGGCGAACTGTATGGAAAAGCTTCTTTCCACAGCCGCGGAACTTATCGGGATAGAAAACAGCCTCAGGGCAAATTTTGAAATCAGGTCTGCTTGACTGAATGTAGACATGTTTCTCCAGTAAGAAATGGGGTCTTTTTCAAACATCCAATTTTAATTATTTTACATTTGGTCGCTGCGAGGGTTGTTCCATTTTCGACGAGGTTGCGGAGGATGTTGACGAATCCATTGGAGTTTCGTTGCTACTATCACTACTATCAAATTCTTCCACATCAACTATTACTGTACTGCTGTTTGTTAGAAGAAGCAAATACCCGTTGAACGCTTAAACTCGCCTTAGTGCACTTCGAAATATGCTTTTTACATTTGACTGTGTGCCTCTGCTGTGTATTTGCACAGTAATAATTACGTTTTACTTTGTTTAACGTATTCGGAATGCCAAACCATATTTTTTGATTCCCACGAGACATTTATAAACGTTTTCTAATGAGTTTAAATTGATGACTTGACTAATTCTGAAGATACCTGGCGATGACTCTGTAGACATTGAATAGTAGCACAATTTATGTAGACCGTAAACGTAAACTGCAGCACATATACTTTACGATAAACGCAAGCAAAACGATCAACAATCGTCCGAGCTTTCAGTAAACCAAGATAGCATGGATTGATATTGCCAAGTTCATGATAATTTCGATTTTTCATAATGTGTGTATAAAGTCATGATTCTTATTTGCCCAATTTGCCCTTAACGAATATGCCCGTGCCCAATATGCCCAGCATGCCCAAAAATGCCCAATTTGCCCACGAATGAAAATGCCCAGAATGCCAGGGCATTTTGGGCGGGCAGCATGCCCAAAATGCCAGGGCATTTTCAATCGACATACCCTACTAGTACTTAACAATTGGCAGTTAACAGGCCTGAATTAATAAAGTGATGCCTACCCTCAAAATATATTTCTAGCTTTCAGGGTGGCAATTCCGTAGACTCAAGGAAAAACTTAGTTATAAACAGCTTCAGATCTCGTTAACTATACACGCTGAAGATGTACGTTAAGCATTGGACGTTGTACAAATTCTGTCATTGACTTTAAGCCCTTAATATTCTGATTTGGTCAAAGGTTGTAGAAGTTATCCTCAAATCTTTTTTTTTCAAGGGGGGGTAAGTGCATATCTACGCTTTGCGTTTTTTACGAAAACGAATTTTTTCAAAAGTTGAAAATTAATTTTTGCGAATCAGTAAAAAAGCATCTTCGTAAAAAAGAATAATGCTAAATATTTTGAATTACCTTTTGTTGACTTGAACAGGATTAAGTTGTAGTAACACTTGGTTACCATATCGTTAGCGTGATTATAATTTAAGCCTGTCCCAGTCAACAAAAAAAATTAATATCCATCCGCAAATGCGGATGGTAACTTAATGTGTACTATACTGTCGCTCTTCAGTACAGCTCATTGGCGCCCGAGTCTCATCGTCTCATGTAATGGGACGGCATGAAGTTTCAATTTTGACGACAGCCTTCTTTGAATTAGTAGTTTGATATAAGTTAGACTATTTTGCGTGACGCAAGAACGCTGCGCCATGCGGTTGTTTGTGCAAATGTAAGGGCTGCATACTCGTTATTACGCTGCATGATAGCGCGCCTCTTACCTCCACAAGACAATCCTGCGTGTGTACGTGTAAATACAAGTGCATGGCCCCTTTTGTGTATCTGTATATGAATTACCCGTTTCGGTTTTTCTCGATTTTGAAGACGGGCCAACTCTAATGTGCAACATTTTTTAATTTTAAATTGTGGTACCAATGCAGTCTTGTCGTTTAAGCTTCTAAAAATGTGCACATTAGAGTAGGCCCGTAGTGAAAAAAAATCTATAATGTAGACAAATTTACATTACAATTTAAAAAAAACGAAATATTATTAAAACGTAAAAAATTATTTTAGTTTTCCGGTTATTCGGATTTTAGACATTCAAAATCGTTTTTAAGAAAAAAACATTTCCCCACAATTTTTTTCACAGCATTCTGCATTTAAGTGCTTATATGAAAATATTGTTTAACAAAGTGACTTTCGTTTCTATCCGCTTTGAAAAAATCAAACCCATATTACTAATCATAATCATTCCTGATCATGAAAGTAAATATCGTTCTTACATAAAATCCTTAAATATTTTCAATATTGTGGCTGTTATCTGCAACTGTGCTGTTGAATCAGTTAGATTAGTGGTCGGAATAGTTCAGTTCAAAACTGAAAATTTCAGTTCAGTTCAGTTCAGTTTGGTTCATACAAATTTTGGTTCACTTCGATACACAAACCAAATTGAATGGTTCGGTTACAGCGTAAAACTGAACTGAACTGAATCGTTTGAACTGATTGTTACGTATACACAATACAGCCTGTTTCTGTCATGACGCACTTCTCATCTCTGACGGTTGCATTTACCGTGCTATATAATTATATATATATATATATATATATGTGTATTATAAATTAATTAATATAATAATAATAATAATATCGCTAATAATATAACTATTCGCGTTATAGTTTTAACCTGGCGCGTTAAACTGTTTTGTTAATCAGTTCAGTTCAATTCATACAGGAAACTGAACTGAAGAATATAGCTAACAACTGAAATGTTGATTTTCGATTCAGTTCATTTTGTGAACCGAACTAAACTGAATTTTGCGAACCAAACTGAACTGGTCCGACCACTAAGTCAAATGATCAAGGTTATAACGGTAGGATTTTTGTTTTGTTACGACGATAGCATAAAATCCCCTTACCGTTCAAATTTTCCCTGCCAGAAATTGTTTCCCTTGGAAGAATTTTTGATCTTCCCAAAAATTCCGACTTTGGACTATCATAAAGTTTCTGGACTTGAATTTCAATCAATTCCTCCCAGCATGGTTGGTGAATCGATGACGGTGAGGTGAGGTCTTAACTTATCCATCTGTTTAAGGGGCGTCCATATATTGCGTAAACATATCGTGGGTACGGGAGGGTCATACGTTGTATGCATATGTTTATGGTGAATACAGGGGGTGTGGGGAGCAAGAAATGATTGTCATAGAGCAACACATCGTTTTGTCACGTTTTGTAATGATTCTGAGCACGACAAATTTTCTAATGCAGATAAGAAGACGTGATCCTAAAATAATTGGATGTATGGCTTGGCGACCCAGTGCACTCCAATACAAACATTGGTCAGTGGATGGGCAGAATTTGGAACTACGCTATACTTTATTTATTCAAAATTGGCTTGCCTGTGGCTGGGATCGTTTTCATGACTGGTTAATGTGGCGCTTCCATTGGTGGTTTTTGGGACTGTCTGCAGTACTACTTCAGAAGGATGCCGTCTCAAAGTACTTTTTTTGTTGTAAATATAATGTCATGAGAGCGAATGTTAAAATGTTTTACTTATCTGCTAAAGTGTCGAAGAAATTTTTTGTAGAATTATATTAGTCTACATATTAATTCATATCACAAATTAAGTCGTCAGAGTAGTTTTTAGGGAAATGGCGAAGTGCTTGATGATGGAAACCAGTAATCGGAACGATTCAATTCAGTTTTTTCATACACAATAGAAGCATTACAGCATTACATATATAAGATATGATTGATAATAAAATGACATAAATTAGGATTGTTAATTTGTCATCACATCAATCGGTTCAGTTTCATCTTGAATTGAATAAAAAACGCAGTGAATTCAACTGGACCGAAAATTTCCAATTTAGAATTGAATTGGTCTGAGCAATAATTGAAAGAATTACATACCTACAAAGTATTTATAAATACTTTGTATACTAGTATACTAGTAGAATGGACGCTTATCGGTTTATGATTAAGGATTGGACATTTAACCATGAGTTCTGGCATTCTGGCGAGGAAGTCTTTTACAATTACTTAGTTTAATGAACCTTTGACCCAACGCTAGAAAACAGATCTGTGTAATGGATAGGATGAATTTAAGGTAGTTCTGAGGAAGAAAAATGACGTGCGTTCCTGGAATGTTGAACTTATAGACTCCATTCAAGTACTCTGCAGTTTGGGAACTCCCAGATAGTTATATGTAATTAAATAGTTGTAGTAGTATATATATAGTTATGTATATAAATATTAGGCATGAGCGTATCGTTCAATTTTAAAATATCGTTAATATCGGTATCGTTAACAAGAAAAATCACGATACCGATATCCATGAGCGATATATCGGTATTTGATTAAATTTAAAACAATGTACTAATTTTGATGCAACTCTATCAGATTTAACGTATCTTTGCAGAATATTCAATGCTTGTAATTTATTCTCCTTAAAACAGCCTGTAAAATCAAATTCCTTGAAAGATTGAACTTTAAGACCTGTAATACTTCACTTATGACATGCCCTGGATTTTTTCATATTAGGAACTGGAGAGCTGGTAAACGGTGGATCGTTTGAACATCAATAATTTAAGTAAAATGATTCCGTTCAATTCAAACTGAACCAATGGGTTCAGTTCCGTCTTGAATTGAATCGAAATTTTCCGACTCAGAATTGAATTGGTCCGAGCACTATCGGCATCGGCCAGCTCAAACAAAGTTTGAAAATGCTTTTTTACTACAAATAAGCATTTGTTTTTTTTTGTATTACTAGATTTGACAGTACTATTTTTTTTTATTTGTAAAAAAAAATCACTTCGACTCAACGTATGCAGTAATCCATGTAAATAACATATTGCAGGAGCGGAAGCTCAAATCAATAAAAATATACATACATATTAGGTATGATTGTTTTTCTGTATCGTTGAGTAGCCTAACGATTGTTTTTTTGCTGTGTAAGTGAATTAATTAATTTGCATTTTCACTTTATTATTCCTTCATTTGTTGTTAATGTTTAAATACAAGAATAAACATTGTGACTTTTGTGAAGAAAATGGTGTAATCAGTAATAGGCAAAGGTGGGTTTGTTACTAAATTACAAAATTCAAAAGGAAATAAGATCTTTAGAGAAACAACATAATAACAAATGGAGAAAAGTGGCTAGAATTTGTTTAGACATCGGGTCTGGAAAAAGTTCCGTAACCTGCGAACCCGGTTAGTCGGGGAAGTGACCCGTCATTGTCGGGGATTTTAGATACAAGGGAAGTCGGAAATTTGTTTGAAATTTCCCTGGCGGGGTCGTCTGGAAAACTCGACGAAGTTGGAATTTTTTTGGTAATTTGGATGGCGGGGTCGTCGGGAAAACTCGACGAAGTCGGAATTTTTTTGGAAAATTGGGTGGCGGGGTCGTTGGGAAAACTCGACGAAGTCGGAAATATTTTGGAAAATTGGGTGGCGGGGTCGTCGGGATAACTCGACGAAGTCGGAAATATTTTGGAAAATTGGGTGGCGGGGTCGTCGGGATAACACGACGAAGTCTGAAATTTTTTGAAAATTTCGGTGGCGGGGCGGACGGCAAAACTCGACGAAGTCGGGAATTTTTTGGAAATTAGGGTGGTGGGGTCGTTGGGAAAACTCGATTATGTCGGAAAAATTTGGAAAATGGTAGTCCCAATTTAGGGTAGTCGGGTGTTTGGAACTTATTCTAGACCCGGACCGTACCCGCCCGTAACCCGTCAAACGTAATAATTTTTACCCGTACCCGCTCGAAGCCCGTGCGGGCCGGGCTTTTTGCGGGCTTACCCGTAAATTATAACCGCCCGAGATGCTCTACTATGAAGTCTTTCGAAGCCAGCAATAGCTGGCTGTGCAGTGCTAGTTTAATTCTAATTCAGTAGCTTTTTAAATCATACTACACTGGATTTTGCAATTTACACATTTTACCTGTGCCGGGTATTATAAAAAGGTGGTGCAATGCCCGGAAGTCAATAGAACGAGAATGGTCTGACACCCAAAAATCATTAAAACAATGCTGCAGCCAAAATAATGAAGTTCTGTTTCTTCTATATATATTTCCTGGCGTGAAATATATATATATATATATATGCAATTATGCAATTTTTTAAACGTCGTGCAGACGTCACTTCATATTCGAGTGTATACATGCTTGTGCACTCTTGTACACGGCATTTAAATTATTTCCATAATACAGCATTTAAGAATTTGAGTGATTGAACTTTAAGGACATAATAAGTGCTATGTGAAGTGCACCTTAACACCTTTCATTTTTCTTAATCGATTTCAATTTCACCTAATGTCTAACGGGTCTGGAAAAAGTTCCAAACACCCGACTAACCAAAATTGAGT